>VZRZ01006059.1:146570-189450 GCA_013398175.1 Climacteris rufus
CGGGGAGAACGGGGGGAAAGAGGGGAAAGAGAGGGAGCGGACCCGGGGCAGGGTCACCCCCCACGCTCCATCCCGCTGCGTCCCACTCCCCCCGCGATCCCCAGGGAATCTCCTGGCCTCGGCCAGGGAGGTCCGAGGGGTTTCCCTGCTTGTCCTGACCCCGGGAGGTGACAACGAGGGGCCGCGGCTCCTGTTTGTGTCCCCTGGTACAGCACGGGCACAGCTGTGCCCGCGGACAAGGAGCAGAAACAGGGAGGGGAACCAAAATCTGCAGCCCCAGGCTCTCCATGCTGATGCCAGCCCGGAGATCACAGAATCCTGGAATGGTTTGGGCTGGGAGGGAACTTAAAGCTCATCCTGTCCCACCCCTGCCATGGGCAGGGACACTTCCACTGTCCCAGGTTGCTCCAAGCCCCGTCCAACCTGACCTTGGACACTTCCAGGGAGGGGGCAGCCACAGCTTCTCTGGGAATTCCATCCCAGCCCCTCCCCACCCTCACAGGGAAGGATTTCTCCCCAGTATCCCATCTAACCCTGCCCTTGGTCAGTGGGAAGCCGTTCCCTGTATCCTGGCACTCGTCCCTGTGCTGCTGCCACATTTGTACCCAAAAACCAATGACATTTTCAGGGAAGCAAAGTAGAGCAAATGCTCCTTTCCCCTTCATGGACACCTTTCTAGAGTGGAGAGCAAAACTGTCCCAGAAACCATCCCAGATGATGGGACACAGGAAGGATCCCCAAATGGATCCTGGCCCACACCTGAGTCACATCCATTGGTTCCAGTCGGGGTTTGTTTTTTACCTCCCTTCATTTCATCATCCCTCCTTACCCCCAGACTTCAAGCAAGCCTGAAACTCCAACCAACCACAGTCCTATAAATCACAGCCATTTCCCCAGCCTTTTACATCTGAGCCAAGGGAAGCCATCGATTTATTCCTCTTTTTAAGCAAAGCAGCCCATGGGCCAACATTTGCTGGAAAACCAGGACAGACCCAGACCAAAGTGCCCTCTCCCCCTCCAACACCCAAGCTCCAGATCCCAAAGCCCAACACAGGGGTTGGGACTCTACGGAAGCGTTGGCAATGACCTGGGGAGCAGATGGGGCTTGGGTTGGACTCCTCCATCCCTGCAGCAGGAATAACCTGCACCCCTTGGCTTTGAAGCCCCACGGAACAGGGATGAGAGGAGCACTCCTGGTCACAGCTCAGCTCCCCCCCATCAGCTCTGCCTTTAACTCCCTGCTTTAGATGCCCAGGGTGATGCGAGAGTGGCTGCCTCACCTGGACATGCTGAGCAGGCTCTTTCCGAGAAGAAAGAGCTGCAAACAACCCAAGCAGCAGGATTTGTCTGTGAACAAACTGTGAACTGCGACGGGCTTTGCTTTCAACCTCCAAATCCACCTAAAGCGCCGCGCACCCGCTGCACATCGATCGCGCCCATCAAAAAAAAAGGAATATTTGTTTCAAGGGCTCACCAGACATCCCCAAGACACTGGTTATTTGGTAACTTATTCTGTAAACATCCAGGGGTGGCTCACTCAACTTGCACGAGGTATTTGCTCTGGGCTCTGCTTTCTTAAGGCTGTTTTTGAGCGCTGCCCATCCAGCTCTGCTCTCCCTGCCTTCAGTTCAGCCAAGCTCAGCCGAGCAGGTTTTTGGGTGGGGGCAGAATTTTGGGCCTGATTGCCTGATCTGAAGGAGGATTTAATCCTGACCATCAGGAAATCACAACTCCTGCCTCCCCCACCTGAGGGAACGAGCTTAAAAATCATGAAGAAAACCCAGTGTTTACTTTCTGGGTTTCACATTGCTCCGGTTCATATTTTTGAGCTTTATCTCAGCCACAAGGACAAGAAAATATTTTTTTTATAAAAGAGGAAACAGACGAGATTTTCACATAACCACATGATTCCTGAGGCTTTAAACATCTCCAGATTTAGGAAGACTCACCATAAAAATCCTAAGGATTGGTAAAAAGTTGGGCTGCTTAGCTTGGCCGCTCAGTGTGGCCCCGAACTGCGAGGAGCCCACACGGAGAGCTCTGAATCCAGCCTCTATCCAAGACACAGGACATGTTTGGGGTTTTGGTGCTGGCTTAGTTCTTGGAAGGGCTGAAAAAAAGCTATTGCAGCAGCCTCCGGATTTGGGAAGAGCAGTTCACCACGGTTTAGGGAAATTGTCTGCGAGGTTTTCCCTCCTGAGTTGCACCAAGCAGGCACGGGGTCCTCAGAGAGTGGATCCCAGGTCAGGGCAGACTTGTCCGTGGCCTGGACTGTTCAGGTGGAAGATTCCCCTGCAGTTGGGAACATCTCCTGGCCTTTCCCAGCCTGGGACTCCCTTCCTGACCACTGCCAGAGGCGATGGAGAGCAGCGACACTGCTGAGCGCCGCGCTCACTGTTCCCTGCCAGCTGCCAAGGCTGGTGCCAGCCCAGGGTCTGTGTGTGACTCTCCAGCATCAACAGCACCCAGGGAAGGACTGAACCCAAGGGCAAAGTGTTCCTTGTCCCCCAAGCCTGGCGTTGGATCCGTGTCTCTCCGTGTCTCGCCGTAGCCGATCGCGAGAGATAAGTGAATCCCCCGCGCCGTCTGACAGGCGGGGAGACATTAATAATTATGTACTATTTAAGGCTGATTGAAAATGAAGAGGTGGAGGTGTTGGGACAGATGTGGCAGTGCCAGATGGATTGTGATTAGATTAGCACCGTTCCATTTGACGGGATCTGAACCATGCTTTAATCATTTATTGTGAAAGCTCCGCTCCACGCGGGCGCGCGGCGCCCTCCCTGTTGCTCCGCTCTTGCCACGTTTGTTAGTTTGGATCACCCTGCTCCGAGTTGTCTGTGCTTGAAACGTGTCGTGTTTACAGCCGGCATTTCCAGCCCCGAGCCCTCCCCTCTGCCTCTCATCTCCTTGTTTGTACAAAGCCTCCTGCCATTCCCGAGCGGAGCCTGTTCGTCACTGCTGGCGGGGAAACAGCGGGGGAGCCGTGAGCCCCGGCAGCCCCTTCGTGGCCCAAGTCACACCCCGGGCCGGTGGCACCCTGGCCAAAGAGGGAAAAGCTCAAAGCAGAGCTGGACCTGCTCCTGGAGCGGCATTTGTGCCCCTCTGCTGCCTCCACTCCGAGCGCACCCACCCCGCTCCATCCCAGTGGGATTTCAGGGGGATCCCGCACTGCTGTGAGTGGTTTATCTGCACCAAATACAACCAGAAATGCTTCTCCAGGCCATGCCACAGTCTAGGAGCCATCAGATCCGTAGCAGAGCAGTGCAGTGGTCCAGGAGGACAAGGGAAAAGTAACATAAAATGCCAGTATCCACTTGAGATCCCTGGAGCAATAATGGGAGGCAGAACAGGATTACCTGGGTAACTGGAAAGTAGCTCAAGACCCTCACTGGCAATGTCATGCAATTTTAATTATCATAAGTGGTCTAGATCTCCATGGATGGAAAAAGTTATTATTGTTATTATTCCCTTCAAACGTGAGAGGTTTTAGTTAAACACACATCCATGCCTATTAATCACGCCACATTTAAGATGGAGCCAAGGTAATTAGCCAAGATTTAGACTGCGGGGATCACCTTAAAATAAAGCATAATGCAGTTGCCTCCCTGTAGCCCTCATTCACAGAATCAGAGAATCCTGGAATGGATGGGGATAAAGGGACCTTAAAACCCATCCAGTGCCAGCCCTGCCATGGGCAGGGACATCTTCCACTGTCCCAGGGTGCTCCAGCCTGGCCTTGGACACTCCCAGGGATGGGGCAGCCACAGTTTCTCTGGGCAGCCTGTGCCAAGGCCTCTCCACCCTCACAGAGAATTCCCAATATCCCACCTAACCCTGCCCTCTGGCAGTGGGAAGCCATTCCCACTTTTCCTGTCACTCCAGGCTCTTGGGAATATTCCCTCTCCAGCTCCTCCCTTTGTACACTTTACTGTTCCCTGGATGTCAAACTCGGGGTGTGCAGGGAGCAGGAATGTTTCAGACCCCAAAGACCATCTCCCCAGCATCCTAGAATTCTGGGTGGATGCTGTGGGATGCTGCTGTGCTGATTCCAATTCCCAAGGCGCAGCCGAGGTGGTTGGATCTCAGTGGGAGTGAGAGGCTGCTGCATCCCAGTGACGTTTGGGAAGCGGGGCCAGATGAAAGGCAGACGAGCTGTGAGCTGTTATTATTCTGTCTAATAGAGTTTAAAATGTGAGCCCTCCTTTCTGGAGAGTGCAACACAATCAAAACCACATTTCTGCTCCATGTGGGCACTTTTCCTGCGTTGACTTGTTTCCAAAACAGATGTGAATTCTTCACGAGGGCTCCCACCCCTCTCCTTAAAGAGGAGAGAATGTCATCTCTGCTGATGTGTGCAAAACCAAAAGGCCCATAGGAACACAAAAATGTCATTTCCAAGTAGGTCAGGGGCTTGTGTGGCCCAGTGTCCCACCCCAAACCTCAGCTGTTCCCACATGTTTCCAAAATGGGTACAAAGAGGTCTCATAAGGAGCGAGAATGGGATAATTCATGCAGCGGATGGCCCCGGCCCCAGCCTCAGCCTGGTGCTGGTGCATGCCCCGAGGCACCCTCAGAGCTTGTTATGCTCTCTAATGCAACTTCAGAAGTTTTGGGGGTTTTGGTGATGCTTTCTAGACTTCTTAACCCTGACCTCGAAACCTCAAAGCCTCTAGAAATTGCAAATAACTGGGATTCCCTACAGATCTACCTGTCATTTTCCAGAGCCTGGAGAGCACCAGTCCTGCCCTGGAGCACTCAGGTCTGGCCAAAGAGGCTCCCCCGAGGGTGTGGAGGCTGAGTCCTGCTTTAGGACACCTCTTGGGTGCCACTGGGGTTCCATGGATGGCTGCAAACCACCAACAGAGCATCCCCAGACCCGCCTGGGGCAGCCCTGAGGGGCCTCCAGCACAAAGCTGCTGGAATTGGGTGGGGGAGAAGCTCGGGGGATCCAGCTGGGGCTCTTTCCCTCCACCACCTCCACCCTGGGAGCAGCGTGGGAGCATCAGGTGCTCCCTGTGGGGCAGCCAAAACCTCCCTCACACCGTCCCCAGGCGCCTCTGCTTCCACACAGCCTGCGAGGGGCTCCCAGCAGGAAACGCCGGGTTCCCATCTGAGGGACACTCCCATCTCCCAGCCTGGGCTGGTGTATGGGAGGTGAGGACTGCGCAGATCCCTGTGTGAGGCCGGAGCATCCCAAGGGCTGAGCAGCTCGGAGAAAGATCCCGCAGAGGGAGGGGTTGGGACAGCAGGAGTGGAAGGTGCAGAACACCCAGAATACCAGGGCTTGGCCAAGCTCCCGTGGGGCAGGAAGGGTCCAGCTGGGGCAGCTCTGGGTGGCTGCACCTTGCAGGGCCGGGCTGCTCCCTCTCCCTGCTCCGGCTCCCCCGGCGCTCCGAACCCAGCACTCACTGGCGCCCGGCCCGGCCGCGAGCCCCGGCTCCCCGCGCCGCACTCCTGTTTACAGAAATGGGAATTTGCATGATGAAAATAACCTGGGACGGATTTTGATTTTACTGCCCTTGGCAGAAGGCTCGGAAAAAACCGGTGCATAGTCAATTACTGGAATTTTTAAACACAAATAATATTTTATGTGATCAGCAGGCTGGCCCGGGGCCTGGGCACCGCGCTCCAACGGCACTCCTGAAGGGAACAAGCCATCAATTGTGCTGCCTGCACAGGAGCCCGTGGGCAGGTGCAGCCTGTGTTGACCTTAGCACACACAGAGCCCTCGGCTCGCTTAACCCGTGAGGGATGGGCCGGGATTTGCCAAGCTCGGCCTTGGCTCCGGCTGGAAATTTCTCCTCTCCCTCCCTTTTTCCGACAGACACCCGGAGAAGCCTCGTCAGACACGGAGAGGGGGATGCACGAGGCCCCGAGGCTCAGCCCTGGACACAGCGCGCTCAGCCCCGTCCACCTCTCCCCTGGGCCCATCCCTGTGGAAATCCCACAGCTGGCGCCGGCAGGAAAGGGGTTAAGCCAAGCAGGGGCCCCTCTCTCTTCCCCCCAAACCCCCCCAATCCTGGCAGGCTCCCCAAACCAACAGCGCTGGGACCTCATTCCCAGAATCGCGCGCGCCGGGCCGGCGGGTTCCGGGAAGGGCCTGCACGAGCCAGCAAAGCCCCGGCGCGGCGCAGGAACCTCCCTGGCAGCCCCCGGCCCTCCCGGGACGTGTTACCGGGATCAGGGGAATTAGGGGAATTACACTCCCGAGCTGTGGGGCAGCTGGGGCGAGGCCGGCACCAGCGAAGCCGAGAGCTGTGTTTATCCATGGAATTGCTTCTATGGATCTCATCCCCAGAGAGGGAGAGTGAGATGACTTAGGGAGGCAGAACAATATTAATTCATTAATTTATCACAAATACTTTTTATTTTCAAGCACCGGGCAGTGAAAGGGCTTTAAATTTCCAGGACTGCTGCCAGTTTCCTCCTTCTCCCCTTGGCAGAGGCTGGACTGTGGGGTGCACTCAGCATTCCTGCTTCCTGCAGCTCCATCCTGGAGCTGCCCAAGGACAGAGCCTGCAGGGTGCAAACCCTTGGCACAGCCACCACTCCTGCCTTCAAGCAGCTCCAGACAACCACAGCGAGGATGAGGAGAACTGCCCGCCTGCCCTGCTCAGAAATAGGCTGTAAGGGGAAAAAAAGAAAAAAGAAAAAAGTGCTGTTGTTGTTGTTCCAGAGCCAAGGGGAAGAAAAATTCCTTCCCAGTTTAAGGATCTCTAACACCTGGGTAGAGTTTCACTTCTCTCAGCTGCCTGTTTCAGGGTTTGATAGCTACTTCCTAATAACTCCGTGCTGCATCCAAAGCTCACTGAGGCAGCCGGATTCTTTCCATCCATCCAAGGCTGATCAAACTTTCTTGGATGATTGGGAATCATTTGACACCCCGAGTGTGCACATGGGAGCGAGAGGCTGTTTTCAAGTGGCTCCTTGAATGACTTTTTCATGTGCACTGAGCTGGGGCACAAATTGGCTGCAGGAGAGCTCCCGGTGCGTTTCCATGTGCCTCTCCCAGCTGCAGAGGTGCTCCTGCCCGGCCTGCTGGCATTCCTGGCAGCTCCCTGCCCTCGGGAAGCCTCTGCCAGCAGAGCAGGAGGAAGAGGAGGATGATGAGGAGGAAGCTCTCTGGCACACCAGGCCAGCTGTGCACGTGCCCCTCTGTCCAGCCCATTGTCCTGGGCTCAGGACACCGTGGCACAGACCGGGACAGCGGTGGCTCTGCAGGATGGGGACAGGGTGACAAAGCTCCCCCTGAGCCAGGGCCACCCCTGGGACACTCAGGCTATGCAAGCCCTGTGATCTCTGCTGCTTCCTCCACCCAGCCACCCACACCCCATCCAAGTGTCACCATTCCTGGAGGCTCCTTGGACGGGATCCCCCTTGCAGGAGCCAGGGAAGTGCTGCAGGAAGAGCTGTGTGACCCCCCTGGCCTGGCTGAAACTGTTCCTTCACTATCCCTCGACCAAATTGTTCTGCCTGGTTGCTACGAGCTGCTGAACAGATGCTGCAGTGCCCCCAGCGAGGGCTGCATCTCATTAGGGGAAGAAATGAACCCTTTCAACAGTGGTCACAAGCTGGAAAGGCTTTGGGATCTGTCCAGACCCTGGTGGTGGTCAGCGAGGGCTGACTCTCCACCCATCAAAGAGGCTTTGGCTCCCAGAATTGCAACACAAGGCAGCCTTTGAAGGAAAACGGGTTGGGAAAAACAGCTGGGAAAGAAGGAAGGCTGGGACAGGTCACAGACAGGCCTTGGCCACCCTAAAAGCCTCAGCAAAAGCAAGTGGGCTCCTTGATCTGCAGTGTCCCAGCCTTGCTGGAGTGACCAGACTCTGTGTGTTGGCAGATGAAGACACGAGCAGTTAAACCCAGGGTGATTTATGCCCTCACTACCTGGGATGAGCAGCAAGGATGAGGGTCCTGGGCACCAAACACTGGCAGATTTGTCACCTGCATCACCTGGGCTTGGCACGGGCAGATCTGTCCACACGGGGTGTGATGGATCTGGCTCTGCCCCCTGAAACGCTGTGTCCCGCTGCCCACGGGAGCCCTGCCAGAGCAGGCAGCGAGGTGCCACCTCTGCGGGCACCCTGGCACCTGTGTGTCCCCTCTGCGTGTCCCCTCTGCCTGTGAGCCCCCCGTGTCCCCAGGGCAGCCGGGACAGAGCCCAGAGCCCTCGCAGCTCCCAACCTCGGCATTCCCGGCGCGGCGCAGCCGCGGGGTTAAGTAAATATCTGCCTGCGAGCTGAGGAAATGAGTCAAAAAACATCGCGGGAGAAGAAACGCAGATCTCCGGAGAGACAAACTCCATGCACAGCCTGTCCCTAGCGCGTTCCCGGCTTTCCTTCTCCCAGCCCAGCTCCTTGAGCTAACACCACCACCGGGGACACGCAGAGGGAACCAAACCCGGGTGGCTCCACCTTGGAGTTCCCTCTGCGCCCCACCCGAGCCCTGCCCGAGCTGCATCCTCCGTGCCCCGGTGCAGGGAAGGGGCCGCGTCTCTTCCCTGGATCCCGCTTTCCTCTGGAGCGTGTTACGGCACGAGGAGTTCCCTGCTTCACCTGGGGAAATCCCAGCGCTGGGAAAACGTGCCCAGGTGATGACAACCCCCTCGAGCTCCCTGACAGCCCGAGGGGAAGCTGTGAGCAGCGCTTGAATGGCATCCAGAGGCAGCGGCTCCCAAAAAAAAAAAAAAAAAAAAAAAAAAAAAGAAAGAGAAAAAAGAAGGCTGAGAATAAAACAAAACCGGCAATCACGCCTGATGGGAGAGGAATTGGATTCTGGCCTCCCCTCTGGTTCCCCCTCCTCCCCCAGCCTTCTGCGGGCTGAATGCAGCTGGCTTCGTTTGGCTAATTGGCTCTGTCAATCAAGTGTCAGTCAGGGGCTCACACAGCTCCTGCCCGGGTGAGGGGAGTTGAAATCCGAGGGCTGGGAAAGCAAAAGTGACCGGAGCTTCCGAGGGGGCTGAGGGAGGTGTGAGACTCCCACGAGGTGTGGGGGAGGCAGAGCTGGAGCTGGACTCTACCCCTGGTTTGCTGCTTGGTGCCAGGGAATTCGGTGCCTCAGTTTCCCCAAGGGGACCCAGGCTGAGCAGAGGGACCCCAGGGGAGCACAGCTGGTGTAAAACCCAAAAATCCAGGGCTGCAAAGGCCCATGTTTGCCCAACCACACGGATTTCAAGCTCATTCTTTGTTCCATGCAAAGCTCTGGGGTCACTGCTCCCTCCTCCAGCAACAGGCACTCAGGAATTAGGGACCAGACAAGAAGCAAAATCCCTGTTCCTCCTCTGGCTGAGCGAGCAAAGGGTTAATCCGAGGAAGCTTTTGGGGAGGAGGTGGCAAAGGTTGGCAAAGATCCCCTTTTGTGTCACAGGAAGGAAGAGGTTAAGCCGGAGGTGCCACCTGGGAAGCAGAGACAGGTCTGAAGATGCTTCGCCAGTTACTTCACTGTGTAAACAGCTTTTCCTTCCTGTCCCCCAACACCACCTCTCCGTGATACTCCAATTATCCCGAGCACAAACCAGACAAAAAGGGAAGAAAAAAGAGAGAAAGGAAGAAAGGAGGGATTCTGGAGCCGCCTTTCAGCGCGTGTTGAGGGCTCTGGCAGCAGCGCCGGGAGGGGACAGATGCTGCTGCTCTGTTTGCCCGAAAACAAAGGAGCAGAAGATTACACTTGGATTTCCAGTTTGTTTATGGAGAGATCAAACCCTCTGCAATTTCCTTGTCTGCCTTTCAAGTGGCAAAAGCCTCGGGCTGTGGGGATGTGGGCACCTGCCAAGTGGGCAACCTGGCCCTGCCTCTGGCCACCGCCAGGACCGCTGGCATGAGCTGGGCATTGCTTTTTGTCAGCACTTTCTCCCCCTTTTCCAAGGGGAAACTGAGGCACCGGGGGATTGGACACAGAAATCCCGAGCAGTGGATGGGGAAGGGACACGGGAGGGGAGTGGGGACCTGCTGAACAAGGGGTTCATTTCTTGATGCTGGGAATTGAGGGGTGGCTGAGGTTGCTGTGAAGGAAGGTGTGGTGGAAATGCCACATTTTCTGGTTCAAAGCCGCCCTCAGACTCTGTGAACCGCAAACTTCAGCCGAACTCATTTGGTGACGAAGGAGTTAAAAGCTCAGGGCCCCGCAGTTTTCTAGCCCGTGGCTTCTTCCCCCCTCCTTCTTCCCCCCGGTTTACAAAAAACTCCCCACATTATCAAAAACCTGCCTGGAATCCTCTCAGCCAGTGACACAGAAAATTCACATTACGGAGGCTGCCAGGGCGACAACAAACAGCAACAGTAAATACAGCTGCCGGGAGCTGCCCTGCCCGCGGGCTGGGCTCGGGCACCGTCACGCTCCGACACCGCCCCGAGGCCACCGCAGCCCCGGGGGACGCTCGGCTCCCGGTCCCGCTGCTCCCGCCCCGTCGGGCACCCGCAGCTCCCGGGCGCGTCCCTCGCAGGAGTCACGGAGCGCGACCCGCTGGCTGCTTGCTTTACCTCCCTGCTCTCCCCTTTCCCCCTCTCCAGGGCTGTTTTCCTGCCCTGAGCGCTGGGAGTTTGGGGTGGGAGCAGTGCAGAGCTCGCCCTCCCCGCAGCTCCTCGGGGATGCCCCTGAGCGGTGCCCAGGGCGGTGCCAGGGCACAGAGCGGGTCCTTGGCGAGGCTCTGGGCAGGATCCTGCGGGGCAGGCAGGGATGTGCTCCAGGGAATCCCTGTCCGAGCAGCTCGGCCATTCCCCTGCCCCACCTCAGGCAGCATCTCCCCCGCTTTCTCTTCCTCTTCGTCCTTTTTGCACATTCCCCTTTTCCTTTCCCCTCCAGCCATCGCTCGGACCTTCTCACACCTGCCACGCTCGCAGGAGCAGCAGGTAACCAGGCTCACACCGGGAATGCTGAAGGAGCTGTGGTTTTTTCCAGCATCCCTTTTTTCCACGCCGTGCCTGTTCCCAGCTCTGTGGAGCTGGTGTTTATTTGAAGTCTGTGGCCGGGTGGACGCTGTATCCCTGCAGTTCCTGTTCTTAATCTCTGCTTTTTTCTCCTCTTTTGGTTTCTTTCCCCCCCTCCCCACCCCATTTACAAAGTTTGTTCAGTCCTTGGGGTCACTGAGGCGGCTGCAGGGGGAATCCTGGGGGGACTGGGAGTGAACTGGCACTGGAGAATTCCCAGAAGAGCTGACCAGGATCTGTGACTCCAGAGGGGACTCCTGGCAGCTCCCATCCGGGATCCTGCTGCTCCCCAGCCCCTAAGAGTGTTGGCATGGTGAGGCCTTTCGGTGCTGCCTTAGTTGTTTGTCTTTTCCATGGGAATGACCTTCATTCCACTAAAAATCAACACCACAAACCCCAGCACTGAAGCTCAAGAAATGAACAGAGGTAGATTTCAGTAAAATTATGTAAAAGATGGGAATTCTTCCTCTTGGCTTAGCAGGAGGGCATGGAGACATCCTGGACGTCCTGGGAATAACAGCCTGCACTGGGTGATTTTATACCAAAGCACTGATTACTGCAGTTATCCAACAGGGAATCCCAGCAGGAATTCCCAATGATTGAGGGGTTATTTACCTCTGGACAATCCAGGACAACCCCTCTGAGCCACCCTGTCTCCACTGGGACAGCCCGGGGAGGAGGGCCAGGCACTGCCAGTGCCACCGAGGTCACAGCAGGGACGTGGCAGTGTCAGGGACAGCGAGGACGGAGTCTCCCACCTCCCACCTCGGGCTCCTGGCATGGCACATCCGCCTCCCAGAGCATCAAAGCAGGGAGAAGAGATGAAGATGGAGAGGATGCAGACACCCGGCCGCCTGAGGGGTTTGGGAGGTGAGATTTATGAGGCTCTGTCTTGGAGAAGCTTCCAGGGAAGGGAAAAAAAAAAGAAAAAAAAAAAAAAAAGAGGAAAAAAAGGTTTCCTTCAGGTGGCTGGAAATTCGTCTTGCTGGGGACAGCAGAGAGCTTGTCCTGCCAGTCTGCACACGGGAGGGTCTCCTCTCCCAGGGATGTGGCAGAGACCTCGGGAAGGAGCTTTTTGTGCTGCTAGGAGTGGCTCAGTGTCATAGTCCAGGCACAGGCAAGGATTTTCCTGGGGAAATCTCCCACTCTCCTGCCTTGGGCACTGAGCTGCTGCTGTGGCTGCCAGGGGAGATGCTCCCAGGGGACATCCCCGGGGCCACACAGGCACAGCCCTCTGAGAGAGGACCTGCTGAATGTCCCCGGGGTGCTCTGTGCCCTGCCCTGCAGGGTTTGGGTGTCAGCAACCCACCCTGGCAGCTGAGGGCAGGAAGGGAGGAAGGCCATGGGATGACAGGGAGGTGAGGGCAGGGCTGTGTGTCCTGGTTCTCCCTGCTCATTCCCTGCGAGTCCCAACTCACTCCTTGTGGGTCCCAACTCATTCCCTGTGAGTCCCAGCTCTCCCAAATCATTCCCTGTGGGTCCCAGCTCTCCCAAATCATTCTCTGTGGGTCCCAAATCATCCCCTGTTAGTCCCAACTCATTCCCTGCTCATCCCAGCTCTCCCAACTCCTTCCCTGTGCACCCCAGCTCTTCCTGTTGATTTTTTGTGCACCCCAGCTCTCCCAACTCATTCCCTGGGCATCCCAGCTCTTCCTGTTGATTCTTTGTGCATCCCAGCTCTCCCTGCTCCTTCCCTGTGAGTCCCAGCTCTCCCAACTGACTCCCTGTGAGTCCCATCTCATTCCCTGTGCATCCCAGCTCTCCCTTCTCCCTCCCTGTGCATCCCAGCTCTCCCTGCTCATTCCCTGGCTCAGCAGAGGGCTGAGCAGAGTGGAAGGAAGAAAGAGCAAAGCCAGGAAAACTCCTTCCCCATCATATTTACTGAACTGCTCTGAGTTATGACTGGAGGCCAAGATCTGGCTTCAGGCGATTGCCTAAATCATTTAGGAGCTGACAAGGTAGGGAGGGGGGAAAATGTTCTTGTAATTCTTCAGTCTGAGGTACATTAAGGAGCCATAAGCCATGTCGAGAGCTTGAATTACATTAGAGAGATTATCCTGTTACAGTTCATAATCCTGGATAATATAGCATCCCGCAGCACACCTGCCAAGGATAAATCTCGCCCCGTAATGGGGCAGTCGTGACCCTGGCGGTCCCAGAGCCCTCCTGGCATGGAGCAGCAGCACCAGGCAGAGGGATGGAGTCAGGAGGGAGAGCAGGGAGCAATAACAGCCTGGCAGAGGGGGCTGCACCCAGGGAAATTCATGGCTCTCCATGTGCTGGGATGCTCCAGGGCCGTGGTGCAGGTGTGGGGTCAGAGGGATGCGTGGGGAAGGACACCTGAGGTCTTCACAGGGAGCCCAGCAAGGGTCAGAGCTCCAGTGATGGGCTTTGCCCCATGCCAAAGCCCCCAGAACAAGGAGGGGAGCCTGACAGGCAGGTGGAGAGCAGGACAGCTCCCCAAAAAAGGGGATTCCTGGCACAAAGCATCACATCCTTCACTGGCATCAATGAAAGTGGTTGAGAGTGAATGGGGAGGGACAGGGCTGAGTCCCAAAGGGATCAGGGAACAGACCAGCCCTCGGAACCTCCTGCCTTTGTGCAGCAGGGTCCCACAAGGAGTTAAGCTGAGCCAGCCCCTCTGGACAAGGGGATCAGTGGGTGGGATTTGCAGCCTGGAGACCCCAGGGCTGGTGGGGTCTCTGGCAGAGCCCTGCCTCCCAGCCTTGAACCTGTAAAGGTGCATCTGTGCCCGGGGCCCGCTGCTGCAAAGGGCATCCTGGGCATCCTGGGCATGCAAATCCGTGGGATGCCAGGCACTGCCAGCTCTGGGACTGGGACCTTGCTCTGCTGCCTTCCTTCTGCGTGGATAACACCCTTCCTATGCAACCCAGAGACCCATCCTCCCCTCTCTGTGGCTTAATCCTGCTGTCATCTTTTACAGGAAGCCCAGCAAGCCCCAGGGCTCCTTGGTTTCCTCTTTACCTCCTTGGCTTCCCTCCTGTTTGGTCCCAGTTACCTCCCAGCCCAGTCCCAGCCTGGCTGCAGCCCTGGGTGAACAAACCCCCGTTGTTCCAGCTCTCCCGTCCTCCTCCAGCCCCAGCTACTCCTGCACCCTCGAGCCCATAAATCCTGGCATTCCCTGGATGTGAAGTGACCATGCAAACAGGACCAGGCAGCTCCTGCCTCTCTGCCAGGCAGCCTCTCCCTCTTGCATCCCACATTCCCCTGCACTGGAGACTGCAACTGCTCCATTTCAATCTCCCAGGGGAAAACAGATCCCAGTGACCAGCCTGGCTCCTGGTTTCACAGGGGGCTGCTCCTGGGAACTGCATCAGCCTGTGGAGTGTGGAGGGATGGCTCTGATCTACCCTGAACCCCCAGAGGAGTGGAATGTGTTTGTGTCTGCCCAATCCTGGATGTCTTCTTGTCTCCCCTTCCTGACCTTCTCCAGACCTGCTTCTTGCCCCCTGTGCCCTGGATCCCTTCCTTAAAAGCCACTCACTGCCAGTCTGCTCCCTGCTGAGCCGGGGTTAAGCAGCTCCCAGGAATTACAGTCTCCAGCCCAGGTAAATTCCTCCTGTCTTCCATCCCCAGTGCCCATCACCTGCCTGGGATGTGTACAGAGTGAGGAATGAGCCCCTCTATCCCTCAGGGATTTGGGGTCTCCCCTAAGGAATGAGCCCCTCTATCCCTGAGGGATTTGGGGTCTTCCCTGTGGAATGAGCCTCTCTGTCCCTCAGGGATTTGGGGTCTCCTCTAAGGAATGAGCCCCTCTATTCCTCAGGGATTTGGGGTCTCCCCTAAGGAATGAGCCTCTCTATTCCACAGGGAATTGGGGGCTCCTCTAAGGAATGAACCCCTCTGTTCCACACGGATTTGGGGTCACCCCTAAGGAATGAGCCCCTCTATCCCTCAGGGATTTGCCGTCTCCCGCACAGCCCCGCCGGACACTTGACAGAGCCTCTTCTCTCAGGCTTGTGTGTTTTGTTTAAGTGCTCTGAGATAAAGCCCTTTTATCCTGATAAGAGCCCGGTTGCCCTGGTTTCTTCCTCTGGCCTGAAGGCCATTCTTCTCCTCCCTCTTGTTTTTGACCTCAGGTTCAAGAGTGCCAGACCTCCCTGGTTTAGGGGAGACCTTGGCGGCCACGGCGACAGCCGGTGTGGGAAAAGGCAGGGCAAGGGTTGGAGAGGGCTCCAAAGGCCTCCAGCGCTCAGGGAACAGCTTCCAAACCATTTAGGAAATCAGGAAGGAAACAAGAGCAGAGCAGAGCACTTCTTCAAACCTCTTCTGCTCTCCTTTTGTCTCATTCTCTGCGCTGCTTCCTTTTATTTACCCCTCCATCCTTTCTCAGCCCTTCTCCCTCTTTCCCCTCCTTTCCCCCTTTTTCTCACCCTTGTTTTGCTTTCCTTGCCTTCCCTCCTTTCTCCCTCTCCCCCTTCCCCTGCGGCTTTGCCAACTGCCAGCAGATGACATCTCCTTTCATGTTTGGGGCTGAGCGGAGGCTCTGAATGTTCGTTTGATTCCGTTAAGATAATAGCTGGTTCACTGTCAGACGCAGACTGATCAGTTAAAACCTTAATCACTGCCTGTCTACTCACATGGCACTTATTTTTTAAGAGATTAATCCCCTAAGCACTGCACCAGCATACATTGAGGCTCAAAGAAAAGGGTGGGTTTTTATTATTATTTGATGCGTTTACTGTTTCTTTCTTTCTTTTTTTTTCCTTTTTTTTTTTTTTTTGGCTCTTTCTAAAAAGATGCATCTCTCCCATCCCTGCCACCTTTTGGGATCTGATGCTCCAAAGACACCTGACCTTCGTCCCCTCTCTGTGCTGTGCCTCTCCCTCACACCAGGCACACACGGGAGGGAGGGAGGGGATGGGAGGAGGTGGGAGATGGAGCTGATGCCGCTCCCGCCGTGGGCTCTGGGAGCTGAGATTTGCAGGATGCCGTGGTGGGCTCTGGATTAAGCCTGGTGGGGTTCTCAGGAGAGCCGGGCTCCATCCGTGCTTCCCCAGTCATCCGTGCCTGCCTTCCCTTCCCGACGCAGGAAGCAGCTCTGGATAAACATCACAGCTCGAGCGAGAGGCCCCGAGCACATCAAAGCCGGCTGGGGAAGTTACGTGTCCACCTCTGCCTGGGATTTAGGCAAAGCTGCTTTAAAGCACCTCGGCTTAGCACCTGCCTGAATCAAAGCAGCACCTCTGCAGGCTGGCTGAGCTGGCACCCAGACGTGGGACATCACCGTGGGGTGTCCCCCTGGGGTGCCACCACAGCCCAGCCACAAAGCAACCACGTCCCCAAACCACTTCCAGCACTGAATGCTGCGGTAACAGCGAGCTCAAATCTCCTCCTGAGCCAGGAGTTTAATTAATGGGGAGCACCACGTGCCCCCAGTCCGTCAGACAGGGCAGGAGATGCAGAGCAGGACGTGGGACAACGGGATGGTGACAGAGAGCTGGACAGAGGGCAGCAGCAACAAGCGGCTCTCAGGGAGTGTTTTGTATTCCCAAAGTTCCAAGCATCCCATGGAGGATCATCACCTCCACCTTCAAAGGGTGGGGAAAGCTGCTTTGCCCCAGGTGAGGGCAGAGCTGTGTTTCCCAAATCATCCACTGCAGCTGCCAGACAAGATGATCTGTAGGGTCCCACTCCAACCCAAACCATTCCATGATTCTCTGATGCTCCCTCCCTCCTGCTGTGAGGCCCTGGGGCTGGCCTGGGGTAGGGGGTGTTTGTTTTACTGCTTCCATCACCTGAGACCCGAGGCAGAGTCTTCTGAGTGCTGAGGGTTTGTGAAACTTTTCCTTAATGTTTGACTTGTGATCAAAGAAGGGAGAAAAGTCACATTCCCGGGCTCGGGGTTTGCTTTTGCACTTGTAAGGAAAGTTCCAGAAAAGCAAATGTTTTATCACCTCCAGGTTAACATTGTCAGACTCCAGTTGCCTGTGATGGCCACAAGAAATGAGTGATTCCTGCATCCACCCCACCAATCCTTGCATCCGGCATCCATCCCACCACGGCCACCACGCTCCTGAGTGCCCAGGGCTGGGATCTGCCTCTCCCTGAGCTTCATTTATGTGATGTCCAGCCCTGGGAAGTGGCACACGAGGGGTCCTGGGGGTCAGAGGGGTGTTGGGGGTCCCCATCCCTCCACCAGCACCCCCAGAGCAGCTCAGCCACAGAATGTTGTGCTCTCCCTGTGAAACTTCACCCTGGTGCTGGTGAAGCTCTTGTGGGACAAACCAGCAGCTCCTCAGGGAACAGAGCCAGGGTTTTGCAGCCCCTGTGCCCTGGCAGGACACCTGGACAGAGCCCTGGCTGCCACATCCTGCCCCTGACCCCACACCTGCAGCTCTACCAGGGCAGCGACAGCTCCTGGGTGAAAGAGCTGGCAATGCTGGCAGCCAGTGATGACCCAGGATTTGGTAGAAGAAAATTGGGAGTGTGTAAGAGGGGTTTTGTCAGCTGCCTTCGGAGTTTCCTATTGGAAACGAAAATGGAGTGAGGGAACGGGCCCTGAGTGTATTTTGGCAATTTTTGGTGAGGTAAAACAAAGCTGTCAGAAAGATCCAGACTGCTATAGAGAAGCAGAGTTCACCTGCAGGCCTTGTTCTGCTCATTCTCCAAGCTGTTCCCGAGGAGTTGGAGAAAAAACAAAGAAAACAAACCACAGAAATGGAAATAAATGATCCCCAGCATCACAGGGATGGAGTTTAAGAAAGCTCACAGAGGACAGGGATGCAAAATTCCTCGCTGCAAAGGATAAAGCAATCTCGAACTAATGGAGATTAGGAAGAACCTCTCCCAAAGGACTGGTTATCCCATAAATTAATGGAATCAATGGTGTCACAGCCCTCAGCCACAGGGTCCTGAGTCATTGCCTTAAGTGCTACGAGGCCACGAGCACCCTGTCCTGGAGCAGCTGGGGCTGGGCACTCCTGGAGATTGCACAGGGACAGAGGGGTCACGTTATCCCATTATTCTCTTACAGCAACCCAGGTATCCTGACAGGTACAGCTTCATCAGAGACCTCTGCTTTTTTAACATGAAAAACCCCAATTTTATCCAACTTTCAGGATACCAGGGAAGCAATTATCCACTTAATTTGTTGTTATTTATTCTTGTAGCTGTGGCTGTGCTCTTGCTCCGCAGCAGCAGCGTTGCGCTTAGGGTTGATATTCATAAATAATAGCCAGGAATTAACAATAATTCCTTAATTATGGATGTAATCCCCTTTCCAGGGCCTTTACCTGCCTCACACCATAACTGGGCAGGGTTACAGCTTCCCTGCACTGAGGAGAAATTGCTGCCAAGCTTCCCAGGGGTATGGAAGTGTTTAATTCCCTCTGGAACTGCCAATGGCTCCAAGGCTCCAGCCTCAGAGCCCAAACCTGGGGTGGCTCTGGGAGCACAACAATTCCTCAGGATTTCACCCTGAGATCCTCCCTTCCTATCTCAGCACCTCAAGACCACCTAAAAGCCTTGAAAATAAACCTAATGAAGAGAAAGGGCTGTGGCTGCTTCTCAAAGGGGCTCCAAGGCAAAGGGACACGAGGGAACCCCACAAGATCCCATCAAAATTTGCAGGAAGCGCTGAAATCCCAGCGCCTGCTCCTCATTCCCATCCCAGTGGTTTGACCTCCAGGACCATCCCTGCTCCCTCAGCAAATGGAAATGGGCAGGGTATGACAGATTGACCAGCCAAGCTTCCTGGAGGTATTTCCCACAGATTGCTGCCGGGCCATACAATGGAAACGATAAATATCCCAGTGGGAAATCGATGGCACCTCATCTCCCACTTGTGCCGCCGAGGAGAGCTGGAGATAAATTTTAAAAAGCCCTTTTCCCTCGTAGGGGATAAATCCTTCAGGCCCAATCCTCTGGTGGGAAGCAGAGAACAAGCAGAAAACCCCGTGACCCCGCCTGGAATCGTGGAGTCAACAAGTGGTCAAGCAGAGGTCAAGGGGCCGAAATGGGGCCAAAAAGGGCATTTTCTGCCAGGCCCATCTGCTGGCAAACAGACAGGCAGCACCCCAAAGGTGCAGCACGGATCAAGCTCCAGGACTGGCCTGTTTCTTCCCCCAGACAGTAGCAATTATCATAATCAAGCAGTTGACTCCAATTACGCCTTCCTCTCCTCGCAGCCAGGGGATGGACACGGCGCAGGGAAAGTTCGCAGCCGTGTCGCCTTTGCATATCTTAATCTAAAATGACAGGGTGTGACACGGGGGGCCGGTGACCCTGCCAGCCTTCAGCTGTTCGTGTGGCAACAATTTCCAGCCCCAAATTACTCCCAGGCAGGGCTTGATTGGAGGTTCAAGGCAGCAGGAGAGAGAAGCCATTTAGGGGACTGAAACATTCTTCACAGCCCTATTTAAATACAATTTACATTCCAGGCTCTGCTGTTGGTGCATTGTTAATTGCACCTTGTACCTCAGTTTATTTTGTAGTTGAAGGGGGTTTTGCTTTGCTGTTGTTTTTCAAAGGCATCCTCGCCTGCTTTTTTCTCTTTTCCTAAGGGGCTGTTCTCAGAATACAGTTCCAGTTCCTGGAAGGGAAAATAGATTAGTGGATTGAAAGGCCAGAAGGGACAAACAGATCATCTCGGTGACCTCCTGCAGAAGACAGGCCAGGACATTTTGCTCAGTAATTCCTTTGTCTCCATTTGTCCAGACTTAACCCAATCCCCTGCAGTGACCAAAACAGCCCTTCCAGAAAGGTCTCCATCCAAAGCCATGGGAATCACCAGGTCCTGGGGCAGCTCTTCCTGTGCAGCACCACCTGGAGCTGTCAGAGGGAGAGGTCTGGACAGCTCCTGGGCTGAAGGGACAGCAGGGACAGCCTGGTTTGGTGGTGGCATCTCACAACTTCAGGGGAAATTGGGTCCCTGCCGTGCTTGGTGCTGGGGAGAGAGGGGAGAGCCAGCCAGGAATGTCACCAGCACAAAGGGACAGGGCAGGAAGGACAAAGCCAATTGTGGAGGCCAAGAGAAGCCTCATTTTCTTACATTTCTTTAGCACTGCTGTGTTTGTTGCCTTAGCCAAGGTTAATTCAATCCATGTATGGACAAAAAATCCTGCACAGCCCAATTCTGGGGGTGCAGATGTTTCTCTCTTCTCAGAAGAACTGACCAAAGGCTGAATTCTAACCTGGTCCTAACAAAGCAAAAAGTCTTCCAAAATCCCTTTTCCTCAGGCATGCAGGAAGGGTAATTGCAGAAACGGAAAATGGATTTTGAATTGCCCAGCTTGGGTGGAATTTCAAACCTCAGCTCTGCTTGCAAAAAAAAACCCCAAGGACAAAACATCTGCTGGGGAGCAGAGGGGTAAAACATTGCAGAACTTCTCACTCCCTTTTTCCAACTTGTTCTGCTCTTGGGTTGGAAAAGCCAGTGTCTCTCCAAGTGCTCTGGAATATTTATGACCATGGGCTTCCCACCAGGCCAAGAGCCAACTCTGGATCCTGGCAGCTGGAGCTGGGACCCGGGAATTCTTGCTTTAGGAAAGCCCTGAGAGCTTTGATGGAGTTGTACAAGTGGGATTGCTCAGCCTGGGGAAAAGAAGCTTTGGAATTGTGGCCTCCCAGTGCCTGAGAGAGCCAACAGGAAAGAGGGAATAATTCCTCTAATTTTCCTGGGGTGACAGGAAGAGTGGGAATGGCTTCAAACTGCCACAGGGCAGGGTTAGATGGATATTGGGAAGGAATTGTTCCCTGGGAGGGTGGGAAGGCCCTGCCACAGGGTGCCCAGAGAAGCTGTGGCTGCCCCATCCCTGGAAGTGTCCAAGGCCAGGTTGGATGGGGCTTGGAGCACCCTGGGGGAGTGAAAGGTGTCCCTGCCATGGCAGGGGTGGAACAGGATGAGCTTTAAGGTCCCTTCCTGATTCTGAGTGCCATCCAGGTGGCAGCCAGGAGGAAGGCAGAAACCTTTCCCACTGAAACTCCTGCCCCACAGGACAGATCTGATTCTGCCCCAGTGCCACCCAGCAGCACTGCCAGTTTGGAGCTGTTTTGGCATTCTTTTCTTTGAGCCCCATCTGCTGGAGTCCCGTGATTTCATGAGGAATTTTACCTTTCCCTCATTTTTTCCTATTTATAAAGCCCCCTCTGAGCCTTTGCAGCCAAGGGCAGAAGCCATAAGCCCCAAGAAATGAAAGAAAAAAGACCAAATTTAGGAATTTCAGGACAGTCCCGTGGTTCCACAGCTTCTGAGTGCTGGGCTGGGAATACCTGGTGCTGGAACCTCCTGGGCCTGGTTCTCATTTCCATGGAGTCCCTTCCCAGCGGTCTGGCAAGGCTGGGAGCTGGTGTGACATAAAAAGGTGTCGGTGTAAATGACAACTAAGCCCACTTGACCCCAGCCAGCCTCCTCCTAATTCACCCCAGCTCTGGGGAGGTCTGACTCAGACACCAGCTCAGTAAAACCTGACGGAGAGACAGACAAATGTACTCCCCAACCTGCTGCTGCTCCAGAGGCCTCGGAGCCAATTATCCCAGTGATCTCACTCCTCCCTTCCTTCTTCCCTCTCCCCCTTTTCCCATCACGTGCTCCCTCCCAGCACACGCACGTCCTTCTGCAAGGGGAAAAAAAAGCAGCGCCGTGGAGGAATGTGGAGGGTTTGGGAGCCCCCTGAGAGCAGGTAGATCCATCTGAGCAGCGCCTGCCTCCTTCAAGGCGGGAGGGGATCGGTTTACATAAGTGCTTTGCCATATGAAGAAATAATTTAGTGGTATTAATAGAGGTTAAAGTTTCCCAGGAATCCCAAACAGGCCCCGCAGACACAGGTGGGTTCTTTCACTCGCAGGGATGGGGGGAGGAACCCAAATCCTGTGGGTGGTGGGGCTCTGCTGTGGGCTGGGGGTGCCCATGGGTGGGTCACTGAGGGAGAGGAGAGAGCCAAGAGGTGGGGAAACCACACCAGAACCTCCACAGGGCTGCTGCAGGGACAGGATTGCCAGGGCAGGGAGCTGGATGTTCACAGAGTCATGGAATGGGTTGGGTTGGGAGGGAGGGGAAAGCTCATCCCATTGCCATGGGCAGTGACACCTTCCACTGGACCAGGTTGCTCCAAGGCCCATCCAGCTTGGGATGGGGCAGCCACAGCTTCTCTGGGCAATCTCAGGGCCTCCCCACCTCACAGGGAAGAATTCCTTCCTTGTATCTATTCTAAACCTGTTCTCTTTCTTATTTGGGAGGCAGGAGCAGAGTTCCCAGTCAAATGTGGGACTGGGGAGGGATCTGTGTGTACGACACTGGCAACACACACAGGCAGGCACACACAGTGGGGTGAGGCACGTGATGTGTCCCACAGCATCCCAGAACCACTCAGGTTGGAAAAGATCTCCAAGACCATCCAGTCCAAGCTGTGCCAAATCCCCACCTCATCCCCAGCCCAGAGCACTGAGTGTGACATTCACTCATTCCTTGGACACCTCCAGGGGTGGGAACTCCAAACCTCCCTGGGCAGCCCCTTCCAAAGCCTGAGCACCCTCTCCTGGGATAAATTCTTGTGACTTTATCCCGGATGGAGCACACCCCAAACGTGATCAGCGATGTGTGGGGTGCGCTCTGCCAGTGCCACACTGCGAAATTTGCTTTTCCCAAGCTCAGCTACCACAGACCAACCTGAAATCACCTCCTGCTTTGGCACAAAGCCCCAGCTGGTGCCCAGCCATGATCCAGCTCCAGTGGCTCCTGGAGAGCTGCCTCCATCCCCACTAAGAGGATAAACCAGCATGGAGCACAGAGAGGGGGCTACAAGAAGAGCCTGGCAAGCCCAAATCCCCCTTTGTTTGGATTAGGATCCAGGATAATGTTGCTGATTCTCCAACACGGAGCTTTTCACAGCCCAGCGAGTTTTACACCACCCCAAAAATAATCATCTCTCAAATCTCCAGTGATTACGGAGCTTTCACCCTGTAAACACACACAGGACCAGGCTCCAGCCCACCCTACCTGGGCTGTTCTGCCTTGCACTGATTTGGGATTTGGCCCCCAGCCTCGGGATCACAGCCCTGCCCGGAACATGTGGCGGCTGCTCTGCCCCGAAAGGGACTAACAAAGAAATAAGAATATTTGTTAATTTTTTTTCCACTGCAAAGCAGTTAAACCTCCTAAGACACTTTTTCCAGACATCTAAATCCTTTAAAAATATTCTCTAGACTCCATAAAACTTACATTTTCCCTGGGTTCTCCCGTGAGTTATTAAAAAGCTGAAGTCCCTACCTTAAGAGCTTAGAGCTTGGTCATGATCAGAAAACCAACAACGTGGAGTGGCACCTTCTTGTGCATTCAGAGACACGTCCCACACTCAGTGGGGAACAGCAGAGGATGCAGGGCCAGCACAGGCACAGGAGAACAGCCCAGACTGGTGATTTTTGGGGTATCCAGGCTGAGGCAGATGAGGGATGAGTGTTTGGGATGACAGAGGCTCTGATGGATACCCTGGATTGTGACAGCAACGTTTGTAGCTCTTGGAAAACAGTTACCACGTCCTCAGTGTTCACTCTTTTCTCAATAAACACTTGGCAAAGTCAGAATTTTAATGGCATTTAGTTCAGTTTCTACCAAATTCAAGATTTTTTTCCACGAGCTCTCAATACATAGGCCAGAAAAAAAATCTGTGGATCCCGTTGTCCATCCATCCATCTATCCATCTATCCATCTATCCATCCATCTACCCATCTGTCCCCAGACCATCCAAGTTGTGCTGTTTCCAGCACGGAACTGTAGCGACAGGAAAAGTGGAAACGACTTCAAACTGAAAGAGGGGAAATTGAGATGATCCATGGATGTTCCTGTGAGGATGGGGGGAGCCTGGCACAGGTTTCTCAGAGAAGCTGTGGCTGTCCCAACCCTGGAAGTGTCCAAGGCTGAGTTGGACGTGGCTTGGATCACCCTGGGATGGTGGAAGGTGTCCCTGCCATGGCAGGGGTGGCACTGGATGCGCTTTGAGGCCCCTTCAAACCCAAACCCTTCTGTGATTCCATCACAGCTCAGCACGGGGGGGCTTCAGAGAGACACAGCAGAGGGTGGATTTTTCCGTAGCTGCTTTTCCAGCCCAGAACTGTGCTCCAACACTGCCGGAATCAAAGGGATCTAATACCCTCCCTGGTTCACTTAAACATCAGTTTGTCTGGGGCGTGAACTCTGCCGACAGCAGCTCCCGCAAAGTGCTCGGCTCTCGCTTTCCCCTCTTTTTTTTCCCCTTTTTTAAAAGCTTTTCTCTCCCTCCCTGCTCTTCCCTGGCTCCCCAGCTCCCTCCCCGCAGCCTCCCAGAAGCACCGGCGTGTTTTTAACCCAGGCATGAAACAATCCCACAGCCCCAGATTGTGATGTTTCAGATAACATACGGAGAATGTAAATCCTGTCAGCAAGTGCAACAGCCATAAAAGGCTAAAATGGATTCCTGCGGATTAGAAATAAAGCACAGAAAGGGCCCTGTTCTCTCACTTTCCTCATCCCACAACCTCCTCCGCCTCCCTCTCCTCACTCCCCTTAAAAAAATCGCCTGGAAATGCAAGGGGCGGGTTTTTATTATTTTTTTTTTAATTTTTTTTTTCATCAACTTAAAAGAAAAATAAAATACATTCCAGGAAAAGGACTGCTGCTAAGAAAACTCAAACCAGAAAACGCTTAAAGATGTTTTAATGACTTAAACACAGGGCCGGGATTGTGCCTAAAAGTTTCCACATTTAAAAATGAAAAAAAAATAAAATTAAAAAAAGGGAAAATTCAATATGAACAGTCCCCCACTACCAGTGCTGCTGGATTTCTTGCTGGATTTCTCTCCCAAACCATCGGATTTAAGCCGGGGGTTGTTAACCAGCCACGAGCTGCGCTTAAGCAAAGTTTACGCTTCTGTTCCAAACCAAAGGCACGGCCGAAAAAAAAGCTCCTAAAAATAATGAAGGCCACGTGAGCGCGGGTCCGAGGGGCTGTTAACAAGCAGCTGACAAGTTTCTGCTCGAGGAATTAGGCCCTCATTTAGGAGGAGATTAGCAGAAATCTTCCTTCTCATTACGGAGCGAGGCGCGCTCGCTGCGCCGGAGCCGGAGCCCGGCACACAAAGGGCCCCCAGCCCGAGGTGGGGTTCAAGGGCTGCTTCAAAGCCTGGGGGGAAGCAGAGGGGTCAGGCCTGGGCTCCCCTCTGAAGCCAGCCCATGTAATTTGTCACGACCGCTCGCCTGTGTTGTGGAGGGCCCCGAGTGCTGATCCGGCGTGAAGGGCTCAACCGGAGCCTTTGAGGGCAGAGCCAGGAACCTTCTCCAGGGTCACGGCCGAGGGCAGGGCAGGGCAGGCCTCCAGCTGCCACAGAGCCCTTGGCCCCTGGGTGAGTTCGAAGTGGGATGTGGGGAAAGCCCTGTGCTCAGATGTTGGTGTGAGAGGGAGGGAGAGACAAACCCCGGCTCAAACAGCCCCAAGTTGGAGAGACAAACCCAGCTCAAACAGCCCCAAAAGGGAGACACAAACCCAGCTCAAACAGCCCCTAACGGGAGAGACAAACTCAGCTCAAACAGCCCCAAAAGGGAGAGACAAATCCCAGCTCTAACAGCCCCAAGAAGGAAAGATAAACCTGGCTCAAACAGCCCCAAGTGGAAGAGGCAAACCCAGCTCAAACAGCCCCAAGTGGAAGAGGCAAACCCAGCTCAAACAGCCCCAAGTGGGAGAGACAAACCCAGCTCAAACAGCCCCAAAAGGCAGAGACAAACCCAGCTCAAACAGTCCTGAATGGGAGAGACAAACCCAGCTCAAACAGCCCCAAATGGGAGAGACAAACCCAGCTCAAACAGCCCCAAAAGGGAAAGACAAACCCAGCTCAAACAGCCCCAGATGCCCACAGGCAGCTCCATCATCCGAGTGGCAGCCTTGGCACAGCTCTGTCCCAGGGAGCAACACCAGGAGCGTTCTGGGCAGAATGAAACCCCAAATCTGAGTTGCTGCTTTGACAAATAACACAACAGGCCGAGTTTGGCTGTTGATGTCACCCGTTATTGATGGGAGGTAGACACACACAGAGGTACCCACAGCCAGAGCTGCTCCCCAGAACAACCTGGGTGGGTGGGGTAGGGAAGTTTGCAGTTTTGCAGAGCAAGAACATTGCCTGGGTGGAACCTGAGAAGGTCCCTGTGCCCTGTCTGGAGCCAAGTGTCCCACCCTGCTCTCACATCAGCCCTGAAGTCAAACTTGACGAACCCAAGGATCTTCCCACAGCTTTGAGAGGGAAAAAGTCCTCAGGTGCAGGGATTCTTTGTGAAAATAAACCTGTGTGGGACCAGGGGATCTATCAAAGCTCAGCTGAGAGCGACCCCACTGCTCTCCACCCCTTTTCCTACTGCAGGAAGGACCTGCTGAGGCTCAAGCCCAGAAAAACTCAGCAGCTGCTCCACCACCTTCTCCCCATCTCCATCCAAAAACTCATTTCTCTTTTCCACTCACCACTGGGGAGGGCTGGGTGCTTGTTAGGGTTTTTTTATTATGATTATTGAGAACGTGCAATCGTGTTTCAACCCCAGATTTCCATCCAAAAGAGTAGGAGGCCGGAGTCAGACTTCCCAGACCACAAAGACGCACGGCTCCGTGGCTTTTCCAGCCAGAGTTTCCATTGTATTCTTCCCAGATGAACTTTTAAAACGTGTGTGTGTTATGTGTCAGTGTGTGCGCAAACGTGCGTGGTTTTACCTCTCTTAAAAATAATAAAAAAAAAAGAGACTAAAAAAGAAAAGAGTGAGCAAGTGAGGCTTTCAGGAGGTTAATCACCGACCTGTTGCCAAGTTGGATATGTGCATGGAAGGGGGGAGTCAAGGGTTTTAATCCCGGTTTTTGATAAATAGAAGACATTCTAGTCATAATAAAACGTGTTTTACACTTGAGGGGAGGAATAAGGGGGAGAAAAAAGGAAAGTTTTGGCCAGGCACTGTGAGCTCCTGAGCCCAAACAATGAGGTTCAGAAACATAACTGTAACGCATTAGTAAATTGACAATGAAATTGCAGTTACTTCACTGGCTCTTTATTAAATAAACACAGCCCGAAAGGGACCTGTCTGCCCCGGAGGTATTTGCAGAGGGTTCACGTTACAAACCCAACACCGGCACCGCTCCCCCCCAGAGCAAACACATTCCAGTCGGACCCTGCGAGGTGGGGCCGGCCTGGCTTTTCCCCTTGTCACTTTTTCCCCTTTCGTGCAGACCCGGGGTTTTACAGCCTCTGGCTGCTCCCAAGAAATGTCACCTCCAGCCACAGGTCCCTTCAGGACCGGGTGGGAGAAGGAAATGCAGGAACACATGTGAGGAGCACACTCATGGAGCAGCTCCCTCCTGCTCACCTGCCCCTCTTTCACACCTGGGAAAAGGTCCAAGTCTCCCAGAACTCCTCCCCATCGTGCCCCCAGGTCCTGGTGGCAGTTCTGCTGTTCCTGACCCACACTCAGCCCTTCCCACCTACTCCCAACAAGAAAAAATCCCCACCCCGTTCAACCAACAGCCATCGACCCCTCCGCAGCCGCAGCCCCAAGCAGTGACCACCAGCACTTCCCACTCACCAGCTGCTCACAAGGGGCTTCCAACTACATCTCCATCTCTGTCCTGCTGTGGATTGACCTAATCAACATTCCTGACACTTTGCCAAAGCTTTGCCCACAACCATCCATCACCCCAGCCACGAGTGGAACCATAATCACCCACCAGCACCCTTTGGAGATACAGCTGCAATTCACACACAAGGTGAAGCCACCTTACAAACCCTTCACCTGCAGCTCTACCCTGTTAGTCCAGCCAAATCCCAGTCCCACTCCTGCAGGGAAGCTGGGGTAATCCATCCCCACACACACACACACACACACACGCCGGAGACAAAAGGAACGTCGGCGCGTTCAGCACCTTGCGAGGCCTTGAACGGCTGCCAAGGGCCCTTGGAGATGGGCCAAGGCAGTCCATGAGATGTGAGGGATAGGGATTCTCAGCAGCCCATGGGGTCTGGAGCAGGCTACTGTTGGAGCCTGGTCACGACACGCTTCCCCCCTGTTCCGAGATGTACCTCCTGTGGAGGCAGGTTTTCCCAGGCAGGAATTCTATCCCTGTCTGCCAGGCACAGGAAAAGCCTCTGCTCTGCTCTCCTACAGCACCACAACTCAAAGAAGCAGTGGGTTAAGTGTTTTCTTGCTCTGCTGTCATCGAGGGCTTTATGGGAAAACATCAGACTCCCACAAAGGTAAAATACAAAGATAGGACCTAAGGAATTGTGTGGAGCAGAGAATTTACCTGTCACTAATTCCATCCAACCAGTCTTCACCTGGACTTCAAACTACCCCAGCTGCTCAAGGCTCACGTTTCCAAACTTTCATGCAGAAGCCTGAGGTGATGGGAAAACATAGCAAAATTCCCTTTCTTGGGGTAATTTCTTCAACACCTTCTACACAAACCTGAGCCTTGTAACAAGGGCAAGGGCATCCCCCTCCTACTGAGCATCCACACACATTCCTGCAGGGAGCAGCCAAAGTGAAAGGGATGAAGAGGAAGCAGGAGAGATGGGGATTTCAGTAACTGATGGCAATTTCAGTAACATGGAAGAAGAAATGGACATTTTTTGGTTGTGTCTTCCCCACATAGAAGTCAGGAGGGGAAAGCTCAGAGCAATAACAGGATGTGAAGACTCAAAACAGGGGTAGGGATGCTCTGCACTCACACATGATTGTAGGGACCACTAGAGAGTGATTATTTGGGCTCCCCCTCTTTGTTCCATCTCCTCAGGAGTCCAACTGCATTAAAATCCATCAGGATCAAGCTCACACCAAGCATTTCCTTCACCATCCTGTTTTTCCCTATGAGCAAACAGTGGTGTTGGCACACTGAGCCCTTGGAAGAGCTTACTGAGGGAGAAGCAGCAAATTCTCAAGGATTTGGGGATCTTTAAGCAAAGCTGGATGTCTGTCCCTAAGAGACGATGCTCCAGCTCCACCAGGGAGTGCCTGGAGCCTGCAGGAGTGGTGGGAATTCCTGGCTGATGATGGGCAGGGGTGAGCCCAGCCACTCCAAGGGATTCCGTCTGGCCCCGAGGCTGAACGTGGAATCACAGACACCTCTCCTTCCTTGCCAAAAGCAGCTTTAATTTGGTGAGAGAGTGCAAGGCAGAGCTTTCCACAGAGTTCTTTCATTCCTATAGACCGGTGGAGTTTCAGACTTTTGGTTTTTTTCTCCAGCTTGGTGAAGCCTCCAAGTTTCCCTGTGGAAATTCCACCCAGGAATGGTTTTCTCTTTGAGTTTCCCTTTGCAGACTGCTCAGGTGCAACCCCCTCTTTAAAAGGGTTGTAACCTTTTCCTAACTGAGACAGGGTCAAGAGCTCCACTTTAAGAAACTCATATCCATTGTGGGCAAGGCATAAGGGAGAGAGATTGCAAGATAAAACTTACAGTGAGTTCCATTCTTGGAGTTTCCATCTTTTCCCCATCCAGGTGGTTCTAAGCATCCTCTACCCTCACAGTGGTCTGTCCCTGCTTTCAGAATGCTCCTACCTTCCCCTTCCCCATTTTCCAGGCCTTCCTTTGCCATCTGGGAAAGAGGGCTCGAAGCCACCCTGCAATGAAACCTTACCCTGCCTCTTTTTCCAGCCTGTCTGACAGAACAAGTCAGCTGTGGGCCTCACCACCAATTTCAAACAACCCCCCAGTCCAGCAGGTCAGGCCATTTTAGCATCTGTACCTTTTATTTGTAGCAGACTGTTAATAATTAAGTGATGCCTTTCATACAGACATTTACAATAATTTAACCTTGCCCTTGCTGTGTAATTTATTCTTCGCAGAAGCCAATAAAAATAAAGGCCCCATATTTCGTCTCTCGCGCTCATTCTCTGTACATATATATAAATATATACACGCACATATAGCCAGGAGAGTGTAATAGGTTTCACATATTGTTCCATAGGTATCATTAGGGTAACAGAGCCAAGTGTCTCAGTTCATATGACTCTTTATAGGTGCCTTATAATCCACATAAAATTGAATTTATGTTTCCTTTCCATCTGCTGATTCTAAAACAAGACGAGGAAGGGTTTTCTCTCACTTTTTCATTTTTTTCCTTCTTAATTCCAGAACTCACTGCACCAAACTAAAAGTTTGCCACTGGTGGCAAAGAGAAACCAACAATCACCAAAGTGGACATCCCTTATAATCCATCCTTTGTGATGTCTTATCTCTGACCACGACTAGCATTAAAGGCTCCAGAAAAAAGGATGGAGCAAAGACAATTATCAAACCTCCTCTCCAGAGAGAAAAACCCTTCTTCCCAAGTTGTTCATTGAGTCATTTTTCCTGTTTCTAAAGCCATAGAACAGGGCCCAGCAGGTAGGTGGAATAGGAGCAAGGGAAGGGACTAAAAACCGAGATTTATTTCTGCTCCAAAAAAAAAGAAAAAGAGAGGAAAAAAAGCACAGGAGAGGGGAAAAAAGAGCCAAAGCTCGAACTATTGGCAGCACTTCCACAGAAAGTCCTAAAGAGGCTACGCAGAGAAACAAAAGAAAAATATTTTCCCCTGAAGAAACATTAGTAAAAACACATTTATTAAAGCCCAAAAAATTCCATAACACTTCAGAGCCCTGCTGGTCTGCAGAGCGCTGGGCTGAGCGTGGGGTGTGCCCTGCAGAGCCTCCCAGTCTGCCCAGTCCAACCCAACCAAGGCCACCAGCACAGCACAGCTTGGCCTGATCCTTATGGAAGAGGGCCGAGAACCTCAGCTGGGCTGTTCCTGTGCTCCCAAAGATCCCCTTTAAGGTCCTTCCCGAGGACTGACCTGCTCTTAAAACCTCCTGAATTGGTTATTCCACCTTTTCAAGGGGAATCATGCCATGGAACAGCTTGGATGGGGCTTGGAACAACCTGTTCTAGTGGAAGGTGTCCCTGCCTGTGGCAGGGGGTGGAATGGGATGATCTTTAAGGTCCTTCCCACCCCAACCAGGCTGGGATTCTGTGCTGGAGAGGCCTGGAACCTCTGGGTCGCACTGGGGACCTGCTTCCCTGGGTAACACTGCAAAAATTTCCCGTTCCATCCCAACCACAGCTTTTTTCCAGGGTCCTCTGCAGCAGCAGCTCCAGGAAATCAGCCCCACGTTGTTATTGTTGTCATTGTTGCTGTTTTTCAGCAGAAGGACAACTCAGCTACTGGTCCCAGTGTGGGTCGGCTTGGGGCTGTTCCGTGGTCCTCATGAGGTGATGGAAAACTTTCCCCGGCATCAGGTGTTGCTGCTGAGTGTGAGCCGCTCCAGTTACACTCCGGGCAAGTGTTATAAACACACAGGCACAATCTAAATATTTATGGCACATGAAATCTCCCGTCTGCTGTTCCTCAGCGCCGAGAGCGGAGGAGGGAGGGTGAGTTAAGAGGTGATTATTGTGCGGGGCCTGTAAAACCGAAATGTGGGATCAAGCTGGATGCAGTCCCCAGGAATGGTCACCACAGAGGGGCCGGGTGTCAGCTCCCTGATGCTGATCTGAGGGGGTTGTCACCGCCTGGGCTCAGCTGGGCCGAGCCACTCGGCTTCCATGGTGAAACAGCAGATGGAAAACACGGCCCTGGCTTTGTGGTCTCCTTTTCCTCTCAAGCACCTCCTGAGAGAGCGACTGCTCCAGCTCGTAAAACCTTCCCTGGGCTGGGAAGGAGGAGCAGAGCACGCTGGGCAATTATTTCCCTGGCCTTGACAAAAAATTGTGATAGAATTTGTTTTCTTATTCGTGCTATTTTTGCTCAGATCTCTGGAGGTTTTGTTAAAGGTTGAAATAAAATTTTTAAAACCCCAACAAAAACACAACACAACAGAAAGAGAGAGGCAGGCTGGGGAAGTTCCATGTGTTTCAGGAACAATTGCCCATTGATCCAGCCTGGAAAGTGCTGAGTATCTGGAGGTGATAGGACTGTCTTGGCAGCAAGAAGCAGAGCTGCTTTAGGAAAAATTCTCCACTTAGCAAAGTTTGGGGAGTTGGTATTACCCAAAAAGGCCACACCAACACAAATCCTGCCTGCACTGCTCTCTGGGCCCACACCAACCTCCCCCAGGTCACCACAGAGACCCAACGAGGTGAACAATGACCACAGCAACTCCTTCCTCCCCAGCCTGGAGCTGCTGCTCCAACACACCCAGTGATTGCCATCAGGAAGGGTGACACCACAAGGAAGCAATGGGTTTTTAGCTCCTGATGGCTTTGGTTCCTGGCTGCCAGAACCCAAGAGAGCAGCACATGGGCATTTGTGCAATGCTGTTTTCAAGGAAGTGTGGTCACTTGAGGTGGGGCCCACAAATTCAGTTTAACTCAACAGCAATAATGGAGCAGAAGGCCTTGATATTTTTCCTGAATGAGTCCCAGGGCCAAATTATAAAATCCAGGCAATTTCAGCTCCAATTGAGAATTTATACAACATTTCAACTTGATTTGTGTAGGTGAGTGTGAGCACAGGCTGGTGAGAACAATGGGAGGATCAGGAGGACACGCACGGGTCCATCTGGGTTGACCTCCACCAACCAAGGCCTCATTTCTCCAAAACACAGCCTCATTTTTTCCCCAGCCTTGCTCTGCAAAGCAACTCCTGACTTCAAGGAAGCCCTTCAGGGCCTCCAAGGGCTGCCAAAGGAGGGTAAACAAGGCAACTTCCACATTCCCCGGAACCGGGAGCACGGCGTGAATCGCTCTGGAGAGGCTGTGGTGGAGCAGGGCCCCAGCCCAGCACAGCCAGGGCACCCTGGGCTTGGCACACCAGGCTCATTCTGGCACACCTGGCTCATTTTGGCACTCCTGGCTCATTCTGGCACACCTGGCTCATTTTGGCACTCCTGGCTCGTGTTTATGCCCACACCCACAGTGGCGCCAGCCCCACGCCTCGACCATGGCGGTGACAGGCCTGGTTCAGCCGGGTTTCCCCAGCACAATCCCTCTGAGGAATTCTACTCCCAGGAGGCTGAGAGTGTTTCCTATAGGAATCTGCCCCTGGGAAAGGCATTATTTTTTGTTTTCAGCACACATCACCTCATGCTTACATGGCCTAACCCACACACCACCCCTGTGTACTTCCCTTGGGCTTACAGATTCACTGGGGTCGTCAGTGAGACAAGGGGCAGCTTTTGAATTCTTCCCGTTCCATATTTCCCAGATCTCTCATTTAAACCTTTCCTACACCTCAACAAAGCACATTCCTCCAGGAACAACAGCCCAGCCAAAGGTAAAGCTACTGTGGACGTCCAGAAGCCTCCAGGCTACCCCACGTCTGAGCTCAAGCCTCCAAAAAAGCCAAACCCCTCCAGCTCAAACTAATAGACACATCTGCCAACAGCTTCTTTTAATTTTTTGGAACCACTCTATAGATTATTTCATTGCCAAGAAAAAGAAGAGATATTTATGATAGCAACTGGAAAGCCTTGAAATTCCAAGTCAGATCCTCGGTGGTGTAAACTGACGCTGCTCCAGTGAGTCAGGGGGCCACTGCCAATTCACACAGGTTGAACTGGCTCTCTGCTCTTATCTCCTGGCTCCCCAGCACACAGGGACAATTAAAGGCAGCTTAGTCAGGCACTCCATGAATATCTGCCACTCTTTGCTCTTAAGTCATCCCATTGGCAAAGAAATATAAAGGCAAAAATGCGGGAGTAAAACCAGACATTTGCTCCTACCTTGAACCCGGCGGTGGCTGGGGCTGCAGCTTCAGCAGGAAAACCAAAAGCTGGAGGGACAGAGAACACCTGCTGGGAGTGTCCAGTAATTTCCTTGAAGTCTTTGTTTTATAAGCCAGGAAAAAATATATATTTTTAGTTTGCAATAGGTTTGTGAGTATTAAAAGCAGGTAAGGCAGGGAGAGGTTTCAATAGCAAAAGAGCACAAGGGAGCTCTGGAGACACAGAAAACCTCAGCAGGTGCTGGGTTTATGTGACATTCAGCACGTGCTGATGTGCAGCTCAGTGAATGCCAAACTTTCCTGTCCTGAAAAGTGGTTTTTTTGCATCGGGAAAGATGTTTCCTGAGGTGGGTCTGGTTCCCAATCAGGGCCTGGTTGGACACGGGGTGGGTTGGGTCGGTTGTCACTCACCTGGGTTGTGCATGAGGAGACATCTCTGGGAGGATGTTAATCAGGTATTACAGGATGGACTTTGTTCTTAGGCTTTGGAATTTAAAAAAAGGAGAATTTGGTGAACAGAAAAAGAAAACACACTTGGTCATAACTGAGGTGTGCACCAAACACACCAAAGTGTGAGCAAAATCACAACCTGTGAGTAACTTTACTCATGGCCATGGTTCCCCTTGTCTTAAACTACTACAGTGCCAAAGTGAGTCCCATTCTGGAGAGTCCTTCAGGACCCTACAGAGCATTTAAAAAAATATTTTTAAAAATTTAACTTTTTAATGCCTTAAGAAAAACCCTAAACCAATTGTGAGCTCTGCCATGCTGGGAGTTTCTGGGGAGTTTGTCTGCACCAGGAACGAGTCCTTTGTTAGATCTGAATTTAATCTCAGGATGGATTTTTATGGCCACAACATCACCCAGCCCTGCAAAGAGAGATTTTAAAGGACAGGGGGGTGACACAATCTGTAGGACCGTGGGTGACAGTACTTTTATCACCCCATTAAAGCCACCAGTCCCTCCCAGCAACGTTGCTGGAGCCACTGGGGCAGGTGGAATCCTCTGTTGGCTTCAGAGCTCTTGGGATCAGGCCCAGATTGTCCACAGATTTCAAATATTTTATATTCATTTCAATCCTCATTCAGCCAGATATTTTAAAATGTGCTAAATATCCGATGTTTCCTAATCTCAGGTTCCAAATTTTGCCTGGGTGTAACTGTTGTGCCAACTGGTACTGGATGAGCTCGTTCAAGAGGCTCTTCCTTGAATTTGAGATTGGATTTTCCTTTGATTTTTGATGACACCTTGATTGCTTTAAAGCACTCATCTCCTTTTGTTCCAGCCCACACTGACACTGCAGTGCAGGATTTTAATTGTGGGGATTAAAAAAACTCATTGTCAGTTATTTGGGGTTTCACTTTCATTTTTTTCCTCGAGAAAAGATGCAGGGAAAAAAAAGGCAAAAGAGAAAATGCAAGGTTGAAAATGATTGGGTTTCAGGGAAAAATATATTTTTGGCATTGAACTGAGGAAAAGCACCAGGGTTAGGGAACAGCAAAGCCACGGAAAAAACCTGAACTGAGCTCTGAAACTTTACCTTCCTTTAATTATCCAGGTGACATTTCAGACATTTAGTCTGATTTTTTTTTTTTTTGCATCTGCATATTGAAAACACCCTTTTAAAAATACTTGAAAAAAAAAACAGCTGCTACTGAACATTTATTTAGTGAAAAGTAAATCTTATAAAAATTCAATTGCAAAGTAGTTAAGGTATTTGAATTTTTTTTTTTTTTAAGGAAGAAGAATCCCAAGAAAGAAAGTATTTGATGGCTAATAATCTCATTTCAATATAATAGGACCTTTCTTTTGCAAAGAGCAAGACAGGTTAAAAGATATAATTATGACTTTGCAAACTCTCCCAAGTGCTACGAGATCATCTGACAGTTCTGATCCCGGGCTCAGCTCTCAGAGGGGAAAAGTCTTTGTCTAGTTAGAGAGTTAAAGAGACAGGATCCCTATTCCACCCTCTGCCTACATTGCAATTTAACTGTCAAAAAAATCCAAGCTGCAAAATTGTCTTATTCCAACACAGCGCAAGGAAAGAGAGAGAGGTTTGAGACTGACCTGTCAAAGGCACCCTCTTTAAAAATGTATAATATATTTTAAACATTTTTTTTCCAGAGGTACTTAAAGGTTAAAGATGTGCCAAAGAAGTAGGATGGATTTTTTTTCCCCTGTTCGCTAAAGCTTTTTAAAACAATTAAAACCAGGAAAAAAAAGAGAGGAAAAAAATTCAAAATTAGGGATCATCAGTGTAAAAAATCCCCTGAAGATCAAAAGGAACACATTAGAATCACATTAATTCTGATTAAAAAAAAACGAGAATAAATCCCCCTTTTTAATGGAAAGAGAAACTTGGAGGACATTTAAATGGTGTTTCCATTGTCAGGATGTGCAGGAAGGTGGAGCAGAGTGTCAGAGAGAGACAGAGACCACGGAGCCACGAGCAGAGACAGAGGCTGGTGACAGTTCAGGATATTCCTGGGCTCTTTAAAGCTTTGCTTTTTTTAATGTTTCAAAATAGTGAAAGAAGGAGAGGAAAATATTTTTCCCAAGTAACCAAACAAAAGAGCCATTTCTACAGGGGGGAGGGTTTCCAAGGAGCCACAAACAAACAATTCCCAGGCATTTTTTGACCAAATATAGATGGCAAACAGGCAGCTGGACATGGCCAGAGGCTCGTCCATGGTGCCACCACCCTGCAGCACCCAGGAGCGTGGCTGTGTCCCCACACACACCCTGTCACACCACAGAGCCTGGGAGCTGCAGGAATACCAGGATCCTGGGATCTGTAAGCGTGGGAGTTGGGTGGTTATGGAATCACAGGATGGGCTTGGTTGAGAGGAACCTTAAAAATCATCTTATCCCACCCCCTGCCATGGGCAGGGACACCTTCCCCTATCCCAGGGTGCTCCAAGCCCTGTCCAGCCTGGCCTTGGGCACTTCCAGGGATGGGGCAGCCACAGCTTCCATGTGCCAGGCCCTCCCCACCCTCCCTGTAAGAAAATCCCCCATTGTTCCTCTGACTGCAAGCCAGGAGCAAGAGCCCCACAATTCATGACTCAATTCCCTGGAGCCCACAGTTTTCCCAGCTGACAGAAACCAAGTGGGAGCGAGTTCAGGTCCATTATCCACCCCCATTCTCCCCAGCAAACGGGGAGTTGGAGGGACTGGGAGGGCTCTCAGCCCAGCAGAGAATTTGCAGCCTTTATCTGCTGGCAGGGGGTTTGTCCAAGGAGCCAGGTGGGATTTCCTCCCTCCTAAACTGGGATCTGCTCCTTCCCAGTCATGCCTCGATGGATGGTCCTGCACAGCCAGGCTGCTCCACAGGACAGCCAGGGACAGGCAGAGCTGTGGGGGACAGATTTGTGACTTTTGGACAACAGGATGGTGAAATAACATCCCTCCCTGTCCCTCTCGGCATTTGGGATCTTTCCCATACATGGGTCCTCTCCCAGATGCTTGGATTCCAAGCCCACCAGGAAAAATGGGAGTCTCCTTTGGGCTCTCAGCTGATCCTTCCAACCAAAGGCTGCCAGGGAGGGGACCTGTCTGGAAGTCACAAGCTAAAATCTACTTAGGACTGAGAACCAAAGGACACAACCTTGGGGATTTTGCCAAATTATGAAAGATGAAATAGTCCCAACTCATCAGCACCTGCAGGCTTGTAGAACCTGCACAGCTGGGCTGATGTTTCAGGCTTTAAAGTGCTTGGAAACATCCTCTGATTCCCTTGGATTTATACAAACACCAAGTGCCACGGGCACACCCAGTAAATACACCCTGAATGGTATCAGCACAATCCAAGATAACGTGGCACCAGTGAGATAAGTGGCAGGAAAATCGACCTACCCCTCTGCCAAATTCCTGCCTTTCCAGCCCTTTCCAGCCCTTTTCATCCTCTCATTTCCAGGTGGGTGGGGAAATCGAGGAGCTTTGCAGCAGCACTGAATTGTCAGACTTGGGAGCTTGGGAACAAGAGAAAGTTGTGTGCTTATCTTTAATATTTAATAGATACGAAATTCTGGTTAGCTGGGGGTGAACTTTAAAAAAAACAAAACAGGGATGGGGAGCTTGTTAAAGCATCCTGGCAAATGGATTTGTCCCTCCTGCCACACTGGGAAGTGTCAGCACAGCCCTGATTGCACAGGACCCGCAGGGTGACCAAGCTTTCAGGATTACTCACTAAAAATGAAAGCCAAACTGGACTCCTGCCCCAGGAATCCCGCCAGATTCCTGCTCTGAAAGGAATGATAAGCCTTTGGGATGCTGCTTCTCTGACTGTGCAAAATCAGGGTCAAGTCTGGGATAAGAGTTCCTCATTAAATGGCTCCAGTCCCGCTTTCCTTCCATCTGGAGGGGAGTCTCCCTGGAAGAGCAGGAGCAGGACCCAGCAGCAAGACCAAGGTGTGCTCCTGATGGATCATCCTAAGGCCAAGGGCATCCTAGGAGCTGTCCCTTCCATGGATGTCTTCCTGAAAGACAAGAAAGCCTTTCCCACCCTTTCCGTTAAAGTCTCTGGTCCCAAATTCCCCTCAGTTTGCCTCAGCCTTCCAAGGAATGAGGTGGTGATGGGAGGTTCCCTGGTGTAACCAGGAGCAGGATCTGGGTCTCTTTGGAAAAATCCATGTGCTCAAGCTGACTTCCTCGTGCCACTGGAAAGCTGCCATGATTCTGCCCACAGATGAACCCCAACTCCTCTGCTTTGCACAACTTCCTCTTAATCCAGCCTTTTCTCCAGCTCACCTTGCCTTGTTTGGGATCAGTTTGGAAGGATTTGTCCCTCTGTGTCAGGCTGGCTGCTGGCTGTGACAGCCCCAAGAGGGCTGCAGGTGTTGGAAGGGAATTCCAGCAGTGAAAATCATGAATGTAGCTCTGAGCAGACACAGCCAATGTCACCTGAGAGAACAGCAAAGAGCCAGGGGACACAGTGATTCTGTGTGGGAAGTGTGAGCAGGAGCAGGAACAGCCACCCCAAAGGGGAGAGGGAACCAGAAGGAACAACCCCAGGAAATCACACGAGGGAGCCAGAAGGAATAACCCCAGGAAATCACACGAGGGAGCCAGAAGGAATAACCCCATGAAACTGCATGAGATCCATGTGTGGATTTATCACGTTGAAATCATGGAATGGCTGATGCAAACCACGGGCAGCACCAGCAGCATTCCCAGGATTGCCTCAGGGGGGGATTTTGCAGGGGGTGCCACGCTGGTGGTGCCAGTGGGACCCTGCAGAAGGCAGTGCCTGTCCTCAGAGTGTCACCACCAGTGGAGACAACTGGAGAAGAGCTGCCTCCAGGCTGGGCTGGGCTCTGGCACCGTCCCCATCCCCAGCCGGTCCCCCTCGGCACACGGAGCTGCTTTGCTTTGATTGATTTTGTAATTGCTCGTTTAATTGAACAGTTACAGCAACACTATCAGGGAAAGGGTTTCAGGGCTGGGAAGGGAGGTGGGAGGTGTGGGGGTGGAAGGGGAATTGGAGCTGGGGAAAGAGCAAAATGGGTTTTTCCCTGTTTCTCACAATGAAAACAGAGGGAAGAGGTAGAGGATGAGTTCCCTTCAGCAGGCACTGAGGAGGAGGAGAGCCGAAAACAATAAATTACAGAAGGATAAGAAGAAAAATGAGAAGTGGGTTGAAAAGTGTGGCAGGGCCAGAGGGTCCCAGGGACTGCTCAGCCTCCAACTGACATGGGCTTCCTGCGGGCTGTGAGCACTGGGATGAGGAAAATGGGCCACCGAGAAGGAAAGCTGGGAAGCTGTGTGAGCTGGAAGGGGGGAACAAGCAGGGGAAGGTGGGGAAAGCTGTCTGTGTGCCTAAATAAAAGGTGCAGGAGCAACATGGAGAGGCAGAGAAAGACAAACCTGTGTCAGAGAAGCTGCAGAGAGCAGGGTGGGGAAGCAGGATAGGTGAGCACAGGAATGTCTGTGCTCCAAGAGGGAGTTCTGGCAAGTGAAAAGGACAGGGGGACAATGGGACAATGGGACAAGGGCAAGGTTAGATGGAGTGTTGAGAAGAAATCCTTCCCTGTGAGGGTGGGGAGGCCCTGGCACAAGGTGCCCAGAGAAGCTGTGGCTGCCCCATCCCTGGAAGTGCCCAAGGCCAGGTTGGACAGAGCTTGGAGCACCCTGGGACGGTGGAAGGTGTCCCTGCCCATGGCAGGGGGTGGCACTGGGTGATTCCACTCATCCTTTCCTACCCAAACCATTCCATGATTCCAGGATTCTCTGTGTAAATCCATTGTGTGCCCAGCTGTGGGGTGGGCACAGCGAGCTGTGGGTGCAGCCGTGGCAGTGCCACCCTGAGCCCCTCCGTGGGGTGTGTGTGAGCCAGGAGCTCGCTGGGAGCGTGTCAGGAAAAGGACAGGAGAATCCAGACAGGGTCAGGGGGGAAGGTGCACGCAGAGGCCATGGTGCAGCTCCACAGCGAAGCAGATCAGGTTTCAGGAGAGCCTGGAGCCGGGGCTGGAGGGGGACAGGAGGTGGGCTCTGCTGCCTGCATTCCCTGGCAGACAGCACAAGGCAGGTTTAGAAAATATCCTTCCATTTAGGAATTTGTTTATTATTCTTAACTAAGCAGCTCAGACAGGCAGCACCGCATCCACGCTGGCTTCCCAGGAAGGCAGGGAAGGGAGGGACAGGAAGGCAGATTTCCAGACGAGGGGCAGAGGGATTTGTGCACTGCTGGGAGAGGGAAGGGGGCAAAACACTTTGCCAACTGTTTAGCCAAAGTGTGGAATACACAGTGTTGGGATGTCAGCAGAGCCTGGGTGGGGTTCAGCCGAGTGCCCAAATGGGATCAGAGCTCAGCTGCTGTCCCAAAACCCAGCAGCACCTTGGGGTTGGCTGCTCCTCTTACACTTCAGACCTTCAGGCTTTTGTCTGAAATTCCTCAGGCTCAGGAGCAGAGACTCAGCGGTGAGGGAGGAGGGAGAAATGATCTCTCTCCTGCTAAATCCACTTATTCTGTGAGGAGTCACAAGGCACCAGGACATTTGTGGTCAGGGTTTCCTCACCTGGCAGGTGTGTCCATACTGGGGAGTCCATGCGCATCCCCCAGCTCTGACTCTGACTTTTCTGGGCTATCAGACAAATTTTCAGCTGCTGCAGCGACAGCCAAGAACACAACAACCCAGGCCAGGTTGGAAATTCTTCACTGTGAGGGTGGGGAGGCCCTGGCACAGGTTCCCAGAGAAGCTGTGGCTGCCCCATCCCTGGCCAGGCCAGGCTGGATGGGGCTTGGAGCACCCTGAGACAGGGGAAGGTGTCCCTGCCATGGCAGAGGGTGAAAGAACTGTGTTTTTCAGCCCAAATCTTCCATATCCCTGACCCTGGTGTGCAGGGAGGTGCTGCAGATCCGGGTGCTGAGCACCCACCTTGGCGTGAGCACCCACCAACCCATCCCGGTGTGAGCAGGGGCAGGACAGTGAGGGAGGGACAATCTGCCCTTCCCAGTGCCCTGGGGGCTCCCAGTCCTGGAAATCAGGTCGAGGAAGGTCGTTCAGGGTAAATCAAGGAGGAGAGTGGAGTGGGAGCCTGTGAACGCCGGGGAGAGCTCAGTGGTGGGAGGTGGCAGGAGGGAGGAAGGGCTGATGAGACTGGGAATGCCACACGTGGGGGAAGCAGAAAATCCCGGGGAATAGAAGCAGGGAAACGGTGGCAGCCAGAACAGGAGGCAGGAAAGCCGGGCCTCAGGTCCCTCATCCTGGCCGTAAGCACGGCTGGGTGTTAACTCCCGGGATTACCTTGCTCCAGAGGCAGGAGGGCTCCTCGCCCTCCGGCCCCTCTGACAGGAAACCTTGCACTGGTGTTGCAGTGTGGCGTTGCAGACTGCAGAATGTCTCCCTCCTGTTAGCAATTTGTTCCCCGTCCCAGGCATTCCTGGGAGCAGGGGGCTCCCACCTGGCCGCCCCAGCAGGGAGCAGAGAGCCGGGCTGTCACCACCTCCTGCTCCCCTGCCAGCCCCCAGCCCGCCTTTCACCACCTCCCCTGCCATTCCTCTCCTTCCCCTCCCTTTGCCAGCCTCCTCACGCCCATTCTCCACTTTCCCTCTTCTTCCATCCCTTTATTTTCCTGCTGCTGCGGCTCTCCCGTCTCCAGGCCTCCCAAACTCATCTCACCTGTGCCCCACCAGCAGAGCTCAGCACTTGTTCTTGGGGCTTGGGCTGAGCCTCCAAAAGGCTTTTAGTGGTCAGCCTTCCCCCAGCACTCTCTGGCCAGAGTCTCCCTCTCTCCCTGCTCCCTTCCCCCTCCTCTTTCTCTCCCGCCCATAATATTTTCCATATGAAGAAGCCTTCCTGAAGCCACACACTGCCCTCTTGGCGAGTCTTAGGCGGGTTAGAGGAGACCCTGGGAGCCTTTAATCCTCTCTCTCTCGCTTGCTTTCATCCTCAGCCACAGCTGGACGCCCCATTGATGTGGAACAGACCAAACACCAGGCCCCTCGCTAAGCTGCTGCTGTGGGGCCTCTTCTCCTCCAGAGCTGAGCCCACAGCCTGTGTCCGGCTCTCCGAGCGAGGGTCCGGCGTGTCCAGCAGCTCCCACACTCAGCCAGAGTGGGGGTCCCGGCTCTGGCTGCCTCCCCCAGCCCCACTTCCCTCTCACAGCTCCTGCTGTTTCCCTGAGCCATCTTTTATTCTAAGAGATTCCCCCTGCTTCTCCCTTATCCCAGGATCCCCCTTAGGACTGATGTCCCTGCAGAGCATCGGGCCTGGGCTGGTCTGTGTGGATGTGCTGAGGAAGCAACTCGTGGTTATGTCCCAGGAAGGGCCTGGCAGGCTGTACCAGCTGAGCAGGCAGCTCTTAAGTCTACAGCCAGTTTTGGGAAGAAACATCTCTGAAAGCCCACTGCAGGGTGAGGCAAGAATATCACTGAGTCATGGAATGGTTTGGGTGGGAAGAATATCACTGAGTCATGGAATGGTTTGGGTGGGATGGGATGTTTAAAATCACCCAGTGCCACCCCCTGCCATGGGCAGGGACACCTTCCACTGTCCCAGGTTGCTCCAAAGCTCCATCCAACCTGGCCTTGGGCACTTCCAGGGATGGGGCAGCCACAGCTTCTGGGCACCCTGTTGTGGTGTCCCACGGGAATATCCACGCACCTTCTCTCCAAACTTTGCAGCGCGGCTGAGACGGGCTCGGGTGGGCAAAGCGCCGCGTTTGGGGACCTGCCTGCAGCCAGCAGGCGACAGCGACATTCCCTGAGAGCAGCAGCAGCAGCTCGTTCTCAGGTGACACACGGGGAACGTCGTGCGGCCGCGGGAGTGTCACACAGACGGGGCTGCGCGGAGCGGC
>VZRZ01006059.1:190276-202319 GCA_013398175.1 Climacteris rufus
AACCCCCCGGTTCAGAGCCAGAGCGGCTGCTGCGGCTGTGACAGCACCCAGAGCAAATCAGCTGCCGCTGCAATCATCCAGGATTTGCCTGGAAGGCAGAGAGGGGATGGCTCCATCCTTGAGCGCCAAAGGAACTTTGGGGAATGCAAGGAGACAGTTGGAGAAGAGGTGGATTGATAAAGAAGTTCAGAGAAGGGCGGAAAAAAAGATCCAAGTGTTCAGGAGGAGGGAAAAATTAAAATATTTGGGATGCAACCGTGTGGAGTTGGTGTGGAGTGGAAGGACCAAGGGGAGGAATGGAGGTCCCTGTGTGCAGCAGGAGAAAGGGAATGATCTGATCTCCGAGTTCACAGTGGGTACAAAGGGAGCAAGGAGTTCTAGAGCACGGAGAGCAGAGTTGGGAAAAGTGTTCAAACAGGGCTGGTGCAGGAGAACACTGCAACCTCCACTGGTTAAATGGATCTTTAGAAATTACATGGAAAGAGCTGATCTGACTGTGTCACTGGGCTGGATGAAGTGACCTCCTGAGATAACATTCATCTTCTCTTCTGTGATGCTATAATTAAAATCATATTGATCCTCTGTCAGAGATGCAGCAAAAGGACCAACTTCATTACGTTCCTGCTGCTCCAAGATGCCAGGCCCTGGGCAGGCACCTCCTCACAACCTGTCCTGCCCCAAAGAGCCTCTCCCCTCGGACAGAGCCTCCCCTGGATGCAGCAAATGCCATGGGAAGGGCTGAGGCACAGATCCTAGCTCAGTTTGTAGTCAACCAGTTGCAGAAACTGAACTAATTGCAGACTCCCGGGATTTGTTGGCGAGAGCCCGAGCGTGTTCCCCCTTCTCGTTACTGCGCATCAAGTGCCTGATGAGAGAGGGATTTGGGGACAAGACAATGCAGAGATATCTAGCACAAAATGATTAGCCAGAATGTATTGTTAATAAGCTGCTTATTCATATAATTGGAAATTATTTGCAGCCAGGGTGTCAGTGGAGTCTCTGTGTGCTGCTCTGCTGGAGCGGGACAGGTACTGGCCCAGGGGACACTGTGAGCGCTGTGCTGGCACAGGAACTCACTGCTCTGCTGTCTCTGCCTTCAAGGGCAGCAAAGGGCACAGGGAGGTGAAGGGGAGGCAGAAGGGGCTCAGCCAAGTCCTGCTGAGGAGGGATATGATTCCCAGTATGGCAAGCACAAGGTGTCTGGGAGCAGAGCAAAGGACAGGCCCTCTCCAGCATCCTCACAACACCCAGAGAGACAGAGAGAAAGGCCAGGGACATTTGGTGTTGAGGTAAATAAGACCTGACACTGCTCCTGCTTCCCAAAGCAGATATTTGGGACAGAGCCAGGTGTGGAAGAGTCATGAGTGATTCCCCCCAGAGCTGGGACTGCTGTCACCAGAGGGGACTTTGGTGGTGGCTGGGATGCACACACAGCAGCTCCAGGGCTGGAGGATTCCACAGGTGGCTTTGCTGGCTTGGAGGAGAGCTGCCTTTGTCTGGATATCCAGGAAGCAGATGGAAAGGAAGGGAAAAGCTACAGAAGCCATTCCCCATTTTCTCTGTTGGCCCTGACTGAGCCCAGGCCTGCAAAGCACCCAGGTGCAGAATGAGCCCCATGGAAGTTTGTGTGACACCAAAAACGGGAACATTTCTCTCCTACAGCCAGGGAGGAAGAGGAGTCAGGTGGGTTGGCCTCACCACGGGCTGGGGTGACAGGCAGAGTGACAAAACCAACCAGGCGAGAGCAGCAGCGGCCTTTAGCATCCAGGCAGGCCGTGCTCTGTGCTCAGCCACTTCTGCAAAAGCACCCTGAGCTTATCTTCATATCAATGTTGTAACAAAACATGGGGACACGTTTCCGCTTGAGGCCAGACCTCAGCACTTCCCTCGGCTGTGTCACTGCGAGGCAGGAGGGAAGACAGGCCACACACACGGGCACAGGACGTGCTGGGCAGCCCCCAGCAATGCCCCTTGCCTGGGCCTGAGGATGGCCATGGAGTTCAGAGCCCTTTTGCTGCTGCCACTCTGCTTCCCGGGTAAGAGAAGGGCTCGGTGTGTCCCAGGGGAGGGGGACACCCTTCCCCGCTTCCTGCTGCCTGGGGAGCTCCTCCAACACTGTCCGGGCTCTGATCTGGGCGACTCACTGCAGGGGTGGGGAGGGAAAGGGAAGGGGCAGCCCCAATTCCCCTGGCTCCTCCAGACTCCTGGGCTCCCAGAATGATCCACCCTGGGAGCACAGAGCCTTCCACAGTCAGCCTTTCCCATCACGCTGGCCCTGCTTGGCTCCTCTGAAGGCAGTCCAGGGTCAGGACAGTGTCCAGAGGCACCACCTGCTCCCTGCCAACCCTGCAGAGAGCACAGAGCTCCCAGCGTGGGGTGGGCTGGGGAATCCACCTGCACCCAGCACAGGAGTCGCTGGCATCTCTGGGGATGTGGCACAGAGGAGCTGCAGGCTGCACACACTGCTCTGGCTCCTTCCCTCTGCCCATCCCAGCATCCCAAACAGACCATCCAGCCCCCAGGGCATTGTGTGGGCAGGGATTGGTCTCCATTTGCCTGCAGTGAGGAGCAGTCAGGAGGGACTGCTTTGCTGGGACAGCTCCAGACACTGCACACACACAGCTTGAGGGTCCAACACCTTGAGCACCCTGTGCTTGTCTGTGGACCTTAAACCACAGCTGCAGTCCCAGCTCAAATCCCAACACTGCCCACCAGAAAGCAGCCTTCCCATTTCCAAGCAGCTGAATTCAGCAGGGGGAATGGATTTTGAGTTTTGGAGTCCTTCCAGCCACAGGTGTCCACGGGGGAAGGTCGGAGGCAGAGTTTCCCCGTGTCCCTCAGGAGGCTGTGGCCAGCCCTGCACCTTCACAGAAAGAGTGGTTGGGCATTGGAATGGGCTGCCCAGGGAGGTGGTGGAGTCACCATCCATGGAGGTGTTGAAGGAAAGACTGGATGTGGCACCTGGTGCCATGGTCTGGTGACAAGGTAGTGTTGGGACGTGGGTTTGACTCGTTGATCTCAAAGCTCTTTTCCAACCTCGCTAATTCTGTGATTCTGTGATCAGCTCCCCTCTCCCTCACCACATCTGATACTTCCAGGTCTCCAAGGCCAGCAGCCTGAAGCCGAGAGACGACGGGAAGGGGGCACTCTGTACGTGCAGTGTCCTTATACAGCACAGACTCAAGGTGGGCACACAAAATACTGGTGCCGCCTGATGGGTAGAACATGTCAAGAGTTAGCACGGACAGGTTACCAGTACGGAAACAAAGGGAAAATTACAATGGTGGACAACCCCACTAATCGAACTGTGTCTGTCACCATGACTGACCTCAAGGCAGAGGACTCGGGCACGTACCGGTGTGATTTCCATTACAATAGACTTGGACCACTAAAGATGATCTCGCTGAATGTTTTCAAGGGTGAGTACCCGTATCCCCACACAGAGCCAAGTCTTGTCAGGAAGCATCATTCCTTCCCCTGTTCTCCCCCACAGCTGAGCAGCTTCCCCTGATCCTCTCAGCCCCCTTCCCAACCTTGTTCCCTGCTTTTCCTGCGCAGTGAGTGAAGGAGCCTCACAGACCTGACTGATCCTGCTGGCTCCTGGCTCCCTTTAGTCCTGTCCCACCTCATCCCTGCCCTGATGGTGGGGATTCCATGAGGGAGTCACCCCAGGGCATGGTCTGTCCCAGGTGCCCGTGTGCCCACTGGGCAGTAAGAGCCTTTGGTGTTTCACAGATCTGCTCCAGTGGGAGCTGGACACTCTGTCAGTGCAGTGCCCGTACGAGTACGGCATGGTCTGGTGCCGAAGAGAGCAGACTGACTGCACAGTCCTGGTGGCCACTTCAGGACAGAGTGAAGTAATGAAATCTCCACAAGTCAGAGCATCAATCACGTATAACGCCGACCAAGGGACTTTCACTGTCACCATGAAGCAGCTGCAGGCCCAGGACACTGGTGTGTACTGGTGTGCACTGGACTCCGGTCGCACACAGATAATGGAGGTCGTGCTCTCTGTGTTCAAGAGTGAGTACTTACCGTGCTCTCAGTGTCCAAGAGTGAGTCCCTACTGCACTCTGTGTCCAAGAGTGAGCCCCCCTGGCAGCCAAGTGCGGATGTGGGCAGGTCTCAGCCCAGGTGACACCCATCTCTCCCCCTGCCCATCCCTCCAGAGCACACAGTGGCAACTTATCCTTAGGACCTTTGAGCCATAGCACAGGTCTGGCCCTTCGTGCTCTGCCTGCTCCCAGCAGAGACCCTGGGGAGGTTCCTGTGAGTCCCACAAATGGGGCTGTTCATCCCAACTGCTTCCCACAGGGCCAATCCAGTGGTTCCAGCACTGGTTCCCACTGGGCACAGCTGGGAATCTCCCCCATGCCAGGCACTGCTCTTCCTCTGGCCCCACAGCCACCAGCCCTCCCAGAGTCTGTGGGTTGAGTGTCCATGGGCACACAGACCCTGGGGGAACCAGAGGAGGGGGACAGGACCCCCAAAATTTATGAATCACCCCTGCATGGGGAATCTGGGTCCAGTCCCCTTCTGCTCCACATGTCTGGAGGTCAACATGGATCCAGGGAGCACAGCAGTGCTGGGGAGGGGATGCCACTGTGGGATCCCACCTTGGCAGCTCACCACACATTCCGGGTGTTTCCCAGGGACCCAGCAGCACACAGCCAAGGAGTCAGGCAGCGTCTCTGTGCAGTGTCACTACAAGGTCGCGGATTACAGGGCTGTGAGCAAAGCCTGGTGCAGAAAGGAAGCGGAGAAAACGTGCAACGTGCTGGTCACCACCAGCTCCGAGCCCTTGGGGGGCCTCAGGACGGCTCGGGAAGGCAGTGTCAGGATCCAGGACGACACCCAGCAGGGCATTGTCACGGTCACCATGGAGCAGCTGCAGGCACAGGACACGGGTGTGTACTGGTGCGCGCTCCACGAGCCCTCCGGGCTGTCCCGCATGGAGGAGATCACGCTCAGCGTTTCCAAGGGTGCGTACACACCTGAAGGGACATGTTTGTAATTCCAGGCTCATTTCCCTGCTCTCTCCCTCTGCACTGCCCAGCTCACCCCATGTCCTACCTCACTTGTGTTTGCCTGCCCAAACCCTTCAGCTTTGGGTCTTCTGGTGGCCACCACGCTCTGGAATAGCAGCAGGGATGGGAGCTGAACCACATGGGTGCTGTGCTGCTCCTCCTTAACCTGGGAGCAGCTTCAGCTGTCCCAAGAGGGGTTTCTGGCACTCGTTCTCTGATATCAGTTCTTTATAACAACTTTATAGCCCCTTTATAGCAACTCATCCTTTGGCTTTCAAAGACCTTCACGTTGGGTTGTCAAGGGAACAACCTTTAGACTCAGATTTTACAGATCTGTGACTTCTGGGTTCTCTTTCAGATGATGTTTTAACAGTAAGGGATGGCACTGAGGCCCCTGGTCGTGGCAGAGCAGCAGCAGGCTGCAGCCTGGCTCTCACAGGACTAAGGGAACAGGCAGTGCAGATGATGAGAGGGGATGCTGGGATGCTCTGGATAAACTCAAGGGATGAGGGTCCTGGGCACAGGAACAGCAGTGGCAGGGGGTTTCACTGGTAAATGCAGAGCAGCCTCGTAGTGACCATTTCTCTCCTCATGTCTGTGATTGCATATTTGTTAGGCACTGAAGACACAAGTCAAGAAATTCCTTCGGGCAACAGCCCAGAACCCAGGTAAGGCTTAAAAAGAGTCTCAGCTTGAGCACACACAGGTTATTCACATTTTACACTTGGGGCAGGCAGGCCCTGGGGACTCTGACTCCTGCCTGCAGGTGACTGGGTATGACAGGACCCTTACCAAAGGTGTCCTCTCCTCCAGCTCCTGCCTGGGAATTATTCCAAAGGAAGAGGCAGATTGGTACAATCATGTCACAGCTTTCTGCAGGTGCCTCTCTACTTCTTTATCCTTCTCTCTTTGGGCTCTGCTCTGCACATGGACAGAACCCCCAGATTCTGCCCCTAAGCCTTGACTTGGCTCAATCCTATTTGAGTATTTAGCAATGAGACTTGGCTGCTATTTAATCCACTTACCTGGCTGTTAAATGTAAAGGATTTTTTTCCCCTTTGGACATCTGCTGTCATCAACGCTGCAGCAGCACCTAGGAGCACAATCATCCCTCAGCTCCCAGGTGATGCCAAACACAGCAGGAAAAGGCAGTTCCTGCTCCACAGAGAGCCTGGAATTGTGCTCAGGGCTTTGAACAGTGGCTTTTTTCTAAAGCCTGGAGAATGGCCTAGGAAAGGCACAGACAGGTAGAAAAATCAAGAACCAGGAACCAGGGAAGGTCCCCAGTGCCTCTTATTCCCTTCTGGATCAGCAGGATCAGCCTCATAGATGCAGGATCCTGCTGGATCTGCAGGAGATCTTGTAGGAGAACCAGACCCTCCTTCCAAGAGCATAGAACTGAGCACATCAAACCTGTTCCTGTTCCTTTTTTGGTCACTTTTGGTGATGAGCTGTTAAACCATCCACCACTGGGTAACTCCCTTCCTCTCCTCCAGCTCCAATGTGAACACCCTTATCATCCTGTCCGTGGTCCTGCTCATCCTACTCATCCTGGCTCTCATCACCTCCATAACTCTGGGTGTCAGGCACTACAAGCTCCTGGGGAGAACAGGTATGTGGAGCAGGGATTGTCCCAAACAGGGCCTTCCCTGCCGTCATTTTGCACTCCAGGTGAGCTCACTCCCAGTTCCATGGAGAAGGTCAGGCTGGGAAGCCTCGAGGCAGGCTCCTCACTGCCATCTCCCCTCACAATAAATCAAACCCAAGTTCCTCCAGACCCTGCACAGGAACCTGCAAACAGTAAAATGAGAGCAAAGTGTTCCCCAGGCTCGGGGCAGAGGGGTCCCACTGGCACATCCACTGCTCCCATCACTGGGAAATCCCACAGCCTTCCCAAATCTCCTCAGGCACAGGCAGTGCCAGGGCTTTTCATGGATTTCTCTACATCTAAACCCTCTGATTTTGGCTTATTCCAAAGGTAACAGAGAAGCAGAGGACACGAATGACAGACCAGAGGGCACAGCAGAGGTAAGGAAAATGAATCATTTCCCACCAAATCCCTGACCAACAGTCTGGGAGGAGTTGTTGGACTCACCTGATGATGACCTTGGAGCTCCCTTTGGTTATGTCAGGAGGGAAATGGTATTTGATGTCATCAGAGAAAGGATTTTCATGGCTGGAGGAGGGGAGGTAATTATTGTAAGGAAACTCCAGTAGGGAAAAAAACAGTGAAGCAAGTTCTAGTAGCCCCTGAGAAAGGACTCAAGGAGTAGCAAGCAAGGTCAGAGAATGAGGTTGTCACCATAGGAGAAGTGGTGAAGAAGAGAGTTCTTTGTTATTTCACCTCTGTCGTGACCACAGGTAAATTTTGACATGGTTTCTCCTTTCCTTGTGGGAAAATCTTGTTCTGCTGGCAGCAGCTGTGGCCTGGCACTGACTCATGCTAACAAGAGTTTTCCCTTTCTTTTCCTAGCCTGGCAGCACTGGAAGGAGAGAAAGTTCTCAGGATGACAGCAAAGGCCCAGCTTACATAAACCTGGATGTGCAGTCCCAGCCCAGCCCTGAGGATCCTCTTTACTGCAATGTTGAACCGAGTCAGGCTCACAGGAAACCCCAAAACGTGGAATATGCTGTCATCGCCTTCAACCAGCTCCCAAGGACTGAGAGGGAATGAAGCTCAGAGTCCCCAAACATTCCAGAAATGGGAGAAAAGAACCGGATGCAGAGGGAGGATGAGGAGTGGAAGGTGTGTGGATGGACACTGGGGAAAGAGCTGAGTTCTGCTGCCAAGTCTGTGTTTCCTGTGCATTTTCAGCCCTTCCTCCTGTTAGGGCCAAGTAGAGGTTTTGCCACACTTGTGGCAGATTGTCTGGGGTCTGGCAGAGCTGTGGGGGAATTCCCAGGATCCCTTGTACATCTGATTTTCCAGTTCCATTAAAGTGCAGAGTCTTGGAGGGGCAGATGTGGAGGCCTGGCCTTTTGATGAAGAGCAATATTCACCTGGACATGGCTGGGTGTGGTATTCCAGCTGTGTTCTGGTACAAACTCTGCCCCAATCCCAAGGATTCAGCCACTATGGCCAAGCAAACTCATTCCAGTGCTGCAAGGATCAAACTCGAGCCTTGCTGTGGCTGGGTTTGTTTTTCATGGAATGGGTTGGGGATGTGAGGGCTGGATTTTAAGAATAAGCAGAACCAACATCTGCACTTCCCTCTCTCTGCTGGAAATGACACATCTTATTTAACAGTCATGTGGGGAACAACATGAAATCAGTTTATTGGGGCTCAGTTCCTTTTCTCCACAAGCTCTGGCACCTGATTTCCCTGCCCCAAGCCCTGCAGAAGGTGGCAAACCAAAGGGGCCTGAACCAGCCCTCATTCCCAGGCCAGTCACATCCAACAGGCTTCTCTTGCCAGGGCTGCAGCAGGGAGGCTGATGGAAATTTTTTGAGATTTTCAGAGTTGACCTGACAGAAAGAAAAAGAAAGTGGTTCTGGAAATGGTTCATTCAGCCCAGCATTCCCCTAATGATTTGCTCTTCGTGCAGTTGCACTGGGTCAAGCTGTGGAAGAGTAATAGCAAAATGGAGTGGAAGAGCAGCATTTTCTGGGAGATTCTCAAGGAGAATCCAGATTTGTGCTCACTGGAACAAGAAGGAACAAAAACTGCAATCAGCCACCTCACAGAGAATCTCTGGTCACTGTGAGGTACCATTTTCTCAACCACTACCTCGAGGAAAGGCACATTTAGGAGCCAACAGACCTGCAGGTTTAGCACCATGCCAGTTAAGCAGTCAGGGTCTCTTCATACTTGCATGGAAGATCCTTTAAGTAAATAAATCACTTCAAAAATTAAAAAAACCGGCAGCCCACCCCCAGCTGATGCTCTGGGACTGCATTCCTGAGCCCCTCCAGCACTGTGGCATTAGCTGGCTCAGAATCAGTGCCCCCAGCACAGATCCTGTGTCCTTTGTGCCAGGTATGGGATACAGTTGGGTGCTGGGCTCATGTAAGCACCCACAGCTTCTCCCAGGGCAGTGTTCCTGCCCTCCTGTGTGTGGTGAGATGTCAGACAGGAATTCCTCATGCACAGCCTCTTCTTTCTCCCGAAAACCCACGAGATGATGTCCTTGCCCTCCTTCACCCTCGGGATGCTGGCAGAGCTGCCTGCAGATCTCCAGGAGAGCCTCCCTTGCCCTTTTGGCTTTCCAGAAATTCTCCCCATGCACAGACCCTGTAAATAATTTTCAAGGGCCTGGAGGGACAGGACGCAGGGAATGGCTTCCCACTGCCAGAGGGCAGGGTCAGATGGGATATTGGGAAGGAATTGTTCCCTGGGAGGGTGGGGAGGCCCTGGCACAGGGTGCCCAGAGAAGCTGTGGCTGCCCCAGCCCTGGAAGTGTCCAAGGCCAGGCTGGACAGGGCTTGGAGCACTCTGGGATGGTGAGAGTTGTCCCTGCCATGGCAGGGGGGTGAACTGGATGAGCTTTAAGGTCCCTACAACCCTTCTGTGATTCCATGATTCCATGAAATCCTGCTCTGGTGGGAGCTGAGCTGAGCAGACCCCCAGAGATGTGGCTTCAGGCCACCACGTGATGCTCCCTTCCAGGCTGTCCAGACTGAGCTGTGGCTGGGACTGGGTAATGCTGATGCCTGAATTTTGAGCCCACAAGAGCAATGCCCGTCCCTGGTGAATTGCTCAATGTGCAGGATAAAAAGGATGCCAAGTTACTGTGCTCCTTCCTTCCGGCCCAGCAAGGAGGGGGAGAGGAGCTGCCCATGGGCAGAGTCTGTGTCATCTTCTCCAGGCTCCTCTCCTGTCCCTTCTCTGCTCAGCTCCATGGAGAAGCTCCTGCACCTCACCTTGGTCTTCTTGTCAGGTAAGAACCACCCATGGCTTTGGGGTTCAGGTAACAGGGTAAAGGACTGGGGCAAAGCTTGGAGGCTCCATCCTTAGAGATTTCTCCTTTCCCTTTATTTACTAAAGGACCAGTGGTGATCCCAGTGCTCCCAGCTTTCCTCACAGGGATCCTTTTGAGTCAGAACAGGAACCACTGATGAGAGAAGTCCCGTGAGCCTCTTGTGTGCAATATGAAATTGCAAAATCCTGTGTGTTTGCATTTGCAAATGGCATTTACATAGATGCAAATGACCACAGGCAGGGCTCAAGGGGAGGGAAATAAAACACAAATGAAGGGCACAGCTTGGAAATCCTGAGCACTGGGCTATTTCCAGCTTGGAAAGGAATGCCCAGCTGAAATGAGAACCAAGGTACAGGGCCCAGCTGGGGCTCCCTCCAGCGCTTTGGGAATCCCAGATCCTTGAGCAGTGCAAGGAAAAACAGGCTCAGGCTGTGGGAGCACAGAAACCTCTCCCAAAAAATCTGAACGGGTTTGGAAAAAGTTCACTGCACTTTTTCCAGGAGCACCCAGGAAGGGAGGAGGAACACCAGTAGTTTATGATCTGTCAGCAGAAGTGGTTGAAAGGAGAATGACACAACATTTTCCAGAGGGACATCTTTCAGTGATTCCAGTCAAGAGATGTTTTGCAGTGCTGTGGGAACTCAGGGGGCTGAAGGGACAGACCTGGAGGAAGGAAAGGTCCACAGGAGAAACAGGAGAAACAGTTAAAGTGTTTTGGAGGGATTGCACAGGACTGGACTGGATATTCCATAAGGTAAACTCTGTCTGGAACTACTGAGTGGAGCAACAAACCAGGATAAAGACCTGTAGGTGTTGGATACTTGCAGAGCACAGATCCATTTTAGGTCTTCTTTTAGTGAAGCTGAAAGAAGTTCAGATTTTTTGGTTTACAATTCACTTAGAACTGTTGAAATTATTGTAAGAAGTGTTATTAAAAGGCTCAGCCAGCACCAAATCCTCGTAAGAGCCTATTTTTAAATTTACTTCTGTTTTATTATTACTTATGGTTTCACAGAAGCATTTGCCTGTGACTTTTTTCACTAGATATAGAGATTTCTACAAATACCACTCTGCACTTCTCCCTGGAAGTATTAATAGCTCTGACTGTCCCCTCTGCCTTCGCCTGTCACAAAGAGGAATGGAAATTAGAAATAAGGAACGGAGACAATAAAAAAAATAAAAAAAAACCAAGCAGACAAAGACCACTTGTCAACAGAGTTAAAATTAGTAAGATATTAAAAGATAGGGTGGGAAAAAAGTGCTAAAGTGGATTTAGAAACCAGGAGTGGGATTCAGAAGTAACCAGTGAGCAGGGCACTGGTTTGGAGGTGTCACTGGGACATATTCCAGGACACCTGAGCCAAGGCCCTGAGCACACTGGATTGGTCATGGGGACGTGGACAGGTGACACCCTACAGGTGACAGCCCTACAGGTGACACCCTACAGGTGATAGCCCTATGGGTGACAGCCCCACAGGAGACAGCCCCATGAGTGACAGTCCTACAGGTGATACTCTATGGGTGACAAACCTGTAGGTGACAGCTCTACAGATGACAGTCCTACAGATTGCATCCTCATGAGTTACAGCCCCATGGGTGACAGCTCCACAGGTAACAGCTCTACAGGTGAAAGTCCTATGGGTGACAGCCCTACGGGTGACAGATCTACAGGTGAAGCCCTAATGGTGACATTCCTACAGGTGACCATCTTGCAGGTGACAACCCCACAGGTAACACCCTACTGATGACAGCCCCATGGAAGACAGCCATATAGGAACAGTCCTACATGTGACACCCTATGGGTGACAGCCCCATGAGTGACAGTCCTACAGTGACAGTCTTACAGATGACAGCCCCATGAGTGACAGCCCTGTAGGTGACATCCTACAGGTGACAGCCCCATGAGTGACAGTCCTACAGTGACAGTCTTACAGGTGACAGCCCCATGAGTGACAGCCCTATAGGTGACATCCTACAGGTGACAGTCCCATGGGTGACAGCCCTACAGTGACAGTCTTACAGGTGACAGCCCTATGGGTGACAGCCCTCTGGGTGACATCCTACAGGGGACAGCCCTATAGGTGACAACCCCACCG
>VZRZ01006059.1:211628-227214 GCA_013398175.1 Climacteris rufus
TTTCCTTTCCTTTCCTTTCCTTTCCTTTCCTTTCCTTTCCTTTCCTTTCCTTTCCGCCCGTCTTTCCTATCTTCCTTCCCTCTTTCCTGCCTTTCTTTCCTTTCTGCCTTCCTTCAAATCCATCTTTTCTTTTCTCTTTTCCCTCTATTCTTTTTTTTCTTTTTCTTGTTTTCCTTTTCTCCCCCAGCATCGGAGGCCGTCCCCAGCTCCCGGAGGACCCCATGAGGGCTGAGGCAGAGCCCTCTCCCCACACGCCACCATCTTGAGGCGCCGCCTCATCCCTGAGACAGAACCGCAGGGTGGGATGGAGGGTCCTGCCCTCAGAGAACCCCCACGCCAGGAGCAGCCCCAGGGGGACACCCCGGTGTCCCTCGGTCCTCTCAGCACCCACAGCCTGGCTCGGGGCAGCATGAGCAGCACCCACAGGGAGCAACATGGCAGGGTGGGGCTGAGGGGAGATGGGCGCCAAGATGGCCGCGCTGGCCGCCCATGAGGGCAGGGGCTGTTTGGCCACTGTGGGTGAGGGCAGGGGCTGTGCAGCCAAACCAGGCCAGGGCAGACGGGCAGGGCAGGAGCTCTCTGGCCCCTGGGTGAAGGCAGGGGCTGTGCAGCCACCCTGGGTCAGGGCAGGGCCTGTTTGGCCACTTTCAGGTGAGGGCAGGGGGTACCTGGCCACACCAGGTCAGGGCAGAGGGTCAGGGCAGGGGCTGTCCAGCCACGCTGGGTTAGGGCAATGGGATCCCAGCCACAGCAGGTCAGGGCAGAAGGTCAGGGCAGGAGCTGTCCAGCCAGGCTGGGTGAGGGCAGGGGTTGTTTGGCCACTTTTGGGTGAGGGCAGGGGCTGTCCGACCATCCCGGATGAGGGCAAGGGCTCTTTGGCCACTTTTGGGTGAGGGCAGGGACTGTTTGGCCACTTTTGGGTGAGGGCAGGGGCTGTTTGGCCACTTTTGGGTGAGGGCAGGGGCTGTCCGACCATCCCAGGTGAGGGCAGGAGCTGTTTGGCTACTTTTGGGTGAGGGCAGGGGCTGTCCGACCATCCCAGGTGAGGGCAGGGGCTGTTTGGCCACTTTTGGGTGAGGGCAGGGGCTGTTTGGCCACTTTTGGGTGAGGGCAGGGGCTGTCCGACCATCCCAGGTGAGGGCAGGGGCTGCCCAGCCACCCCAAAGCCGCCCCTGCCCTCCCCACACCCCCTCACAACATCCCAACACGGAGCCAAAGCTTCTCAGTTTACAAATTTTATTAGCTGGAGAGTGTACACAGTACTTACAATTGCATCTATTAAAGACCAAAATACACTTGAAAAAATGCATCATATAAAAAAAATTAAAAACTTTGAACTATGTACAAACTTTGCCTGACATGACATTAAGCTCAGGACCCTCCCACACCCATTCACAAAGAAAAAGGTTTATTTTTCCCCCTCTTTTTAACATGCAGGGCCGTAAAGTCATTTAGCATCACTTGAGGACCATTTTTTCCCATGTCCCACTCTTTACACTCAGATAAATCTGGGGTTTGATGCTTCACTGCTCTGGGTCAATCAAACACATTTCTCCCCAAGCCTCTTCTTTCATCCTCACCCACTCTTTTCCTCACTCTAAAAGAGGAGTTTTTGCTCAAGTGTAGCCAATCTACAAAGAATTCTCATTTAATTACTAGAGAGGTTTGAACTGGACATGTCTCCAGTTTAATGGTTTCTCTGCAAAAGCAAGCAGACGTTTTTGGTACCGTGGTGTTGGCTGCAGGCTCCAACCTCACCAAATAAACACAACTTTCAGCAGTGACACACAGAACACAAAACAAATAAAAATATGACCAGAGCACTCAGGCTTTCACATCACTATTTAAAGTATTAACAGTTAAGACTTTCTAGAACACAAAGCTGTATTTCTTCACACACAACCTACAACAGGGGATCAGAGAACCTAGGTATGAAGGGATATTGGGGAAACAAGTTCTAGCTGAAGTTTACAAGTTAAGAAAAGTAATTACTCATTAAAAAAAAAACAAAATCTATGTCAGAGCAGTAATTTTGCTTCCTGAACTTCCAGCTCTCAGAGGGGTTCCCTCAGGACAGAGATTTACCTTCAACTGAAGAACAAAATCATCAGGGAGAGGCTCTTACACCAGCACACAAATATTCCACCAACAAAATGTACAGATGCTCCAAAACAAATTTACACTAATGCTGCAAATCCAACTAAAGCAAATGTTATTCCTTAAGAGAACTGCATGTTCCTGAAATGGGAGAGATCCCAGGAAATGCTGTGTGGGGGTTTCAGGTGCCAACGGAGGGAAATCAGCAGCTGGAATTGGGCAGGGATTTAAGGCAGAAGCAACCAGAGGCCCTGATGATGCCCTGGGGGTAAAAAATGCCCTTGAGATTGTTAGGAAAAAATCCTTATTAAGAGCTGTGAGCAGAGTGTCAGATTACTGGTCTAACTTAAGACAAAATTGAAAGAAAGAAGGTTTATCTGCCTGCCAGGAACCAGGCCAGCTCGTCCCACAGCTGTCCCCCAGTTTCCTTCCCAGCTCCAGCTGTGGGGAGGGTCTGGACACAAAACCAGGAACTCAGAACCATGAGCTGAACTGCACTGGCAGCTCCAGCTGCCCAATGCAACCCCCATCTGCAGTTCCTCTCTGTCCTTTCACTGCCTCCTGCCTCCACAGCTCATCCCTGCACTGGACAGGCTCCCTCTTCCTCCAGGATTGCCTGCTCACTACAAGGATCCAACATTTCTCCTCCTTCCTCTTCTTCTCCTGCTCTTAGCTTTAGTCTTTGTGTTTTCTCCAAAGGAAATACAATGTTCCAGGCTCTGTTTTCTGTATCCTCCCAGTCTTTTACAACTTGCTAATTTGTCCTCCACTTTGTCTTTAGTCATAAGCTTCAAATAAATGGGAAAACATGGGAGGGAGGAAGTAATGTGGGTTGTTCATTTTCAAGCTGCTTTTTGTCAATTGAAAACAGCATTCACTGAATTTAATCCAGTCCTGCCCATCCTTGGCTGCTTTCCTCAAAAACTCCTGACTCTGCAGCTTCACCTGGCCAGGTTCACATTTACCTGGCAACATTCCCAATCCCAAACTTCACTGCTGTGATCCAGTTTGAACTACAGAACATAAAAAGTGGAAGATCTGGGATTGCCGCAGGCACAGAGCAGCTGCACAACTCATGAAAGTGGGAGGGGATAGGCATGGGATGGTGAGAGATCACCTGTTAAATGCTTTTAATACTGCTCCCATCACCAAAGTTCAAATTGCAAGAATAGAGCAGGCTTAGAATGTAAATTAAAGATCTGTTCAGTGGAGATGCTCAGCCCAAAGCCAGCTGTAGGTCAGGAAAAAAATCTCTTTTTTTTTTTTTTTTAATATAAGTACTGCTCCTTCAGTAAGTGCCACTTTTGTTTAGAAGAGGATAATTTATAAAAAGCATGAAAGGTTTATCAGTGCCTGCCTCCATTTGTTAACAGTTTTTCAGGTACCTCAGACTGAGCTGCCCCAGCTGCTGCTGTCCTGAAGCATCCCTCACTCTGGAACTGCAGAACTGATTTAGGCATCAGAAACATCCCAACCATGCTCAAGTGCCACCACTCTGAGACTGAGGATTCCATGTCTTCTGGAGGAACCATGGACTTCACTGGCAGGTGAGAAAAAAGATTTAAAACAATTTGGAAGAGACTCACTTAAAAGTTTTCATCCTTTTCTATACTCACATCCAGTTTCCTAGCAAAGCAACCAGTACTGGCAATGAACATACAGAACCACCCAGAGGTTTTACTGATGCAATCCCCCCCACAAACACCCTCTCCCACCCCACTTCTGCAACAGAGACACAATACATCAAGTCCTGGAGTAATCCTGACTATTTCTAGCATTGATTGGATGGCTGAACCTTTCTTTCCCAGAGAAGAGCTTCTTTACACATTTACAAGGTGGAATTGAAAAGAATCCCCTTCAGTTTCTGCCAGAGTCAGAAGTGCAACAGCAGGGAAGATGAAGTCCAAAGGGGTGAGGAGTGGATGGAATTACAAATCTCAGCTGGGCAAACACGGGCCTGTGGTGCAGCCACTCAGTGCTGGTTGGAGGAGCTGGATCCTGGCCCTGGACAGGGCTGTGCTGCACGAGCCACAGGGACTGAGGTGGTGAAATGAAGGAAAAACCAAAAGGGATGAGTGCTCAGACTCCAAATTCCCTGTGCTGGATCAAGAGAAGGTACCAAGGAAGTCTGAAAGGTTCTGTTTGTTGAGTTAAAACCTCAAGCACGTCCTCAAGGCGTGGTGCTTGTTCTGTAGAAAAGGACAGGCTGTGACCTGGAGATTGTCCCACTCTGAGACTCGCTGGACACACTGGGCAGGCAGGACAGACTGGCAGGAGGGATGGGAATTCCATTCAGGTGCTTTTCCCTGGAAGCAGTGGTTAGGAGACTCTGATCATCTGTGTCATTGCTTCCTCGTTGGTTTGACTTGGGTCCTGCAGACACAAAACACAGCCCAGGTTGGAAATTCAGCATTTTTCCGTGAAGCAGAGAGAGGCACACACAGCTATCAGGAGACACTCCTGCCCTTCCCCTGATGTCAAAAAATGTCCTATTTCTCCTGGGTTTTACAGGCCAGTGTAAGAGACTGGGACACAAAAATCCTAATACTTCCCATGAATGTGTGGTTTCTGGTAATCAGGAAGATCCAATAATGGTCTGGCGTGGGAAGGATTGTAATTCAAAATGAGAAACACTCCCTAAAGGCACAAGACTGCTCTAAAGCACTGAGCAACAACAGAATCTCTTCATTCCATTGTGTCCCCTCCTTTGAAAAACGCCTTGCATTTTTTATGCAAATCAATATGTAGTTAAGAATCAGATATTCCCATTTTTAATTTTCCACCAGATGTAAGATAAGGTGTCTCTAACTTTAATTCATATCCTGAAAGAACACTCCTGCTACCCAACCAGAAAGGCTGTTTTACAAACAGAGACTGTTTGTGTGTATTTATCCTGAGAACTATGAAGTAAATACACTTCTATCCACATTATTATCATTTAATTCTTCAGGGCAAGCATCCCTTGCTCTCTACAAGCAATGACAGGAGGTTTTTTCCCAAAATTTTCCCAATGCCTGGAACAAATACAAAGGCAGGGCGGGACAAGGCTCAGCAGCAGAGAAATTCACAGGCAGGGAGGGACAAGGCTCAGCAACCAAGCCCCAAAACCCAAACCAACCAGCAGAGAGACCTCTGACGTGTGTCCTGAAGGCCTGAGAGGGGATTTGCCCCCCACCCCACTCACCTGCATGTGAGGGCTGTCCTTTTCCTTGGGGGAGAAGAAGCGGCCGCCCTCTCCCCGCTTCCTGGCCATGGCGTGCCGGTGCCGGGACTCGTGCAGGTATTTCTGCAGCAAGGGGAGCAGCAGGTCAGGGTGCAGCCACTTCCCACCCCACTGCTTCCCCTGAGACAATTCCCAGTCCCCACCCAGCCCCCTGCCCCACAGACAACGTGCTGGCAGCCAATGCACACTCACAACCCAGCTCCAAACACTCCCAAACGCAGCCAGAGGGAGCAGAATGTCCCCAAGGGACTGAAAAAATTCACTCTGATGTATCAGCAACAAAACCACTGTAAAACTGAGAAACATCAGGATTTTAATCCTCATTTGCCAGCCCAAGGGGGATTCTGTGCCTCTCTCACTGTGTTAGACCCGAGTTTTATTCTCACCCTTCTTTCTTTAGGAATTTTCCCCTCTGCTTCCAGCTTTGCCCGTGCCTGCCTCCTCTTCAGGATGCGGTGGTACTGCTTGGCATTCACATAGAGGGGCTCCTCCTCCAGCATCTCTGCTCCAGGCAGAGGGATCCTCTGGATGGCTGGCACTGAGCCAGCTCCAGGCACCATCTGCACGACAAGGTGGGTTTAGTTCGTGCAGCTCAGCACACAAAGTGAACACCAAGAAGTGGTTAAAACCCCCAACACTGAAAGGGAAAGTGGGTTTTGCAGCTGCTTTATTTCTCCTTTTCATTTAAGCTGTTCTCAAACTGCAGAACTAACTTAATTACTTATCAGTCCTGTTGGGTTTTCCTCATAAAGATAAAATTTCAAAACAATTCCATGACCACGTTGCTGCTTCTTGGACAATTAAACAGGACATGGCCAGTGCTTCCCTTTCTTTTTGGTTCTCCCTTATTTCAATTATTTTTATTTCAGACCATTTCTAAAAAAACACTGCAGAGCTGCTGACATCTACTGGGGACCAAGAGCATTCCAGCTCAAAGGCCTCACACTACAAAAAAAATAGGAATTATTAGGAAAAACCTCTGTGAGTGATGGAAACAAATCCTAAAGGATCCTCAAGAAACCAATCTATTTAAACCTTTGCTCATCAGTTCACAGCTTGGTATGAATTTCAGTTTCTAGATTTCTGAGCTGTTGTGGGAGAGGGAAAGTACAGAACACACAGATCACAAGAAGACCCAGGCCTTTAAAGCTGCAAATTTGTATTATTTTTAAAACTAATGGCACCCACTGAGAGGAGCTTCCATATCAAGGTGACCTGAATCTCACACAATCATGGAATCACAGGATGGTTTGGGTGGGAAGGGATCTTAAGGATCATCCAGTGCCAGTCCCTGCTGTGGGCAGGAACACTTTCCACTCTCCCAGGGTGCTCCAACCCGGCCTTGGGCACTCCCAGGGATGGGGCAGCCACAGCTTCTCCAGGCACCCTGTGCCTCCCCACCCTCCCAGGGAACAATTCCTCCCCAATACCCCACCCAACCCTGCCCTCCTTCAGCTCAGAGCCATTCCCCACTGTCCTATCACCACCCTGGGGAAAATCCCAGCAGATGTGAGTGCAGAGCAAAGGCAGCAGTGGGAATTTCACACCTACCATGACCATTCCCCCTGAATTGACCACGTTCCCAGCCACTGGCAGTGTCACTGTGACCGTCCCCTGGCCACTGCTGGTGGTGTTGGTGTTGGCTCCTGTTTGGACAATCTGGGCTCCAGCCAGGCTGGCAGCTGGAATGGTGATCATGCCTGTAACAGGGACTGTAACTTTAAGGAAGTAGAACACAAAAGAAAAAAGAAAAAAAAAAAAAAAGAAAACAAAAACACGCACACAAAAAGAAGGGAACAGCATTAGTCCCACTTCTGTGTTTTATTCATTCATCCTTCCATAACATGCACAGAGTCAGGAAAGCAGGGAAGTGAGCAACTAAATTCCATCAGAATTGCTGGGTTTTGCATTTGTACCTGCACAGTAAGCTCACTGTGAGTAACCCTGGAGTCTCGAGGTGGAAAAGCAAACTTAAGGGTTTCTATTCTAACAGCCCCTGCCAGAGACAAGGGCATTTTCTGTTTCTGGGGAAAGAACCTGAGAGTGAATTCCTGCAGAACACAAACACCTGAATAAATAAAAATCCCTATCAAAGAGGGACCCTGGCTCCTCCCAGCCCTCCTACCTTGCTGCAGGATGGTGCCATCAGCATTCACAGGCTGGTACACGATGGTCTGGCCCTCAGCAGCCTGGGCAACCTGCTGGCCTTGCACTGCTATTTGCTGCTGGGTCTAAACAAAACAGAGAGCACAGGAACTTCACAAATCACTTCTTTTTGCAAGTGTTTACAATTCCTGAATGAACACATGGTGCTTGAGGTGTTCCAGGTGTCTATTTCTGTTGCTTCATTACCAGCAGTAAGAAATAGGCTGGAGCACAAACCAAGTAACTGGAGATCAAACACCTGAAGCACATGTGAGATGTTTTTTCTAACAATTCCATAATGAAGAAAACAAATTCTAGGTTTCCTGTCTCACTATGAAGATGTGAAAGGAAGAACTGTTCTGCTCCGAAATTTAATTTTGGTCCTAACCAAAAGCATCAGCAGAAACCCCAGGTGTGACTGGACTACTCCACAAAATGGCCCAAGTATGGAATTAGCAATGCTTCATGTTTTCAAAGTCAACAAAGAGACAAAAACAACCACGAACCAATAAAATACAGAAACACGATGGAGAAAAACATGCAATCTGATTATTCTGCCCCAGAGTCATGTATGAAACACTACAGAAACATGACACTTATTCTCAAGTTCTCCTCAATATTAATAATTCCTTTTTTTTTTTTTTTTTTCCTTTTTTACTTAACCACATCTTAAGTCATTTGTCAAGTTTCTCTTCCTGTTCCTCTGCAGAAAAGCCTTTCATGCTGGTGCAGTTACCTGTGTCTGGCCAGCAGTAACTGCAGTCTGGGGCTGCTGTATAATGATCTGCTGGGTCTGGCCCTGCTGCCCCTGTACCTGCACAGCCTGCCCACCTTGAATCTGAATCTGACCTGGCTGGACCAACTGAATCTGTGGAAGAAAGAGTCAGAAAGGAACATTAACTATGCCTCTGATTTCTCCCTCCTCGGCCTCAGCATGACCAAGTCACCTCTGAGGGTGATTTACTGTTGCACAGAAAAAGAAAGCACCCAGTCTTCTCTTTTTCCATTAGAAAATGAGGAGTTTTAATGGATTGTTCCCTGTGACACAGCATCCCAGCCACACAGGGCAGAGGAACCAGAGTGCTGTGTCACTGTGCTCCAGCACTGCTTACACAATAAATCAGGCAGGAGAAATAAATTATTCACATGCCACTGGGAACAAATAGTCAGGTGGAAGAAGAAGAGGACTAAGATTTAAGACATCTGTGAAGTGTTAATTATCCAGAATACAGAAGTACTTCTGGGATATATAAAGTTGTCCTCAGCTTTGCAGAGTCTCTCCACCACTGTGGAACATTCTTACATTAAAAAAGAAGAGCTGGAATATAGTTTGAAGTTTGTGCTTAAAAAGCCAGTTATGGATTTTCTTCCAACAACCAGACTGAGAAGAACCTCATACAAAATAAATCGGTTTTCAACAAAAGAAATTTTAAATAAACCTCTCAAAACACCAAGACATCATTTGCCTTCCTGGACTGTGCTGGATTCCTAAATCCCATCCTAAATCACCAGGACACTCTCATTATGCCATGGTTACAGATTCTTCCCTTTGCTTTCGAGGCACACTTCAACCACCTCTTTAAATTTAGCAACTGCCTTGAAAACAAGTATTTGCAGATAATTGCTTCCAAAAAAATCCATCTTCTATACTTCCTACACTATTGCCTTCTGTGCAACAGGATGTTTAAATTCCCCTTCAGCCATCACATATTAGAGGGGCTCAAGCACAAGTTTTTTCCAAGCTTTCTTATACCATTTTTTTTTTTAAATCCTCTTTCTGAGCCATAAATTGAACAGGCACCAGATCCCCTACTACATTGCAAGGGCCAGATAACATGAAAAAAATATCCCAACCAACAAAAAACCTGGTCTAGGGGAAGGTATCCCTGCCCATGGCAGCTTTAAGATCTCATCCAGCCCAAACCCACCCCGCTGCCGTACTCCACCTGAAAGGTTTGCACCGGGCCATAAATATAAAAACCGATTTCACAAATCACTTTGACTCCTCCCCAGCACAGCAGAGCCACAAAGCAGCACGTGCTGCACCCCAGGGTGCCGAGCAGAGCCCTGTGTGGCAGCGGGAGCACCCCCAGGCTGGGGAGGGAGCGAGGCCGGGCGGTCTCACCTGCTGCAGCCCCTGCGTGCCGGACACCGGGACCTGCATGATGGTCTGGCCCTGCCCCCCGGGCACAGCCTGCACCATGATGGGCTGGCCCGTGGAGGTGATGAGCTGCCCCCCGCTCACCTGCACCATCAGAGGCTGCCCCTGCACCTGCAACGAGGCAAGAAGAAAGCAACAATGAAAACCCCAGCAGAGCGGCCCCGCAGCTCAGCCGTGCTCCTGTGCGGGGCAGAGAACTCGGCGGTGGCGCTGAGCCGCTCCAAAGCAGCTCTGCTTTCCAGGAGGTGCTACTGGATTTAGGGAATTATCTGCTAGTTGTTATAAAGCATGGAAATTATGTTTTTCAGCCATAAGAATGACCCTCATGCACAGCCCAAGAGCAAAGTGGAGTTAAAGAAACTTCATTATTCACCTCACAACTGCTGATTTCTAATTGGGGTTCCTGTTGAGAGAGCTCTGTTCTGACAGGGAGGTTCTGAGGTGGCTCTGACTCTCTCCAATTTCATGCCTACAACATTTCCATTGCCTGACTGACATGGAGCACGTGGTGTGCTGAGAGAAACTGCCCAGGTTATTGAGGGAAATTGCAACTGGAGCAACACAAAGTGGAATTCAGGGAGGGAAAGGTAAAGAGGATGAGCAGCAGCCACTTCTGGGCCCAACAAGGCTTAGAGTGGATTTATAAATATCAATATTTGTATGAGGGTGGGGAGGCCCTGGCACAGGGTGCCCACAGAAGCTGTGGCTGCCCCATCCCTGAGTGTCCAAGGCAACGCTGGACAGGGCTTGGAGCAACCTGAGACAGTGGAAGGTGTTGGGGTGGAACTGGATGAGCTTTAAGGTCCCTCCCAACCCAAACCAGTCTGGAATTCTGTGATAACTTTGGCATGAGAGTCTCTGGACTCTTGGACCAGGCATGTCTGTGGTCACTTGGGAAAAAGCCCATGAAAACATAAACAAAGGGAAAACCTCTCTTTTTAAAGCCTCTCACCTGCCAAGTCCCCAAATATATCTTGGAAAATACTCTACTTCCACGGCCTAAATGCAAAATGAGTCTCATGACCTTGGGAATCACTCAGAAGTTCTGTGTTGTTTAGGAACAAGAGCAACACCACGTGGTAAAAAGTCACTGAGTTCCTGGGGTTCTTCCTGGGAAGCTGCAGGAGCTGAGCAGCACTGGGACAGCACTGGGAGAGAACTGGGAGAGAACTGGGGGCTCTGCACAGAGTGAACCCTGCAGGGCTCACTCCTCAGAGGCTGGGGAGCCAACTCCTGCAGGGAACAACCAGTTCTGGTAACTCCTGTGGAAATTTGATTTCACCACTGGGCCACTGCCCTGGCCCTGGCCCATCCAAAGCCCTCAGCCCCTGGGCTGGATCACACAGGGAGGAGCATGCTCAGGTCAGCACAGAGAAGCACAGGCAGCAGCACAAGATCCAAGAAGCAGAGAGGAAAACGAGACATTCCAGGATTTTTGTTAAGGAATTAGAGCAAGGCAAAACAACAAAAATAAAAAAAAAGGGTGGGGAGAACATAACAACATCCAGAGGCTACAGTGACCCCAGCAATCCAAGTCAGGCAGCATTGGAGATTTTAACTGTGAACATAAAAAATGCTGTGTTAACTTCACACCTGGCAAGGCCATTCCAGCCCCTTGGAACTCTCCTGCTCTGAGGAATTAAAAACCAAACAAAACCAAAATACTGAGTGCAAAACTGCTACAGCTGCCCAGGGTCTGCCAACTGCTCTAAAAAGGGCTCCTGGAAAGCCTGTGTGGGTTAAGGAAGTGGAGGCTGCAAGACAGAAAATACTTCACACTGAAACAAATCATTTCTTTGCAATCTGTGTTTACTGTTTGGATTCACATGGCTCCTGGGTTTCCCTGTGCTGTTCACACAAATAAGAAATTGGATCTCTCAGTGGCAGAGAGGCCACTATTGTCCCCAGGTGCATTTTGAGTCACAGGTGAGAAGGTTCCTCTGTTCCAGCTCAGGCTGCCCCACCAGCTCTGTCTGTCTCAGGCAGAGCCCTCCTCAGAGAGGAGCTCAGAACCCTCATTTCCTTGGAACTGCAGGAACTCTCTGGGCTTTATCCTGACTGTTCTTCTTCATTTTGGTGTTTTTTCCTTTGAAAACATTTAACCACAATTCCCTTCCAGAATTCCTGAAGGCAGCAGGCCATGCACCCCAGAGCCCAGGAAGAGCTCCAATCCCATGGCAAACCCTACAGCCAGCACCCAACAGAGATTCCTGCTCCACATCCCCCTGTTCCTACTGAAACCCTGGGAAAAACACAGCATTAGATATGTGGTGCTGGGGAGGTCATGCAGTGCTCAGAAACACAATCAGAGAGGTCACCACTACCTGGAGGGTCTGGACTTGCTGGCCTGAGGCCGATGCCACCTGGGCCTCAGTCTGCAGCTGGACAGCTGTGACACCTCCCTGCTGCTGGGAACAGGAACAGGGAGAGCTTGAAACATGGAAATGCACAGCTCTGACACCACACAACACACTGCTGGGACAGGGGCTGGGGGTCACACACACTGCTCTGGCAACACGAGGAGGGGCAGCTTTAGCAAACCTAAGGATGGAGCTCCCTGGAGCTGCACGTGGCACTGAGGCTTCAATATCCCAACTCAGTTCACTCCCAAAGAACAGGGGGGATCCTTCTGTAGGATTTCAAGCTCAGTTTTAGGGGTTTAACCTGCTCACTGCTCAGGGTTCCAGATTTGGGTCACAGCCAAGGCCACAAAGCCCCTCCTGCAGCACAGTGTGAGCTCATCTCTGCCAGCCCTGGCTCTGCTCACCAGTGACCCTGGGGCACGATGTGGAGAGGCTGCAGGAGCAGTGAGAACTGAAAGCCTTTTCTATCTTTAGCCTCTTTGCTAAGAGTCCCAAAATACTCCCTGTGCCTGTGTTAGCATGGGGAGATGAAGGACAGCTGCCTCCTAAGAGCTGCAACAGCCTGGGAAAACAACTTATTTTAGAAAAATGTTCCATGTCAAACACAGGCTTTAAGAGCCTGTACTGAAAGCCAAGGGATGGTTTATCTCCTTTTTACCTAAAGTGTCAATAAAATCAAATATATCTCTGGTTATCTGCTGCAAACAAGTATTTTTGATAAGCCTTAATGTAATTTTTTTTTAATCTCAAGTGCAATCTTGTTCTGGCTGAAAAAGTCAACTTCAGCTAAACCCAGAGGAAGAATTTGGTCCCTGTTGAAGCCAAAGCAAAGCAGATCTCCCTGAAAATATGAGCCAGTGGCTCAGCCCTGTACATGACAAACCACCAAATTCCTCTTGCCTTGACCTAGAACAAACAGAAGATGCAACAAAAATTCAGCAGCAGCACGACTCATCTGAAAATACATCACTAAATCTAAAAGCTTAACAATAAAAATCAATAAGGCCTTAAAAAGCCAGCCCTGCTCATCTGCACACAAACTTCCTCCTGGAAGGGATGAATTCATGCCTGGTTTGTCTAATTCCTGCACTGTGTGTTTGTTTTGGTCCACCTGTAGCACTAAAAGAAAGAATCCCAATAAATACTTCATGTGAGAAAGCTGGAGGAAACCTCTGTGGGCTTGAACAAAACCTATTTCAATTTGGGGGGAATTGTTCCTGTGGACAACTGACCTTGTTAATATTTTGTTTCCTCCACTTTCAGAGATGTGTTCATATATTTTTATATGTTTTTGTATTTTATTTTCTCCATGTCACTACCAGTTTGCTACACTGAAATTTGGTCACTTGTGTACCTGAAATTTAATTTAATAAGAAATACATTTTAAAAACATATTGACTCCCAGGCAGGTGACATCAATGCCCAGGGGACAGAAAGAGGTGAACACATCTCCAGGCAGGATCAGGAAGCCCCTCAGTGCTGCTGAGACCCTCTGAGGGGTACAAAAGGTACCAAAATTCCCAAATTCCATACCTGCTGCTGGATCTGCCCGGCCTGCACCACGATCTGCTCCGTGGAGCTGCTGCTGTTGGCTGTGTACTGCTCCATGGTGCCTCAGCCCCTGGCAAGACAAGGCAAAGAGCAGCTGATCACTGTCCCAAGGCTTGGCAATTCCTGTTCTCTCCCAGGAACTGCAAAGCAAAGCAAAGCAAAGCAAAGCAGGAGCTGTCCCCAGGGCAGGATCTCTGCCAGAGCTGCTCCAGCTCAGCCACCAAGCAGAGGTGCCACTTCAGGCACACCCAACCTGAGTGAGCAGCAGAACCACCTCAATTCTGTCCTGAACTTCAGGGACTCCACCAGCCCTCTGAGGCTGAACATCCTGGGCTGCAGGCAGGGCAGTGTCACTGCAGAAAAGCCTCAGGAAATACAAACCTTTAGATGTGGAACCAAACTGCACTTCAACAATTCAGCACAGCTCTGAAGCCTTCTCTCCTTCCCCCACCACACACCACACTCTGCTTTCACAGAATCCCAGAATGTTTGGGTGGGAAGGGACCCAAAATCCCACCCAGTGCCACCCCTGCCAGGGGCAGGGACACCTTCCACTGTGCCAGGGTGCTCCAAGCCCTGCCAAGCTGGCCTTGGACAATTCCAGGGAAGGGGCAGCCACAGCTTCTCTTGGCCAGGGCCTCACCACCCTCACAGGGAAGATCTCCTGTAAATAATTTATAGATTCAAATATATTCTTTATGTATTTTAGGAATCACCAGCAGATTTCCCAGCACCTCCATCCTCTTGCTGCCTCTCATTCCTTGGCCTTTCCCTACACACATCAACAACACTTTACTGAAATAAAACATCTTTTCCCTGTCATTGCTTCTCTCCTCACTGGTCCAACAAGGGAAGAATTCTTACAGCTCCTGTGGAGAGGTGTTTGATTTATATCACCACTGAACAAGTTCCTGCTGCATTGGTAAAAGGAAACACAGCCTGAACTTTAATTTTCAAAAGTCTAAAGCAACAAAACCTCAAGCTCCCTCAGTTTTCCAAGGAATGCTGACAGGATTGTCACAGACTCTCTGTACTAGCTGCTGGGGTTACTGCTGCTGTTTGAGCTCCATCCTTTGCCCATTTACTGACAGTTTTACACAGAATAAAATGAGGTAAATATTCTTTCTGAAGGTGCTGCTGTCTGGTTCTCATTCCAATTTTGCACTGGATACTTCATTTCTGCCCTAAATTGTTTAACTGAAACATTAACAGCACTGTCATCCCAACTCTCTGCACCAGTTATGGACAAGGTGCTGGAACATCTTTCTCCAAGGGATTATCTCATTCCCTTCATTAAACACAGAGTACTCAAGTTAAATTTTAAAGCCCAGCGATCTATCAGGATGGCAGCTCCTCCCCCAGTGAGCTCACCGGGAATGCACTGGGAAGGAGGGAGTGTTCCAGCTCCAGCAGCAGATATTCATATAGACACTATCTATATATATTACAAATATTCTGAGTTGGAAGGGATCACCAAACTCCTGGCCCTGCACACGACAGCCCCAAGAAATCTATACAAATATATGTATGAGGCCACAGAAGCCACACCAGTAACAGTTTCTTCAGCAAACAACCTACACTAAGAACAAACCAGTGCAACAAAAGGCTCTGAGAGCTCCAAAGCAGCGATTTAAACGTGTCACAGCCGGAGCAGAGCTCCGGGACGGGGAGAAGCTTCCAGGGCAGAGCCGGGGACGTTCCCGAGGGGTCCCTGTGCCCCAAGGACACAGCGGGGCCCGGCGCCCACGCCACGGCCGCGATTTCACAGCGGAGGCGCGGCGGGGGCGGGCTGAGCACGACATGTGGTGCCCAGCTTTAGCTCCTCACTCCTTGTGGAAGCCAAGGAACGACCGCGGCTGTTCTTTTACTACGCCAAACCCGGGCCCGGGGGTCTCCCGGTGCGCTCGGGCCCCTCGCTGCCCCAAGGGCCGGTCCTGCCGCCCGGACACATCTGGGGAGGCGGCACCGCGCACACCCCCGGACCGGACGGGGCAGCCCGAGCCCTTGTGCCAGCGGGGAGGCTCCCGGGGAGGGCGGGGCGAGGCG
>VZRZ01006061.1:0-24626 GCA_013398175.1 Climacteris rufus
CACTTTGCTGGGCCGGCCCTTGGATGAAAAGAGTCTTCAGGACAGGGACACTTTGGAATCCCTGTCCTACTCTTCTTTTGCCAGGGTGTGAGGGTTTTTGGGAAAGGTGCATCATCCCTGTTTGAGGAGGCAGGCTGTGCTAGAGGCAGGAGCACAGCTTGGTTTTGCAGTGCACTGTAGACCAGTGATGTACCCTCTGCCCAAGCTGGCTTTCCTCTGGGAGGCTGGAGCACTGGCAATGCCTGCAGTCACTGTTTTAGTTCACATTTTACAAGGCCCACAGACCTCGTAATTGACCACATGTACTGCTGTTGTCACCCAGCTAAGCTGGTGGCAGAGCCCTTGAATGGGACGGCTCTTCCTGGGATGACACTCTTCTATCCCTGTCCTGGGCATGCCTGGTCATAGAGATGGGTACTTCAGAAGGGTGAGGGAATTAGGTGCCTGCAGCAAAACCCCCCTGTTGGCGCACATCTCCTCCAATTCTCTCTTGTGCTAGGTCCATCGACACCAAGACCCACGAGTCCCTTGCCAGGCACCACAACACAGACTGTACACACGACCTCACCAACTACACCTACTCCCAGCTCAGGTACTGTTGTTTCCCATCTCCTTCTCTTACTGCCTGCTAAAACTTCCCTGTTTTCTGAATCCAGGTCCCGCAGCCAAGTGTCAGAGTTTTTATACTGGAAGGCCACAGCTTTTCCTTGCCAATCACAGTTTTGGAACATTTCTCCACTTCAGGGAGTCTTTCTGACTTTTGACTATATACATCTTCTCCTGGGTCTCTTTTGCCACTGTGCTGATGTTTTTCTAAGAGTAGACCAGACATCTGATAGTTATCTCACATACTCTTTATTGCTGTTTCCATAAATATTTAAATTTCTCTTTTGTATGGAAAATTTTCACCTCTTAGACAGATTTTATTGTCTGTATATTTTAAAATTTAATTTAGTTTCCGAATTTTGTTTTTATTTGGTATATAATCCAATTATATTTTCTTGGAAAAGACTATTTTAATATTTAGGATATATACTAAAATGTCAGTTTAGGTAAGTTTTAACTGCTTCTTTCTTCCAGATTTAATCACTAATGTCCATATCTGTCAGCTTGTTAAGTTCAAGAGAGTCCTAGCTCACCTGGTCAGTTTAGTTATCTTCTGCTTTTTTTGGTAATCGTTAAGCATGTTATTCCTGGAGTGTCAATACTTTCTTTGTAGGGAGTTAAGGTTGACATGTAGACACAGCCTTAAGTGTAGCTATATGTTAACATGGCATTGAAAAGCAAAGATGTAAGGACCTCTTTTCCTTATTTTTTGTTGTTGTTTTTAAAATCATGAAGCACCCTCAAGCTCAACTCTGCTAAGAGATGATGGGAAGCTTTTTTCTTTAAAATCAGAATGTTTTATTAGCATTCTAAATCTTACCTAGGTCACATACATAAATGCTCACACAGTGTACCTGCATTTGTACATATTATCACGGGCTATTTAATTTTAATAGTTTTTAAAAGTGTGTAAAGGATATCTTGTGAATGCAATGTTTAAACTAAATTCCATAAATTATGTGAGTACAGAACCCCACACAGCTGATACTGTAGTGGTCTATTCTGCCTAACCAACCCTGTAAAGTTTTGGACTACATTCTCTCTGTTTACTCAAAATAGCCTTTCAACTGTGAACACTGAAAACTCACTGTTCCACTTTATATAACGATGTCTTAATAATGCCTTTTGCTCAACTTTCTTTGTCAACCTCTAGCATAGATTTCTGATACACAAGAGGACAGATTCTTTGTGAGTCCAAAGATAGAGGCTGAGTTGGCCTTTGGAGTGCTATTGGTTGATGTCATCACTGTTATATTTGAGCAACAAATACAAAGTAAAACAAACAAACCAGGAACCAAGCAACAGCAAAAGTCTGGTGAAGACTCAGAGGGACTTTGTCTTTCTTTCTTCACAGGTCGTGCTTCCTGCAGCGCCTCTGGGGATCCACATTATAACACTTTTGACCACAAAGTCCATAATTTCATGGGAAATTGCACTTACACCCTCTCCAAAGTATGCACTGTCTCTGAGAGTCTTCCATACTTTGATGTGTCCACAACAAATGAGCACAGAGGATCCAACACCAAAGTCTCTTATGTGAAGTCAGTGCACGTGGAAGTCTATGACAACCAGATTTCTCTTCTGAAAAACAAGAAAGTGAATGTAAGAAAACACCTGTTCAAAAGACATATAATTTTTAACTGACATGCAGATAATTAAATACTATCTCTGTAGAGTTTATAACAAAACTGTATCTTTCTATTAGTGACACCTACCTCTTTTAATGAGATCTCCCACACACTTGCTCAGATTAAATGTTCTTTAATTAATTCCAATTCCCTTATGCACAAGATCCTATCTTTCTGTAATCTGTGCTAGCTGCTGGTAGTTGTAGGAGTCCCAGCAGCCATATACTAACTTTTAGAACTTGCTGTACAGGTGAATGGTGGCAGAATGAACCTGCCTGTATTTATTGAAAAGAAGATTAGTATTCAAAGCAGTGGTGGATATGTTCTCTTGGAAACTGACTTTGGACTCTGGGTGAGATATGATGGAAATCACTATGCAGAAGTCTCCGTGCCCTCTAATTACAGTGGTCTGCTCTGTGGTCTCTGTGGTAAGTGGTAGCTGGTGATTACTTAAACATTTTTTTTAGCACATAGAAATTACAAGTGTAGTTTGTCTTGTGAGGTTCTGATTATTCTTTGGTTTGGATAATTTGAAGCTTCCTAGTTTAAATGTCTTTTCATGGGTTTTTCATGCTTTCAATGCAGGAAATCTACCCAAGAATACAATGGTGCAAATAGAGCTGTTTAAATTTTAGTCCAATATTCGACATGTAGGATACAAGAAAATTAGTAGTGTTTTTTAATATAAGAAGCTTTTTCTTGGATGTCATGTAATCTATTTACATAGGAATTTACAGGATTCCTGCTTCCAGCATCTGAGCAGCAGTTCTTTTCAGTAGTCAAAACAAAATTTGGCTATTATTTTGACCATTAGAGATTGAGGTTACATATATATTCTCCTTATTTCATTTTAATCTATTTTACAGCCTGAAATCTAGGGTTTTTTCTACAGGTTTGAATTTCATGTGTGCTATAAATCTCTATTTACCCTCATAGGTAATTATAATGGTGATCCAAATGATGACAATATAAAGCCCAATGGTGATGTTGCAAGTGGTTCCACTGAACTTGGAGAAAGCTGGCTTGTGCATGAGAATAACACCATGTATGTATAATAATTTCATCAACTCTTAAAATTAAATATCCATCCACTCGCTGGCTCTGTCATCCAGTACCATTCTACATCTTTCAGCTGCCAATTAGAAGTAGGGAGCTGCACTTCTACAGAAACCAGAGAATGATAAGAGGGTTTTTGTCCTTTAAGTCTCATTTTCCAAAGCAGGAACTGTCTGTTGAGTGTGAGGGGGGGTGGTACTTCAGTCCAATTCCCTGATTGGAAACCATAACTGTTTGGATACCATAGCTCTTTTTTTAGCTAAGAATAAGCCTTTGAATCACCCCGAAGGGATCAAAAAAGGAGTCCATTCAATGAGAGGGCTGACATCAGCTTTTCAAAGAAGCTGGATAAAGTCTTGTGACTGAAATAAAATGCACTCCTTTGTGCAGAGTTGTCATGTAATCATTTTCCACTGGAAATCTGACAGTCAGAGATGTGAAACACACATTTTATTTGCTTGCTTTCCCCAGATGCTCCAGTGGTGGGACAGAAGAGCAATGTGATCCTGTGTTAGAGAGCGAAGCAAAGAAGAACACAGCATGTGGCATGATAATAGACCCAACAGGTAGTATGTTGGTAGATCTGTGTGAGGGAGCATGTTCTAGCTTATTTTGTCACTTCTCTATAGTTTCTTTTTCTGAGCTCTTATTGGAAGCATATAAAACCTCCGGGTGAATGGCCAACATAAAATCCATAGGTGCCTCCTTAGGATATGTCATCTGTTCAGGCAGTGCCACTGTGTCCATGAATTTCATCTGAGAACATGTGCAGGGAGCTATAGCTGCTCTTTGTATTATAGTGACTTGCACTCTGCTTGCTAAAAGAAATAATTCAGAGGGCACTGTCAGTGTGTGTATTACAGATTCCCTGCACCTGTTCCCTGTATGTATTCCCTGCACTGGACAGCCCCTGTAGTTGTCTAGAATTAGTGGTTTGCCTAGGCAGCAATACTTAATTTATGTAAGCTGTGTTGCATCAATCAGGCAAAAAGAAGAAAACCTGATCCAGGGAGCCCATTCTCATATTGTGCGTTGTGCATCCATTTCAAGGACTGGTTTAACTTACTTAACAAAGTTAGCCTGGAACACTCACATTGTGTTTGCTGTGACAGAAAAAACATGGCAGTCACAGTCTTAACATTTCGGTGGCTTTTTTCTATCCTTCTATGTATCTTTCTTGATTTACACAGGAATCTTCAAGGACTGTCACACCAAAGTAGCTCCAGAGAATTTTTTTGAAAACTGTGTTTACGACATGTGTTTCACTGGGGGACAGGCAACATCATTATGTTATGGACTGCAGGCCTATGCTGAGTCGTGTGTGAATGCTGGGATATGCATAGAGTGGAGGAATGCTACTCTTTGCCGTGAGTGTTATGATATAAATACCTGTTCTAGATTTTAACCTAATTGTCCTCTGCCTTTTTCATGCATGTTACTTCATTTTATGTAAAGTTCTGAGTATAGTCTATCTTTTATAATGTCTTAAGCCTCATCCAGATTCAGTACCATTCCAGTATTTGTATAAATCAGTAATTTTCAGAACATATGGATACATGCAGGTTAAATCCTTAAAGTTTTATAATATTTATAATTCGCTATTAGTTTCTTAGAAAAGTCTGATTACATTCAACTTGTGTATTATGTGAGCTTCTGCATTTGAGAAATAAGTTCTTTGCTTCTGTGAAAATCTACCATCCTCAATGTAAGTGGAGCTAGTAGTCCTCCACAGAAAAATGATTATCAATGGCTTTTGGTTAAAAAAAGAATAACAGACCTTGAAAAGCAGCTGTTTCTAGGAAGTGCTCTATTTCTCTCTAAAGCAAAGAAATTGAGTATTATCACTTATCTCTCAATTAATTGTCTTCAGAATGACCTTATGGCAAATTTAATATAATGAACCCATGTTTCTCAGAATAAGGCTTTCCAGAGATTCCACATTAAGCAACACTGGACAGTTTTCTGCTTACCAGATATACAATCATAGAATCATAGAATGATAGAATGGTTTGGGTTGGAAGGAACATTAAATATCATCTAGTTCCAACCCTCCTGCCATAGGCAGGGATGCTTTTCATTAAAATAGTTTGCTCAAAGCCCCATTCAACCTGATCTTGAATAATTCCAGGGATGAGGCATACACAACTTCTCTGGGTACCATTTTCTAAAGGTCATTTTAGTGCACAAACTACATGCCTGGACAGAAAAAAGGAAGTCCTCTAAAGGTCAACCACACTTAAATAAACCATAATTGTTCTCTATGGTTTTTTTGTCTCACAATAATTTTTATTATACCAGTTACCATTGCATTACCTTCTGCAGATCTGCACCTTTTTTCTTTTTTTTTTTTTTTTATTTTTTTTTCTTCCATGATCAACAATTAGCTCTGCATTTAAACTAAACCAGAAAAAAAAAATGATAGGTTCTAGGAGCTGGTCAGTTTGGAAAAAGAATTACTGTGATAAAGCACCCAATAAGTCAGCCCTGGGAGGACAGAGCACAGAGAATTCATACATGAAAAGAAGACAGAGTAAGAAATGAGCTTATAACCCTCCAAACCGGATTAAAGCTTTGGACATCCAGATTCCACAGTCTGAGGCCATAGCCCAGGACCTAAATAACTGTGGGTTGATTATAGTGATAGAGAAGACTCAGTAACATTAAGATGTTTGACTTTCAAGTGCTCTTTCCATCGCTGATTAAAATAAAAATGCAATTAAGATCCTGACCAAGGGAAGGTAGTCTGGATAGATGACTGGAGATATTGGCTGTAAATTGTCTGACAGAACTAAGATACCCTGTTGTAGAGACAGAAGTAAGTGAGAAACATATGTAGTGATTTATCACAAAATCCAGCCAAAACCATTTTTTCTGTCTTTGTTTAGATGACAGAAATGAACAAATGCTTCAGGATTTCTGTAAAATGTTATGCTACCCTTGGGGACTCTGCTTTGAGCACTAGAAGCCCAATTCTACCATGAGCAGGAGGGGTGTGAAAGTACATTTTTCTCAAGGAGTCTCAGTGAAAGACAGAGTGCGATTTTTAGTTCTATTTTGGAACATATGGCAGATGTTCAAATAGTAACTACAGTAATGGAGACATATCAGCTGGTATGGCAAAAGATTCTTCTATTCCCTTAATTGGGTCGCTTTATGCCTTTAATACTGAACACCGCACAATTAGTCATGTGTGATCACATCAGACCTACCCTCAACAGGAGCTTGCAACATTTGACTTCATTGTGAGGTGAAGCATAAGGGTGGCCCACGTGTCTTGCCCACCTCTATTAAAAGCCACCCATCTCCCTCAGCAGGAGAATCCTTTGTACTCAGCACTCTTCTGTCAGACTTTCTAACAGCCAACGTGTCTATTTTCAGGAGCAAACAGTGAAAGCATCACGAAAACTTTTATTATTAACTTGCCCTTGTGAGTGATCTTATTTTTTCTCTTTATCTAGCAATGTCCTGTCCTGGAGGCAGCATCTACAAGAGTTGTGGTACTAGGTGTCCCTCTACCTGTTTGAACATCTCAGCAGTTGATTCCTGCAGCTCTTTACCAGTGGAAGGTTGCTTCTGTAAGGAAGGCTATGTTTTGAGTGGAGACAAATGTGTGCCAGAAAGCAACTGTGGCTGTGTTGATGAAAAAAACCAGTATCACCAGGCAAGTTACCCCAGATATTAAAAAAAAAAAAAAAGAAGAAAAGGAAGAAAAAAACAAAAAACTCATTCTTTATCACTGTGAGAGAAAAAAAAACATTAATAACACTACTTAATTCATATTTACACCATTATTAATTTCAAAATAGACTAACTTTGCCAGTTTTCTTAGTCCATGAGCTGTATGGCTACAATTGGCCAAATGATCATATACCATGCACAATTCGAATACTAATAATTTGATTTTCCCTTATGGTTTTACCTTCGTATTTATCTTATAATATATAATACTTCTACACTCTTTTTTTCTACTTAGCTGAATGAAAGCTGGTTCACCCGTTATCCCTGCACTGAGCGCTGCACCTGCAGGGCAAATAACACCATTGAGTGCACATCCTGGGAGTGTGGAGTCCAAGAGGAATGCAGTGTTCAGGATGGTGTGCTGGGCTGTCATTCCAATGGTAAGCCCTGCCTGAAAATCATCCCGATGTCAATTACATAACTAGATCTTCTCCTTCTACCTCTATTATAAATACATTTTAATATGTGATAGTAAAGAAGTCCCAACTGACTGCTGCTATTGCTAAGAGATGAAAATGCATGATGTTCTATCTTGCAAGCACAAATGCCTTTCTGTTAATGGATATCAGCAAAAATTGAAAAGTTTGCAAGGTTCCTTGGATTCTCTTTGTCCTGATAGTGAAAATTCAAGTCCGACCTCACCAGTGATGCAAGCTTTAAACTTGGTTGCATTTCTGTGAGAATTCCATGTCTGTGGGCCTAGATTATGACAAGTGCACTATGTATTGATGTATAGAGATGCAATTTTATTTAATTTCATATTTACATCTATATTTATACAGTTAATTATGCATTTTTATGTAGATAAGTAGAAAAGCTCTGTATTACCCTCAACTACCATGAATCATAGCTACCACATCATATAGAAATATATATAGAATTTCATTTCCTGCCAAGTTGTCATTTGGTATGTAATTTGCAAATTACATCTAGGACAGAGATGCTTTCTGGAAATTTCATATTTCCAAATAAATGTCATTGGCATGAACAGTGATGCCTCTGTAAAAGGTTGCCCACATAATGATGATCAGGATTAGGTTGCTACACTAATGCAAACTGCTTTGGTCAGCTGAGTCCATGGTGAAATCCAACACAAGATTCTTAGATCATTTTTTTCACCTTCAGGTCAAGCAACATGCCAAGTGGTAGGAGATCCCCATTATTTCACTTTTGACGGAATGAAGTACACTTTTGTGGGAACCTGCACCTACACTTTGGTTGAGGTTGTCAGCAGTGCCACCAGTGTCATTCCTATAACCATACTTGGCAAGAATGAAGACAGAGGACTAAGAGGGGCCACATACCTGAAAGAAGTCTATATAGATGTGCATGATGTACGAATCACCCTTCAGAAAAATCAAGGAATCCTGGTAGGTGGTGGTGCTTTTGTTTCTGGCAAGAAGTATCTTAAACTTAGCTGACTTACAGTAGCTGTAGGAAAAAGGATCTTCACGTTTCCTAAGGAATATGTACACATATGCTGAATAATTGTGGGCACCTCGATTAAGTGGATGTCATGAGGAAATATAATTTCTCACTAGTTCCCAAGGCTTCTGATTTGGGTTTACTGTTTCATTGTCCATAACTTGGAAGTGGAGACCAGGGCCTGCATATTGGGGAATTGTTGCCTGAACTAAAATATTGGACTCCCCACTTCAATAGCTTTTATCAGCCCAATTGCCTATAGCAAGCTAACCAGAGCAGAGGGGAAGCAAGGCATACTGTATCAGTCTAGAATAACATGGGGAGCCATGGCAGAACCGCAGCCAGGGAATCTACCCTATGGGTGAGTAAGAGCTTGCTCACTACCAGGGATCTTTCCAGCTCCCTGTTAAAGACACAGGACAGGAATCCTGCCCAGCTCTCCTCAGCTAAAAGGCTGATTCCTGCAGCCCATAGTTGGAATATGCAATAGTAGAAGTGTAAAGACCTACAACTGCCACACATAAATCTTCAGCACTGCTAGGAATATAGACTGTGAGCTTTCATGGAAGAATGTCCATACTGACAAATGACACATCTCTCCAGCTGAACAATGAGAGAGTCTACACTCCAGTGCAGAACCGACTGCAAGGCGTGTCCATTGGAAATGTTGGCAGATTTATAGTAGTGGAAACTGACTTTGGTCTGATAGTGAAATATGACGGCAATCACCATCTGGAAATCACCCTCCCACGCTCTTATTTCTCACAGGTAAGATTTAGTATACAAACTCTGGAGTTGTTTCAAAAGCGCTGCTTTATGTATTTACTTCTAGTTTCTTTTATTCCTGTGTTTTGCCATTGCACCTTTCTTTGTAGATATATTGTAAAACATGTAATTGTTTTCCTTTCTATTTTTTTCCTCTTCACAACAATTTCTTTGTGTTCCCAGGGGGTAGTTAAAGAAAATTATCTGTCTAGGGAAATACTTCTAACTTAGAGAAATAAAGGGCTTAAAGCCTTAGGGAATCACAGATTTACTGCAATTTTGGTTTTGTTTCTCCATGGGTGCAGGCAGAATGTGATAAATGTCTGGTACAGGATTGGCTGGTGGTGGTGATTTGGTTACATTAGTTCATAGGCAATGAATAAGAAGTTATTGGGGAAGTTGATGCAAGTAGGTCATGCTTACAATATGGTTCTTTTTCATCTGCAGGTGCATGGCATGTGTGGCAATTTCAATGGTAATCGTGAAGATGATCTGTCCTTGACCAATGGTACAGGTGTCAGCGCCCCACAGTTTGGAAATAGTTGGAAAGTAGAGAAAGACAGTGATAAGGGGTAAATGCTAAACTCTTTTCATACCTTCCATCTTGCTTCAGGAAACAGTGAATTGTTTTCAATTGGCTTGACTGTCTGCTACTTTGTAGCATATAAGCACTGTATATGAGACTTTTCTCTTCTTGAGTTTGAAGCTCAAAACCAGCCATCCCCACAGGAAGCCACTGCACAGGCCAGAGGGAAACTACAGCCATTCTATGGATCTATGTACACACTAAGGGAATGACTCTTAGAGCAGTCCACAGTGTGGATTCTGTTTATTTTACACTGGTAACACCCAGAGCAAGGAGTTGGTGTTGGGGAATGGTGAGGGCCAGCTGCTCCCTAGCAGACAGGGAGCCATATGTAACAGCACAGCTCAGAAAACAGTGGCCTCACCAGCCAGGGTCCATCCCACTCCACATGAGCAAGGGAAGCAGGGAAGTGCTTCAAGCTGAGGTCAGCCTGGCTCAGTCCAGGTCATCATAGAAATTTGCAGTGATGAGACAGATCCAAGGTCAAGCTCTGAAGTCAATCCTCTAGTCAGGGTCAAATTCACTGAGAGTAATGAGTGTTAGACACAGCATGGTGGTTGTCAGGCAGATCTACTTCTGCCCAGTCTTCCATTCATAGACAGAAGGAAGTCTGTAGTCTCCAGCCTCTTTTACCTTTCAGTAAAAAGAAACTTTTCAATTTCAGTCTGTCATAAATATACCTTTGAAACTTAAATGCCTGTGTCTGTGCTTTCTTGCAGTTGTTTGCCAGATTTAAGAGAAGATGATGATCCTCCTTGCACTACTGAGAATAAACAAGTCATTGAAAGGCAGTGCAATGTTCTAAAATCAGACAAATTCAAAGTATGCCATAGTCTAGTCAACCCTGACGACTTCATAGAGATCTGCATCTATGATATGTGCCAGTATGATGGTATGAAATCTGCTCTCTGTGACATAGTTCAAGTCTACGTGGACACCTGCAAGAATCATGGAATCACCATTAAGTGGAGGAATAGCACATTCTGTCGTAAGTACACAAGCAAGTGAAAAACCTGAAACCTGAATGACTGATAGCATGCAAAAATTAGCAAAATTAGGTGAACAAGTTATGTAAAAGAAAATCAAATCCAAATTATCACAAAATACAATTCTACTATCATGATTCCATTGCTGCACTGAACTGTGTTCAGGTTCAGATAAATCCATTGATAACTCAGAACTAGACTTATTGATGTGGAGTTAGAATGGCTTTAGTAGCCAAATGAGTGCCGTGAGATATGGCAGTGAGCCAAAAATGGAGAAACAATACAACCAGAAGACTAAAAGAAAGTGGGATACTGTGTTAGGACACAGGAATCAATGCCAGTCCTGTGATTTGAATGAAAACTGTTGATTTTGTGTTTATTACAAACCCTCGTCTCAGATTAATTTCCAGGTTATGTGCCTCACTCCAGCTCTTCAACAAAGATACAAACAAATTGTGTAAAAATTAGTAAAGATCATGTAGTGCAGTTTTATTTGTGGGGGTTTTTTTTTATAATTTAGTATTATAATGTGGGATTATCACATAATGTAGTGGAGGACAAAACAATTAACTGGTGAAAAACCAAGTCAGATGAATGTTTAATAGATCCATCGGAAATCCCTAGTTGCCTCCTTGCCATGAGTGGAGGAAAATACTGGACTAACAAACCTTTTTTCATGTTACACCGTTTCTTGAACTGTCTGCTTATGCATCTCTAGTTGTTGGCAGAAATAGGGATCAGAGCTAGCAGTGTGACAATGCATATCTGCTGCTCTTGCATGTCTGTAGTTAAGCTAAATTTGCACCTGGTTTGAATCAATGGAAGGTTGAATCTAAGGAATTTGCCTTTAAGATTCTCATTTGTAGCAGTACCCAAAGAGGCATTTGCAGCTAAAATGGAATACTGAATCTGGATGATTTAGTGCCAGGTGTCACCAGTTCATTCAGACCTGTACTAAAACTAAATAAGCAGTTCCAGACAGTGTTCTTTGTTTTGTTTTTGTTGTTTTTTTTCTTTTTACTAAAATATAAAAATAAAAAGTGGCTGATGATCAAAATTAGCTATTAAAGGGCAATTCTGCACTACCAATTCATAAGCCAAGGTGTAGCTTTCAGTGTTTGCAGTGCAATGTATTGTAAATGTATTTAATAATGCTGGTTCTGTTCTCCCATGCAGCATTGCCCTGTCCATCCCGGAGCCACTACAAAGACTGTGTCTCTCCCTGCCCATCAACATGCAATGACATTTTTGCCTCTTCCCTTTGTGAGAAGACAGAAGAATGCACAGAGGGCTGTGAATGTGATGATAATTATGTGCTCAGTAATGGCAATTGTGTACCCCTGAGCAGTTGTGGCTGCAGGGATGATGACAACAACTACTACAGTGTAAGTAGTTTACGGAGCAAATCTCTGACTTCAAAACTTGTAGAAAATTGGTCTCCTGTCCATCTCAATATGAGAGAGAGAGATCAATCAAAGTCTTCAAGGCCTGCCTCTTAAATATCTTCCATCTAATTAGTAAAAATTGCAGGCTGGGGTATTAGGAAATGCAGAAGCTTTCTTGGTACTGCACACCTGAGGTGAAAACTGAGGCCTAGTTGAAAAGAGTCAATTGATCAGAGTTACTCAGGCAGTCTGTCCTAGTCCTGTTTTGTGTGTTCAAATTCTCATGTTGAAGACAGTAAGATAAATGGACTAAAATCCCCCCTCGCAGGCTCTTGATGAGACTACACCTAGATCGAGCAGTTGTGGAACAGCAAACTGGACAAGGCTTCACCTTGCCAGTCCCCACACCCTTGGCTATCAAAATTCTATAGCACTGCAAAGCTGAGCACCTTGATAACATATTATTAACTCAACTTGTGTCCAGGCTGGGGAGACATGGATAACTCCACACTGCACCAGAAGATGCCAGTGCCAGAAGAACGGTGTCATCAGTTGTAAGAGCTACAGCTGTGATTCTAGAGAAACCTGCGTGATCAAAGATGGAAAGCACAAGTGCAATCCAACAGGTATGTGCAAGCAGGTCTTCACTTGGGGTTCTCTTGAGGGCTGGAGGAGGAGGGAGGGTGTGTGTGTCCATTTTTTCTTTCATGGCAATTCCAGTCCTTCACAGAGAAAGAAGGCAACTCTGACTGTGTTGTTGGCAACACCTCATTGAATACAAAAAGGGCCTCAGTTCTCCTAACAGAAGGTTCCAGTTCCATACGAAGAATTTGTAGAAGGAAATGGGTATAATTTACTTATATCCAGAAATTTGACAGTTTAGTCTGACTAGTTTAAATAAAATTAACAAAAATATTCACACTGCATCTACTGAAAACAAAACTCAATTTGTGAATCCTATCACAATGATCCTGTTTTTTCCATTGCATGTTGACTTGAGAACAGAAAAAAAAAATCAAAAACCAATAAACAAAAACCACGACAGAGCAGATCTGAACAGATGCATGATAGGCCAGTCAGAGGACCTTGGTGCTTTTCATTCAATATTTGTGTTGGCTAGGCAAAGTTAATCCCATATTCTCTAGGTAGGTTGGGTTGATTAGGAGAGCTGATTGTCTAGTGTACCTACACTTCAATTATGAAGAATAACATTGCACCAGTCCTACTGTATTGAGGATCTTTATAAAAGCATAAAGAAAATACAATGTCCCCCTGCTACATTTTGGCAAAATATCAGAGCAGAGGCAGCCCAGCAGTTTTAAGGGTAGCCTTGGTCCTGGCATAACGGTTTACTCTGTGCTCAGTAAGGACAATACATAGATGATAGTCACTGCATCTCATTGTTAGGTCTGGTGAACCCAATGATCGATATAGTAAACTCAGAGGAAATCAGTGAGTCAGCCAAAATTAAACATTGCTTTTCAATTTTGTAGCAACACATGGCTGAGGTTTATGAAAACTACATCTCTTAAGAGTCCACTTCAAGCCGTGCTTGTGGCAGAGTCATTCCTCTGCAGAGGGCCAATGTGCACAACTTAGTCTCTATAAATTCTATACACCCTGATGTTCTGTTTCAGCTCAGTTGGCTCACACTGGTTCTCAGCAGAGGAATGAGTCTCTCTGTCCAGCTCTCTATCTGAGAGTCCATTCACCAGAGTGAGGCCTGAGCACCCATCTTTACTTTCAGACCTGCATGCTAGCAGCAATCATTTTTATCTGACATTTTGATCCAATCCTTGCATGGGATCTGGCACATGCACAGTTAGACTGGAGAGTACTGAAGATCTTCCCTTTTAGGTTTTGGGAGATGCCAAGTCATGGGCGACCCACACTACGTCACCTTTGACGGTCTGGTGCACCACTTTCAAGGGAAATACACATATATTCTGGCTCAGACCATCCCTCATCTACCTGATACTCTGACACCATTCAGCATTGAAGGCATGAACTATCCTTTATATGGAAGCCGACACATCACTTACCTGAAAGAGATGCTCATCAATGTTTACAACCACACAGTGAGATTCAGGCAGAACAAGCAGATTCTGGTAAGTCTCTCCCTGACTGCAGAGCATGGAGAAAGGCCCTCCCTTGGAGTAAAACATCTTTGAGAAATGAATGTTTGTTTTGAAGAATTAAAGTATTAAAATTATCTGTGTAATTACAGTAGTGCTATGAGGCAACCACAAATGAGATTTTCAGTTATGTTGAGTCTTTTTTCTCCATAGATATGAAAGATACAATTCTGCTTCAAATAAATTCATGAATAGATTTTTAGGACTGAAACACCAAATGTCTCAAGACTAATAATAAAGCCACACAAATTTTTATCACTGGTAGGGAAAAGTGTGCTTTATACTAGGATAATTTAATTTCCTTCGTCTTTATTGGTGTGTAAGAGTATACATAGGTCCTACATACATTTTTAACTCAATAATAGAAATTTCTTAGGATGTTTCCTCAATTCACGATTTTGTTAACTTTGAAAAATTAAATACTGAGTTTTCTACTAGTTAAATTATGTGATACATTTATCATAAAACCAGAGAAGTGTTGGATTGTATTATTGACCTGTACTGCAACTAGATTTTAATTTGGCCTATATATAATGAGTTTTAATTTATTCATTCCCTGTTAGTTGGATGGTGTGAGGGTGAGACCCCCTCTTCGACCTCATGAGGGTATTCATATATATCAGAGGACAACAAGAATTTACCTGGAGACAGATTTTGGTTTATATCTGAGCTTTGATGGCAATCAAAATGCAGGTAAGTGATACTAAAAAACTGTGCAGAAATATTCATGCACTGTCCCAAAAAATGTTCTCATTCCAAAGGAGGTCTAAACTGAAGGCAAAATTTGAAACCTTCACCCTTTGAGCTTATGGTCCTTTGTGATATGAAATACCAGAAAATTACAACAGAAAGTATTTCCTGGGAACCAGAAAAAAAAAAAATCTGGCATTTCTCTACCTGGATTCCCCTGAACTTAAGAGAAATGAGATGTAGAGTCAGACTGTTACACTTTTTTTCATGTTAAGTAAGGCCTGAATAATAAAACCAAAAGCAAGTCACTTAAAATTGCTAATTGTGATGATGGGGTAAAGTCTGGATCTGCCCCTTTGCCAGCTTAACTCAGTCACAGGAGTCATAGGACTGAAATCCTCAAGCTATACACTGTAAGTGTATCGTTTTACAAGCCTCCTCTCAAGCCTACTCCAGACAATCCCATTCTTTAGTGTTTGTCAAGACTTTTACATGGCATATACATAAGTCACTCATGTAAGCTGGACACACTCTGTTCAAAGCAGTTACAATCAGTGTAATGGCTTTTTTCCCTTCTGACTTTCCCTAGACATAAAGCTGGCCACCACCTACAGAAGCAGAGTGGAAGGATTGTGTGGTGACTTTGATGGGAGATACAGAAATGACTTCACAAATCCAGATGGTGTTTGGGTGAGGAATGTGAATGTATTTGGTGAAAGCTGGAAAGTTCCTCTGAAAAGAAGTTCTCGTCTCAGGTACCAGATTTTCTACTTAATATCCACAGCAAGCATTGCCAGTAGAAGTCAGTGAATTAAGTCATATTTAACCTCCAGGAATAACGACACTGTCTTATTTCTGGTCTTTCTTCTTCCCTTTTTTGTGTGTGTGGACTTTTCCTGCTCATCACTAAGGGGAAATATCAGTGCCCTTCTATCTAAGCAAAAGAGGCCTGAACAGTCACTGCATTACTCCAGTTCAGTATTCCTCTTTGGGACACTTTACAACTGTTAGGGCACAGGGATGCATAACATCTTTGTCAAGCTCATGGTTTCTGGCAAAGACAAATATATGTTGTGCTGGATGCGCTTGAGTGAGTGCAAATCCTGAGTCAATGTCAGTCTTTCCTCTGGAACATGAAGGTAGCTTTGAAATCCATCAACATAAATTCATCATTCCTCCCAGAAAAGGTTCTTGAAGAGTCTGATTTCCTTAATTTTATGGCTATCTATTATTTTTTCTGCTGATACACAAAAAGTAAGGACATTGTTTTGACTATAAATGAGCATGATATGTGGTCAGGCAAATTCTGTGCTAATTAGACCATACACAACATTGAAACAGGTTTTCCTTTCCTTCCTTCCTTCCTTCCTTCCTTCCTTCCTTCCTTCCTTCCTTCCTTCCTTCCACCCTTCCACCCTTCCACCCTTCCACCCTTCCTTCCACCCTTCCTTCCTTCCTCCCTTCCTCCTTTCCTCCCTTCCTCCTTTCCTCCCTCCTTTCCTCCCTTCCTGCCTCCCTCCCTCCTTTCTTCCTCTTGCTTTGAAAGCCCTTTGGAAGTTGCTTAGCCACTAACACATTGCTTTTTCACCAAGTAAATGAAATTGTATTAACCGTCAGGATATAATTTAGCTGCAAAAATTTGCCTGCCAGAATAACAAAAACAGTATGTGGGGTAGTGTTGAGGAAAAAGGGACTCTGGAGGCTGAGCCCACAGGAGAATTCTCGCATTTCAGGCATGCAGCCACTTGTTCAGTGAAAGTGAGCATATGTCCAAGAAACAGGGCGTTATTCCAGCTGAGTGCTTCTGCCTAACATTGAAATTTTGTTGAATAGACTGAATGAAGGAGGCAATGGATGAAACCTATGTAATGCAGATTTTCCAAAGAGACAGCTATAGGTACCCCATTTAATTTAAATACTCATAGATCTCTGAGAAGGTAGGAAGTGTTCCAGTACATCTTTTATTTGCTCTATCTATCTCCTTCCCATTCAGGATAAAACATGAGAGAGAAATAACCTTACATTTACACCACAAGGCAGAAATGTTCTTGCAGTGTTACTTAGAGAGTAGTACCGTGAATGCTGGATGTGCACAGAACACCAATGATTTCATAATGACTTCATTTACAGGCGAGATGTCAACTCAGAAAATGAGTCTGAGGAGGAACCAGACACAGGGCTTTTCCAAGGTTGCAATGAAAATCAGCTGGAGCAGCAAAACACAACTTCAAGATGTCAAATCCTGACTGACTTGAAGGGTCCTTTTGCAAAGTGTCATTCTACAGTCCAACCAGATTTCTATTTCACGTAAGTTCTACTGCAGACAGTTGTTCTCTCCATTTGCAAAATCATTTTGGCAACAGTTTCTGACAAGAACTATCTTCAGTCATCTGCAGTCTCCAGGGTATTAATAGGAGCCGAGGATAATAAGTGTCTTTGGAGAACTGGACCCACTAATTCCATTATTGCTATATTTACATCCCCTTATTTATTTTTAAATAGTTGTGATTCTCTTTCTTTCATCTATTCAGAGTTTCACTTCCCTGTTAGCTCTAGAAAGCTGCTTTCCTCTTTCCCCACACAGATAAAGCAGCAATCTTAAGCATTATCCCTGTAGCCTGGGATTTTCAGTGTGCTTACAGTTCTCATCCACATTCAGTGAGAATTTAGCACCTGGGTCTATTGGGTAGCAGTTCTAGCTTTATAAAGTCTGTATTGTGCCATAGCCAAAGGGTAAAGCTGTCAATGACACTTCTTGGATCTTTCATGGAGAAGTACAAAAGACAAAAAGAGAAGTGAGGAGTAACTAACCTGGTACCTTCAAGAAAGTTCCCTCTGCTGTATTTCAAGGTTGCTCTGCCTCCTACATATACAATTCCTACATACCTAGTTCTGAGCTGTATTCATCCCCACATTCATCATTCATCCATCATCAGTCACAAATTTGCCAAGTAGCTGCCAGTTTTCTTTAGTAGCATAGTTGTGTCTAATGCTTAAAGGTAGATAATGCCCACCCCAAAGTCCCTCTTCCCTCTGAGAAGAATGTTACAGTATCTTAAGCCAAATAAAGTGGACCGCTGGCTTATATGCTTATATACATCTCCTGATTCTTAACATAAGTTTACTTTTCTCCTAACTCTAGAATTTGGTTGGACAGCCTGTTCTACCTGTTTAGTGGTGCCCTGATTTTTCTGAGGTGCTGCATATTTGCAGATTCCATTCATCTTGGATCTCAATGTCTCTGAAAATCAGGCCATGGATATTCAAATTATGAGAAAAGCTGAGAAGGTAGCAACTGGCAAACAAACATAAACGTATGATAAACACAAAATTCTGCATAAACTAGAATTCTGTGTCAACATTCAAGGCACATGGACATGGGGAGGGTACCCATGTATTGAAAGAAGTGTGTCATTCAAATAAAAGAATTAACAGCACTAAAAAGTCCTCTGTAAGCAAGATGTAGCCCAAAACAGAAGCACATAGAAAAGAACTTACTGTGTTAAGTCAGGTTGCTTGTTCTAAGGGAGGCTTAGATTGCATATGAGTAAAATTTTCCATTGAGGGCCATGGTTTAATGGTGGATCTGTCAGTGTTAGGTTAAAGGTTGGACTCCATGATCTTAGAGGTCTTTTCCAGCTTTAATGACCCCATGATTCTGTATGGACACCTCACATATTAGCAGCAGCTGCACAACAAATGACCTGATCTTCCCAATCATGTGCTTGGGGTGTCTTTTATTCCTCTGTTTTCTGTCAGCCAGAGACTGGAAAACAAAACTAACTCAGAGCCAAGCAGAAAAGCAGATGAAAACAACCAATAACAAATGCAGTGGGAATTAATGTTTTCTCGCGTTGCACATAGGAGCTGCCTGTTTGATACGTGTGTGGAAAGAGATGAGGTTGCTACCTTGTGTCGCAGTCTGGAGGAATACGTGCTGGCTTGTCAGCAGCAAGGAGTCAGCATGGATGGCTGGAGGCAACAGACTGACTGTGGTAAGCACAGGAAGAAACAGAGAGTAGGGATTCTCCCTACAGGACTCAAAATCTGAAGTTTGAAGGTTTTCCTATATCAAATCTTCTCAGGGAGTAAAAACATTCACACTTCACTCATTCTTCACACTGGCTTTTCTGGCCTCTCTTCTGTGTCCTGTGCTGACTTTTGCATTGAAACCCCAATTTAGAAAGATACTTAGGAAATCAGAGCTGTCAGCTCCCCATCATCAGAAGCTTTGTGAGAGAAAAAATGTCCCCATACCCAATGGGACAAAAAATTTAAATTTTGGAGACCATCACAAGCTACAAACCTGAAGAAAAAAAAACCTTTTTAAATCTACAAAATACATTAATTATCATTTTTGCTTGTGAAATTTCAAGTTAAAAAAAAAAAGCTTCAACCAAAACCTCAAAAATTTTGAGACTAAAAAATGCTGAAATAAAACATATAATAATCTCAATCATTATTTTAATTTTTTTTTTTTTTAAGCTGGGAGGTTCACAAAACCATACTCTCCCTGTGTCTGCTATGGTTAGATGACTTTGTATTTCTGGTGAAACACAGTTCCCAAAGTTGTGGAAAAGCTCTGGCACTTGCAGGGATGGCATGAATGTGTGAGAAGTTGTTTGGAGATCAGTGTATATCAGGAATGAGAGCACAGTATACAAATAGCTTTGATGATGCATTTCCTGACTTTGGAGTGCTTTACTTACAACTTCAGTACTATCATATATGTATACACACCTCTGTATGCGTGTTCATCATATTGCCTCCTACAAAATGATACTGCCCTCTGGATCTGAAAGGGAATTCTGTAAGGAAGGAACACACAGCAGCCTGGTATAACTGAATTCTCCATATTTCTACAGGTCTGTCATGTCCTGCCAACAGCAAGTACAGCTCATGCATGTCTGCATGCCCAGCATCCTGCAACGACCTGACCAGCCCCTCGGAGTGTGAATCTCCCTGTGTTGAAGGCTGTGAATGTCTCCCTGGTTATGTCCTTAGTGGTTTTGACTGTGTGCCTTACAAACAGTGTGGCTGCACATACCTTAACAAGTACTATGAGGTACAGTCTCCCTGTGGGTCAGAGCAAGCACTAAACAGTATTTTCTCCTGTTAGTTATTTTGACAATCTCCTCATAATCCTCAGCATGCAATTTCGCATTAGAAACATTAGAAACAAATAGCAATTCTTTAAGACAATTCTGGTTTCTGGAGAAAGAGAAGAGAGATCAAGATCTCTTGGTCTCCCTCTGAAACTCTGACAGCTAGTCCAAGGCAGACACTTGGAGAAAGGATGTGATTACACTCCAACTCCATGTTAATTCTTCACCTTTATTACACTAAATAATTTCCTCAGGGGCTCTAAAGTTTACAACACACCAGTTACAGAAAAATTCTGTGGATTACTGTGGCCCTGTTCCTCTCAGTGTAGAGTGGTATAGGCAGGGTTGAGAGTCTGTAGAGTTGGACAGGACATGAAGAAAGCCCTGAGCAAAGCTGGATTCTGAGAAGAATCCTCCAGTGTTGCTGCAGGATAGAATAGCTTCCTTATCTTATAGATTTCTGGTTTACCACTAGAGATTTGGTACAGAAAAGGCCAATGTCCTATTGCCATTCATCAGGAAAGCATTGGAGAAAGTACATTGAGGGCCCCAGTGCTACATTCATGTTTTTTTGTGGCTGATTTTAGTTGATATATTTTAACATCTAACTGATGTTCTTCCAGATTGGAGAAATATTCACCACTGACGACTGCTCTCAGACATGCCAGTGCACGGAAAGCTCCACTGTTTTCTGCTTTGATGAAATGTGTGGGTCTGGTAAAATCTGTGGCGTTTCCAACTACAGTCATGGATGCTACAGGAGTGAGTCAACCACTGTCACATTGTCTTTGATGCTATGGAGTCTTGACTTAGTTTAAAGAACATTGCTGTTAGCAGTGTTCTGCTGAGAACACTGCAAGAGAGCATGTACAGAAGAAAACAAAGCAAGGGATCTTGCTCTGATGTTTCACTGGAGAAACTGTTCCTTTCCCTTACTCCTGTTGACAGATAAAAGTGACATGCTAAAATACAGGGGATGTGCACATTAGGAGTCAGAGTAACCTAAGCAAGAATAGTTCTCTTCAGGGTTGGATTATTTGAGAGTCAAGTGGTTTTCCTTCTTTTTGTCCCAGGTGGACCATGTATGCCAAATCCTTGTAAGAACGATGGCATTTGCTCTGAAACTACCAACAGCACCTCTCTCAACTTCTACTGTGAATGTTCAGAACTGTACACAGGACCAAACTGCGAGGCTGAAAAGATCGGTAATAAAACTACTTTGGATTTTCTTGTCTGCGTTACACACACCACTTTAAAGAACGGGTGTCAATAGGCAGAAGACTGAGCTTGTTCTTCATTTTCTTTAAGTAAATTAGTAACCCAGTGGATAAGAGCTTGTGGTCATGCAAGCAGAAAGAGGGTCAGACGCCCAGTGGAGAGATACCAGAAAGCAGAACAGCAGGGCTCGGTACAGCACATGGGGCCTGGGTCTGACACCACTCCAGAAAGCCACAGAGAACACAGTATAAACCAAACAGACAGGCAAGGATGGAGAAGAAACATTTCTGTTCACAGCATGGTCAGCTTTCAGTGACAGGGCTCTTATTTGTTCTTCAGTTGATGACCCTGACACAGAAGATTCCAAAGGCTCCATAGTTGCCATCGTCGTCGCAGTTGTGGCAGGTGTGGCTGTTATTGTCATCCTCATCTCCTCTACAGTGTACCTGTTCAGGTAAGGCTTTTCCCAGCTTTGCTACATTCAGCAGAGTCAAGCCACAGACACCTCTTTTAGCACCTGTAAACCTCAAAACTCCCATCAGTCACACACCTGCAGGACCAGAAAGGAGGCACAATATTTGGGATCTCTTATGAGGAATGTGAGAAAACTTACCTTTTTAACCAGGAATGAAGACATGCCATTTCTTTTGCACAAGACATATGCACCACTTACCATGAAACTCTAGCTTCTCCAAAATCCAGTTCCATTCGTATTCACACCAGTGTTTGATCTCTCATTATAAGTAAGAATAGAAATTTAAATTTTTTTTTTGTTTTTTTCCATTGTACAGCAAGAAGAAAAAGGTGGATACAGTTACAATAAGAAGGGATTCTTCTTTGAAGTGGTCCAGGGATGAACTGCATGCCAGAGTACGTGAGCAAGACTATGGCTACATTGTGAACAGTGCATTTGATCAAAATGAATCTCCAAATACACACCTATAGTTAACAATATTGTTCCTATTCATCATACTTTTTACTCTTGTGTTTTAATTGTATTTCTAATACTTTGAGAAGAAATAATAATAAATTTATTTATCATTGCATTTGTTGAAAACATTTGAAATTTTTCATTTAAAATATCTCTCAGATCTCTTGTTGTAGACCCAAACTGAAATATGTTCTAACTGACAGAAGAGACCCTGTTGTCTTCAAAGGCTGTTTGAAAAACACAAAGTCCAGACAGAACTGAACAGCACAAGTGTGCTGAACAACATCACATACACACCTCTGAGAGATGTACAAAGCATAGACTAATGTGGTCAGAATTCAAACTGAAAGAGAGTAGGTTTAGATTAGATATCAGGAATCAGGTTTACATTAGATTTTAGAAACAAATTCCTTACTGTGAGACTGGTGAGGCACTGGAACAGGTTACCCAGAGAAGTTGTGAATGCCCTACCCCTGGAAGTGTTCAAGGCCAGGTTGGATGGGGCTTTGAGCAACCTGATCCAGTGAAAGGTGTCCCTGCCCATACTGGGAGGTTGAAACTGGATGATCTTTAAGTCCCTTCCAACACAAACCATTCTATGATTCTGTGAACTAGTTATAGCATCCCAGGCAGGTCTTCATGAGATCTCAGTCAAAGCCTTTCATGGGGAGGGGTTAAGTTGACTGACAGTGTGGACACAGTTCTTTACTCCTCTTCTGGCACGGTTAGTCCACCTGGGGAGAGAAAGAAACAAGGAGACACTGAGCTCAGCTGAGGACAGGTGTAGTAAAAAGGATGACCTCCATTGTCCCCTTAGAGTGGAGGGGACAAGTAGGCTTGTCACCTGTCCCCAACCTGTGGGGGCTAAGCAAAAGTATAACTTTACAAAAACTTTCTGAAGTATGAGATCCTGTCACAAACTCTCCTTGGGGTCTTTGCAAACTCAGAAGCTGCCACACCGATGAATGGGAGATGAGCTCTGCATCAACTCAGCTGCAGACCATGCCAAGGACCCCCTACATCAGCAGACCAAAGGTGTTTGCAGCAAAGCCTAGAAATGTGCTCTGTGTGAGACCCACCCCATAACAGATCACTCACAAAGCTCAGGGGCTGAAGCATTGCCTGGGCCTTGTCCAGGCCCAGAATGGATTTTCAGGGCTATAATTGATGCTTTGAGAAGTAAAGCACCATGAAAAATTTTCTGGTGCTTTTCATTGTAGGTTACTTTGATTGTTGAGGAAGATGTATAGTGCAGGTAGCTCCATGTGCAGCTGCAGTGTGAGCTCTGGGTAGCAAAGCCTGACTAAACTGATGCCCACCCTATACATAAGACAGGGCACAGGAACCTGTGACTCAGCCATGTGAACAGACACTCAGAGAAATAGCAGGAGCCAAGGATACCAGACTTTGGCATGCTTAGACTGTGAGGGTATAAAAACCATGAGGTTTCTTTTGTTTGGGGTCCCTCCTCAGAGGCACTCAGCTCAAGCCATTGTTTTGTTGTTGCACCACGATTAATTTGTTTCAAAGACCCAGATGTTTGAGACTCTGCTACGGGAAACCTAGGGTTAGAAGACTTTGTATGAGTGTGAGATGTACAGGGAGTCGAGGGGGGCACCCGCTGGCTCTTTGGAGCCACCCACCCTGATGGGGCCACAGTCCCAGCTCAAGTGGTGCAAGTGTGACTGCCAGAGGGGGTCCTGGACGGTCAGACAGGAGGGTTTCCTTAACACTGATTACAGTGAGGAACAGTATGGGACTCCTGTTGTTTCTGCAGTAATGCTGGTTATTATTTACTCACCCTTTCTCCTTTCCCTTGTATCCATAAACTCATGTGTACTGTTAGCCAGAGAAGTATTTGCAGCCTCCATGGTGAGTTAGGTTATTCTGGTCCATTCAAGAACACACCAGCTGTCCATACACACAGGTCACAGCTATTTGGAGAGGGTGTGAATAGACAGGACCTTTCAACCTCATTACACAATGAAAATGAATCAGCAAGAGAGACCTACTCATGCACAAATGAACTGTCAACTTCATGCTGGAATTTCACCGTGTTTATAATGCCATCTTTGCTGCCTGATCAGTGACAGTTCCTATTGAACTCTCGTGCCTGCTACAGCGTGATTCAGTGACTGCCAAGCCGTGCTGACCACGCTCACCTCCCTTTGCACTCGGTGGGAGCACAGGCCCTGCCCTGCAGGATCCCAGCTCTGGCTCCCCCAAACAACAGGACCCTGCTGTGCCCAGGTAAAGCAGATTTCTGCGTTTCCATGTATATGCTTTTTGTTTTTCCATAATAATTGCCCTGGCAATTCAATTTGCACTACAAAGCTTTGCAAATAGTTCAGACTTAAAGGGGGGGGGGGGGG
>VZRZ01006062.1:9773-118724 GCA_013398175.1 Climacteris rufus
GTGCCGCCCCGACCGCCGCGGGCCGTGAGTAGTTCGTCCATCGCGGCCGGAGCGACGCCGGAGCGGGAGCGGCCAGCGCTGGGCTGGGGGGGGTTGCCGGACCAAGCCCCGGGCCACGCCGGGGGCTCGGGGACAGACTGACGGAGGGGGACGGTGGGGTCCGAGCAGCAGGCGCGGGACGGGGGAACGGCGGTCACGTCCATGCTGGGGAGGCCGGGGAATCGCGATGCTCCTCGCCCCGGAGCAAGCACTGACCTCCCGTCCCGAGCCCAGGGGCTCAGCCGGCTGCTCCCCGTGTTTTTGGGAGGTGGGGCAGGGCCTGTCCCAGACTGAGCCCCTGGGCCCTGCCTCGCCATCAGGGATGCCCGGGGCACCCGGGGGGGCCCCGGGACCCGGCGGTTTCGCCCTCGGGCGGCCACTCGCCTTGATTATTTTTATATTTTTTTATTTTTGCCAAAGACGCCCGTCCCCAGCGCGGCCGGGCCGGGCCGGGGGGTCCATGACAAAGACAAAGCGGTCTCTGGTTTGTCAGCTACGGGAGGTGGGCAGGGGCTGCGGGAGGGGGCAGAGCCCAGGGGGTGCGTGTGACCTGGGGCCGAGTCCCCCGCGGGCACCTCCTGCCACCACCGCATCCCCTCTCCCATCTTCTGCTCGGTGTGGGCAAAGTCCCCCCAGCCTGGACCCCCCCGGCCCGTGCCCTGACCCCTCCGTTGGGGTTAATGTGAAGCTTCTCCCCCTCCTGAGCCCCCTCCTCTCCTTTGCACACGAGGCTCCGGGCGGCCGCCAGCAGCGACTGTCCCCGGCCTCGCAGCCACTGTGCCTTAGCCTGAGCTGGCCGCTCCTGCCCAGCTGCCCCCCGAGGCTCCCGGGGCTGCCCCGGTCCCCCCGGGCCGGCGGTGTCCCCGGAGCTGCCGTGGGGTGACTGGCGGCGGTGGCAGCACCCAAAGCACAGCTGGCAGCGCCCAGCGGGGCCCCGGCCCCCCCTGTATCACGTCCAATTTGTACACGGGCTCCTCGCCCTTTTTTTTTCTATAGTCGAAACGGAATGAGCAATAAAGTGACATTAACACGCGTGGCCTCGCGTTCTTCTCTGGGGAGGGGCCTGGCTGGTGCAGGCCTGGTGCTCAGCAGGGCTGGGAGATCCCCCCGGGGTGTCTGTGGGTGCAGAGCTGCAGGGAGGGGACTCGAGGGGCTTTGTTGTGCATCAGGTTTGCCCAGACCCCCTCAGCTTGGGGGCAGCAGCAGCCGCAGGTGGGACAGAGCCACTGTCACCCTTACAATGTGTCACACTGCTGTCCCTCCCTGGCGTCCCCAGCCCCAGCAGCAACTCACCCTCCAACAGCAAATGACACAGCACGCTGCACTGACACGTTTAATACTAAAAATTATTAAAACCAACTTAACAAAACAGCCCGAACGCAGGCGCTGCCCCAAGCCGTGGGCTCCCAGCAGCCTGGCAGGGATGGCCCCAGGCGCTCAAGCTCCGCTCGCCGTTGTGCCAGCTGGTCTGGTGGCACCAAGACCGTCCCACGGCCAAGCCTGGGACAGGGCACGAGGGATCGGTGTCTGGCAGAGCTGCAGGGTCCTCCGGGCTGGTGGTACCTCGGGAAGGGCCTTGGAAAGCAACACTGGGGCAGCGCCGTTAGAAAACAAACATTGAAACACACCCGGCGTGGAGGAGAAGGCAAAGTCTCTGCAACGCTGGCAGCCAGCACAGCTGTGGGCGAGGAACCGGGGCGTGGGTGCTGTGCCGACGGCTCCGTGTGCCCCACAGCGGCCGTGGGCACCTCAAAGTCTCTGTGGGTTGGGCTGTGCCCCATAGGACAGACCCGGTGCCCCAGGCTGGGACACTCCTCTGGCACAGGTTATCCAGCACAACCCCGTGTGTCCATGGCGCTGCCGAGGCTCTGACCCTGGTGCTGGCCCTGGCCGTGGGGCTGGGCAGCTGGCACAGGGGTAACTGGGCTTCCTGATGCAGACACCGGGTCCGAGCCACCCACACAGGAAAGGAAAACGCTGGGCTCCGTCCTCTGCTTCCTCCGCCACCTCTGACACTTCCCTCCCACGGCTGCGGCGCCCCAGCGGGGACCAGGGGTGGCCTCGGGGCTGCTCCCACCCTGGGCTCCTGGGACTGGGACTTGACAGAGCTCCAGGGGCTCTGGTTCAGGGGTTAATGCTCCCTCTTAGCTTCTGTATCTGGTGTGTCACTGGGGACAGGACACTCGGCGATGGGACAACGTGGGGTGTGGAAGGCTGAGCAGCACCCCAACCCCAGATCCCAGTGTGGAATGACCCAGGGATGAGGCAACAGCTCCATCCATGGAGCATCTTGGGAGAGGACGCTCTCAGCTGGGCAGATAGCAGGGCTGAGCATTTCTGTGCCTTTCTCTGACTCTGTAGCCACAGGCAAAAGCCGGATCCCAACAAGGAAGAGGGGCCCGTGGCAATGTGAGGACACACAATACCCATGGGACAGCTGGTCCTGGGGTCCTTGGAAAATTTTGCTAGCCTCACACTGAGTCTTTGGTCAAAAGCACGCCCAAAGGTAGCAGGGTGGGACTAAGGGGCTTGGGGGAGAAGGCAAGAGGCAAGTAATGGCTGGGGTGGGCAGGGGATCAGGACAAAACAGCTCTGGGGGTGTTCAAAGCCTCCCCCAGCAAAGCAGGCAGGGCACACACCTGAAAACTAACCTACGCTGAAGAAATGAAACTCAACAAGCAAACCCTGCACCAGGGAGAGGACAAGCTCCTCTGCAAGCAACACCCCTGCGTGGGGCAGGGCATGGTGGGGAAGGGGCTGGGGGCCTGGGGCTGTCTGGGCCACACAGGATGAACAGGCTGAGGCAGGGGGAAACCTGCCCTAGAAGTCCATGGCCTCTCCAAGGGGTACAGGCTGGACTAAGCAATCCCAAAGTCTGTGCTGGCGTGTCCCCAATCTCTGCCCTACGCAGCCTACAAACCCAAAGAGCCACCAACGTGTGACTCGAGCTCTCTGCACCCAAGCAAACCAAGCAAAGGGCTGGTGATCCAGCACGGGGCTCACCCAAAGCTTCCCTCGCCAGCGGGGCTCTCCAGCTCCGCGCTGGCACTGCCCAAAGGCCGGCAGGACCCTCAACGGCCCGGCCTCCACGTGAACCATCCACAGCAATGACCTTCCCAGCTGGTCAGCCCTCGGGGGGCCCTCGCAGCACGGCCATTCTGGGGTGGGTTGAAGACGCGGCGTTTATTGTTCGTGGTGGGCTGGCGGCGGTGGCGGCGCGGCGAGGCCGCCGCTGGACCGGGCTCCCACCGTCAGGGGCTGCGTGACTTGCTCAGGGGCCCTGGGCCCCGCTCGGCCCCCTCAGCCCTCCTGGGCCCACTTGAGGAAGGTGGGGATGTCCCGCACCGGCACGTTGCGGGTCAGTGCTTTGACTCGCAGGTTCCGGTCGTCCGTCAGCAAAACCACTTCCCTGAGCAAACGGATGGGATCGTCTGCAATGAGACAGAGACACAGACGAGTGAAGCTCAGGCCGGCCTGCTCTGCCCCAGCCCTCACACTCATCCCACGGTGTGTTCCACCACCCTCCCAGCTCCTGCTCCCAGCTCCCTGCCAAGGCTTCCCGTTGTGGCTCAGAGACAGCCCTGCATCCTGAAGGCTGCTCCGCTCTCTGTGCTGCCCAGGGATGATTTGTGATCGCTGCCCGCTGCCCACACTGGGTGCTGGACTGGCCACAGGCTGGGAAGAGGAGGTCCCTGCCTGACCCAGGCCAGGAAGACAGCCTGCGACCCTGGCTCCAGCAGGAAGCTGGTGCTATTATTCTGTTGATCTCATTATAAGATCTAAAGCCACCCCTTATTTTTTGTGGAGCTTTTTTGGAGTCGCCACTGACACCGAGGCGTTTCTGGCTGGGGCTCAGACAGACACAGAGAGTTGATGCCTGAGAAATAACCAAAGGGATCTTGCCCCCAGATGGATGAGCTGCCCCGCACGCAACGTGCCGGGCTGGGATGTGGGAGCCACGCTTACGTGTGTGAGAGGCAGGGGAAGCATATGGGGTATGTGTAAGCAGCTGGGTCCTGTGACCAGAGTACTGTTCCTATGAGCACAGGAAACACAGTGCCTCTGAGCCAGGACGGGAATGGAAAAAACAGAGTTTATGGGAGCCCAACATGGGCCCAGATTGGCTGCGCAGAGAGCGGCAGGACGAGGGGAAGGGGAGGGTGGCCAGGAACGCGGGCTACAGTCATGGTGCCGGGGCTGGGGATGGCAGGGAGAGCACCCGGCTGGCCTGTGCTGGAAGGAAGGGAATTGGGGGCTCAGTGGCAAGGCAGGAGAGGGATTGAGAGCTGCCTCAAGTGGGATGGGGAGGTTTTGCGCGGACACTTTAAGAAATGTGTAACAATAAACATCCTCTGCTCCGCGCTGGTGACGCGCCTCCTTGTTACAAACCAGAGGCTGTCAGCTTGTCAGGCCCCATTCCCCATAATCCACATGATTTCAAAATTCAGCATCATTTGCACATAAACATTTGGTGACGGTTTCTCTGTGAATCTGACAAGTTAAGCTGCTAAGAATTCGCGCTGACAAATGCGGGTTGATTTCTTGGGCAGCTGCTGATGCGATTCCCATCCCCGCCGCCCTGGCAACAGCCCGGGGCCTGTCTGGTCCCAGCACATGTAGCTGATGCCAACCAGGAATCTGGAGGGAAAAGAGTCCTGGACAGAAGGCATCGGGGTCATGGAGAAGAGGCATTTTCTGGCCCTTTGTCACCACAAAAATGGCTCTGTGGATGTTTATGGTGGGTTTGTCACAGGCTGGGGCATCCCCGAAGTGCCATGAGGTGACATTTGGCAATAAAGGGGGGGGGCCACAGCCTGGGGCTGACCGGAGGCAGGAGGTGGCACCTCGGTGTTGAAAGAGGCAAAATGCAGGAGGGAACAGATCCAAGGGCCATGAGAGAGAAACAGGAGGAGTCTGTGGAATGCAACAGAGAAGGGACAAAGAGGATGTGAGGATGTCCTACCTTTGTTGGAGGGCATGAAATCCTTGGCCTTGTCATTGCAATAGTGGAGGCAGCAGGACAGAATCAGGTCGTCATTGTTTCCCTGGAAAAGAAAGGGCAAGGTTACCCTTGGCAGGGAAAACTCTGCACCCCCACTAACCTGACTCCTGCACCACCTCGAGACACCCCGACACAGCTCAGTGAGAGCAGGGCTGCTCTGAGCTGAAACGTGAGAGCCTGCAAAGTTCGGGGGACAGAGCTACCCCCTGCCCAGAGCTCACGGCCCTCAGGGTCCCTGTTTTCCCCCAAGGAGGTGGTGGCAGAGAACTCCCAGCCCTCAGTGCCTGGGGTGCCCTTTACCTGCTGGCCAGTGGTGTCCTCACTGCGGAAGGAGATGGACTCCAGCTCGTTGCCCCGGCTGGTCAGAGCCCTCAAACAGTTGTCCCGGCTCTCGAATCGCTCCTCCAGGAACTCGATGGACTTCCTGGCTCTCTCCTGCACTTGGCGGGCATAGCCTGCAGCCCGGTGCTCCATCTCTGGGCCCTTGGCCAGGCCATCCAGCTCGTTTATCACTTCAAACAGGAAGAGGAGGTACAGTTACTATGGGACAAGGTGCTCCCGTGACCTGCTGCTGGAGCACGCAAGTTGCCAAGGCCTCAGGGCTGGGGCACTGGGAGCTGGCTCAGGAAATCTGGGTTCAGCTGCTGCAGTGTCCCTGTGCTCCTGGACTTGGCTGCAGGTCTGGAAAAGCTTTGCTGCCTTCCACCTCTGTGGGTCACCTGGCTCGGCCCCCAGAGCACAGGCACCTCGCCCCCACACTGGAATTGGTGAGGGCAACTGGTTCTGCTCTGTGAAACACTGGGGAGCGTCACTGTGCCCCCCACCCCACAGTCCTGCATCATGACCAACAGCACGTCCGTGCCCAGGGGTGTCAGGAAACCCTGAACTCCTGCATCCTGCTCCTCTATCTCCGAGCACAGCGATGGCTGGTGGCACTGTGCCTCCTGTCCGTGTGGCACTGCCTGACTGCAGGGCTGCACATGGGAACAGGAAGCAGGCAGTTCCCACCCTGGCACTATTTCCCACACAAATCCCAGCCCTGTTTTTCCCACCTGATGCCACCAATCCGTGCTCCTGGCAGGGACCACACTCCTTTCAACACCTCACCCATCTGGCTTTGTGCATCTGTCCTGCCTTGAGACGAGCTTGGAATCCAGGTGGATTCCCAGCCTATTCACCTTGACTGGAACCTCTTGTACTGCTGCCAAGTGGTTGGGAACTCCAGCTGCTCCAGCCCCATGAGCCCAAGGGACCCCAGAGCTCCAGGAGGGACCAACCCTCGGGTGCTGGGGCTGCTGGAAGAGCTGCTCTGTGTGTGCGAGCGACAACACTCACGAGCACATCTGCACACACACGTGGGTGCCCGGCCCCACAGCTGGCAGCAGGGCTGGGCACACAAATGTGCATCCAGATGTGCAAACAAGCGTCCCAGCCTGTGATGGTGCAGGGGCTGCGTGTGCACGGAGCCGTGCGCGCGGCAGAGCTGGTGTGCACGTGTGCATGAGGGAGCCTCCACCACAGTGTGTGTGTGTGTGTGTGTGTGTTTTAGCCATGGCTTCATTTCTGAAGATTGTTTCCGAGCTTGGAGCCAAGTCCTGAGTTCAAGTGGGAACTATGCATTCCTTGGGGGGTTCGGGGAGAGAGCTCGGGGTCTGAGGCCTCTCCCCAGTGCTGTGAATCACTGCCCGGGGAGCCTGCCTGATTGCTCTGTTCCATGGTGAGACTGGCACTCACTGTCTGGGTATTCCAATTAAATCTGCATGGAGTTGCTTTGCTCTTCCCTGGCTGGAGACTCTTCTTGCTACCGACCTGATGCTGCCATTTCCACACAATGCACGGCTGGGCCCGGGGTGGGGGGAGCCGTGCAAGAACGGAACATCAAACAGGAAAAGCTGGTATTCCCTCCCGAAATCCGCCTTCCTGCTTCCAAGCTAAACAGGCTTCAAAGGGGAGGCTTGTTTGTGCTTCTGCACCAGGCCTGGCTTCTCCATGGCGGGGTCAGGCTCAAGGAGCACGGAGCAGGTTAAAGAGCAAGAGAAACAAACCCAACGAGAAGCCAAGCGCTTAACCCCTTGCTGCATCCCCAGGAAGAGCAGGCAGCAGTGCCGAGGGAAGGGCACTCTCTCCAGTGCCTCTCTCCAGTCTGACCATGGGACATGGCACTGAGGCTTCTGTCCCCAGCAGCCAGAGGCCCGGGGGATGGCTTCCTCCTGCCCACTGTCCTGTGGGACAAGGGGGATTGTGACCAACCCTTGGCGTGGACAAGGGAGCACCTGGCTTTGGGGTGCTTTTGGGAGGCTCGTGGCAGCAGTGGGAGATGAGTTACTCTGTCCCCATATGATGAGGCAGCAGGACAGGAGGGCAGTGAAGGTGCTCAGTTCTGCCTATGGCAGGGCAGGCTCCTTTTGCAGGTTGAGGGCAGCAGCATCTTGGACAGGGACAGGACCAGAGTTTTCAGTTCTCCTGCTGCTGCCCCTGGCTGGGGTTTGATGGAGGAGCCTCACGGCAACCACCTGAGTGCACCAGGAGGCAGAGCCATGGCTCCAGGGCAGGTCCCAGCTCTCCCAGGTGTTAACATGCTCCATAGCCCTCAGGGCTTCCCAGGCTCTGCTGGAGCTGCTGACTGCCTTCCCTTGGCTTCCACAGTGCCAAGCCACAGAGTAACTTGGCAGCTCCTGTGCTGAGCTGGGCAAACATCCAGCCCTGCTCTCCCCACCCAGGGGTGCCATCCCCAGCTCCAAGAATCCCTCCCGAGCTGGGCTGCTCACCCTGAGGGGAAAGGCAGCAGCTGGACATTGGCTCTGGGGCAGGCTGGACACCACAAGTTGAGAAGGAACCCCCACAACGGCTCAGAGGGCAGCACCCCTGCATGGCATGGGGTGCACCTGTGCCACCTCACTGCCACCTCACTGCTGGAGATGCCCACAGGACACAGCTGGTCCCTGGCTTCCCAAAGCTGTGGATGGGATGGGGCAGCCCTCGGGCTCTGCAAGGCTCAGCCCCACTCCTGCCCCAGCCCCTCCTGCTGCCCTCGGGGGGAACCTGCGAGTGCCAGGCTGGCACCGGGACGCGCCAGGCGCCGGAGGGACACCGGCCTCAGGAGCGGCACCTCCAGCCCGCAGCGTGATCAAACAATCAGAGCAAAGGCATCGAACCAAGTGCTGCCGCCACCCTGGGAGACCACCCAGCAGCACAGCCGTTATCTGCCAGGGTGAGTGTTTACCAATAACGGGAACCAGCTTGCTGTTTTACTGCGAGCTTTATAAGGATAAAAAGAAGGGCTGGGCTTGAGCAGCTCCGAGACGCTGGGACACAGGCCGGCCATTTGCTCAGCCTGCCTAAGCCCCAGCTCAGCAGGGATAAGCTATCTGCTCTGATTGTTTAACAATTCCTCCTCCTTGCTCCCTTCGAAATTCCCTCCAAATCCTGTTTAACACCCATCTGCTTTCTCCCGGCCCCTGGCACCCCCAAATGCAGTGGGAGAAGTTTGCTGAGTGCTGTGGGCAGAAGGCTGGCAGGAAGGGAGAAGGGTCACAGGGGCTGAAGGAATGCCAACAACAACTGGGATGAGACAGGGCAGGATGAAGTCCAGTCCCACGGCACAAGCTGACCAGCTCCAGACCACACAGGCACTGTGGGCACGTGGGGCACGGAGAGAGGGAGCCAGAATGGAGGGACAGACCACACCAGGGGAGAAGGAGAGCCCCCACCAAAGCACTGGCCCTACTCACCGATCAGGGGCACCACCAGGATGAACTTCCTGCAGTCCAGCAGCGTGACCAAACTGCCGAGGTGATCGATGAAACCGTTGGTGTCCGGGACCAGAAAGACAGGTCTGATCTCCAGCTCCATCTGCCTCATTTGGCTCTGGTCTTTCAGCACGGCCTGGAGGAGAAGGAAGGACACATGGTGAGTTAGGAGGATGTCAGCCCCATGACCTGTGGACCCTGAGAGCAGAAGATAAGCCTGGCTGGCACGCACACATCCATGTGAAGGAGATGGGGAGGACGCTGCATCCGTCCCACCTGCACACCCCAGCTCTTGCAGGCCCACAGTACACACGTGAGCAGGATGGCAAGAGACTCCAAGAAAGCACACTCCTAAGAAAACAACCTTGTCCAGGCTCTGGAAGAACTGGGACCAGCTTTGAAAACGGAGGTGTTTTGGGAACTGTCCCATTTGTGGGACTGGCAGTTGCCAAGACCATCTGCAGCAGTGCCAAGAGACCAACCCTGACAGAAAAAAGATGGGAGAAAAGGGAGATGGAGGATGGGCATTCTGGGGCTTCACACGGGAACAGGTCAAGGTGACAACAAATAAACCAAACCAGTTTGGGACACAGAAGTCCTGCCAACAGCCTCCTAACACAGGGACCAAGCAGGCAGCCTTGGCTGAGTATCTCCCTCACTGTCCTACCACATGAACATGCATTTCCATCTCCATCCAGATGGGAAACCAGGTGGGTCCCAGCCCTGAAAACTCACGGTACTGTCCTTGGTCGAGCCCTTCACACCCACAGAGACCAGAGGCGCTCACACTGACAGGGGGAGGGTCTGCTGGGGCTCAGTGGCCGCCCTCAGGGCTGCACCTGGAGCTCTGGCCAACACCGGTTGCCAAAACGGGACCCCAGAGCTCACGTATGACTTTCGAGGCTCTCGAAGGACTTGGGCTCTTTAGTAAGTCACAGGCTTAAAAAACTCAGGATGCTATTCTAGTGCTTCCTCTGCTTAAAAATAGCTTCCCTGGACTCGCTGATGTTTGTTGCCTCTAATAGGAACTGGTCACCCATGGAGCACAGCAGAGCTGCTGTAGAACACATCCACCATGCAAATCCTTCTGGGGGTTCTCGCACCCACCGAAAGTGCCCTAGGGGCACGTGGTGTCCACCGACCCTGTCCTGCTCAATGTTATGGGGAGCTCCCACTGCCCACAGCGAGGATCCCAACCCTCCCCTCAGTCATGCCAAACCCTCAGAGGCGCCCTGGAACAGGGAGCTGCACAGGCCAGCAGCGGCCATGGAAAGAAGTGGTTTTTAATTCATTTCCAAGTGTTGTCATCTGGCTTTAAATCAAGGCGGCTTGATGCTGCCACCTCCCACAAGTGTCTCCAGGCAAGGCAGCAACCAGAATCTCACCACGTGCCTCCCACCCTCCTTCTGGAAATGCTGGTTCTGGGGACATGGCTCCCACAGACCCTGAGGAGGGATGGGCAGAGCAGGGAGCGTGCCAGGTCCTGCCTGCTGCACGGCAGCCTGAGGACATGCCTTCCCCATCACACAGGGGACACACCAGTGTCCTCATGCTGCAGCTCTGCACCAGCCACGTGCTAGGTGCCATCCTTGCCTGTGTTCTGCCTTCACCCAGGGAGGTGTTGGCACTCACTGGTGGCACAAGAAGAGCTACAGTGAGAGACAACCTGAGGTCCCCAGCGCTGCTGCTGCCTCCTTGCCATGAGGAGAACAGCAGGTGGGGTGTCACCACAGGGTTTTGGGGTGTGGGAGGAGATGCTCGGTCCTGGGAGGCACAGGACCCTGCTCCACCTGCCATGGGGAGATGAAGAAGGGGCCCTTTTGACCAATGCAGAGACCCAGAGAGTGGCACATCCCTTGTGTAGCAAAGAGCTGCAGGAAGTGGGGGTGAAACCACACAGTCTCCACTGAATGGCAGCACTCCCATGTGAACAATGGCAGGAGGAGACCCCTGCCTGCACCCCTAAACTCTCCCGACCCCGTGGCTCACCCCAAGCCGTGCAGGTGACCTTGGGGGCGTGAGCAGGACACTCACCTTCCCCTCGGGCCGGGGGCACGGGGGCGCCGGCGGGGTGGGCAGTACCCGCGTGTGTGGCATTTGCCCCGGCAGCTCCCGCGGGCCGTACCCGGCCGATTCCTGGCAGCCGGCAGCAACGCCTGTGCCGGCCGTCACGTCCCATTCCGCTCGCCGGGCCGCCCGGTGAGAGAAGGACACAGGATGCGCCGGGAGTGAAAGAGCGAGGTCGGCGGGGAGCGTGCCAAGTCCCCGCGCACAGCTCCGGGCCGCTCGGGGAGCCAGAGGGAAACTCGCCTTTGCAGAGTTCAGAGGCCGGCAGCGAGATTTATTTTTGTTTGTGTGAGTAAAAGGCTGCAGAAGCCTCCGGCCAAGGGGTTTGGGGGAGAGAGGAGTGGCCTGTGATTCATGCGGACACTGGCTGGCCCCACGCCAGAGATGAAAGGGAGCCCATGTGCGGCAGAACCGGGGAGGCCAGTTCTGCCTTAACCCTTCTGCCGGTCCGTGGGGCATGGTCCCGTGGGGAGGAAGGGGAGTGTGAGGGTGTGGACTGGGATGTCCACATCTGGGGCCTGGCTGCTGTGTTGCCAGGGCTGCCAGAAATGAGCTGCCATCCCACTGTGCCTCAGTTTCCCCAATACGTGCACAAGGAGATGGTGGCCTGTGTGTCCTGCAGAGAGGTGGGGTCTGGAGATGCCCCTGGGGAGCACAGGGTGGATAGAACAATGCAGGTACAGCCCCACCCTGGCCCAAGTGCTTTGGGACGGCCAGATTTTAGCTTTGGCTTATTTGGGTTAAACACATGGCTCAGCTCAGAGGCAGGGTGACCCCACAGTGCTGGATGTGGCAGGGGACCTCTGAGGCCGGGGGCTCCCTGCCTTTTCCTGGGCTGCCAGCTCCACCCCCCTTGCCTCCTGCACTCGCACGCTGCAGCATCAGTGCTGCTCCCACCCGCAGCCCCCTGCCCATCCCGCTGATCCGGTCACGGGGGCTTCTCCCAGGAGCTGGGCCGGAGCCGGAGGTGGCTCCCCCGGCTGCCCCAGCTGGTGGCAGCACTGAGATCAGACACTCCTGCACACACAGTCCCAAATTCCCAGCTCATCCATCAGCTAGGATCACCTGGGGGATTCCCCGGAAGTCAATGCCCGGGTGAGGGCTTCCAGCGTGGGCAGGGGACGGGTCCCCCAAAAGCCAGGCCACCAGGCAGGACTCTGTGCAGAGTGACAGAGGGGCAAACTGAGGGTCTCCACCACCAGCACAGAATAGGAGAGGGCTCCACAAAGACCCTGGAGCTCCACACACAGACCCCAGAGCTCCTCTGCCCATCATGTCAGGCTGGCAGAGAGGCCAAAGAGAAAAGTGCCCCGCTGCCTTCGGGACAGGTCACACGGGGTCACGCCGCTCAGCCAGGATGGAAGGGCCACCACCATCCTGCCACCACCTCTCTCCTGCCACCACCCGCTCCCCAACCGCGGCGAAAGCCGGCGCCGCTGCCCCTTCCAGCCCCGCGCGCTCCGCGGGGATCGGATTTTCCAGGGCCGAGAACAATGCCTCCTCCAGCCTCTCTGCTCGAGGGCTTCCTCCTCCCAAGGTTCGTCTCCAGCGTCTTCCTCGGGAGTAAACGTGCCCCGTGGCTGGTAGCACACCGGGGCCGCCGCCGTGGCGGAGCCGCCGTGGGTGGGTGTGCGCCTTCCGCAGGCAGCAGCGCCCGCTCCCAGGCAGGTGCGGAGCCGCGCGTGTGCGCCCGCGGCATTGTTCCCGCGGGGAGGGAGAGCGTGAATGGGACACGGCTAAATTTAGCCACTTACTCACACTACCGCCACAAAGGAGCGGCTGCATCTTAAGGGGGCGGCCGTTCCGTGGGCTCAGAAGGGACAGGAGAGCGGCTATTTTGGGAAGACATGTCATAATTGGCCGCCCCGGTTAAGCTGCTTCTGTAATGCTGAGCAAAACAATAGCAGCATCCAGAGGAAGAGCCTGTTATGTTTCAGGTGGGATGTTTTCAACCGGTCAGGAAACTCGACCGCTCCCAGCGCGCAGCGGCGGCACAAAGGACAGGGGACGCTGAACAGCATGGACCGAGGGCTGGCCAAGCAGCAGGACATGCTGTGGCTTGGGGACAGCCCTGACTGAGAGCGCTGCCTGCCCCAGCAGTGTCGCTGCCACCTCTTCTTGTCCACCTGCCTGCCTGGCCTCTCCTCCCTCCAAATCCTTGGGCAGCACCCAGGGATGTGCCTGGTCTTTCACCTTGTCCTGATGCATCGCTGCTGTCACCAGCTGTCACCAGCTCTGTCCCAGTGTGGGCATGTGGTGAGGGCAGTGACAGGCTGGCAAGGCAGCCAGTGAAAAAAGGGCTGCTGCTTCACACCTAAAGCTGCCCAGGGACACAAGAGAACCGACCCTGCTCTGGCCTATCTTTCCTCCTCAGAATAATGATTTTGGGATCCATGTTTGTAGGAGAACGGAGCTGAACTCTCCTGTTGCTTCTACAGCTGGTGCTGGCCAAGGGTCACCCTGTTTGCCATTTATCCTGCCTGGACCTGTGCTCCCCCAGCAGCTAAAGCCACAGTCCTGCACACACCCAGCCAGGACAGGGACTGAAGGAGAGCAGTGAATGCAAATCCCGTCCAAGGTGTGAATCAGCAGCAGAGCTGGGCTGCCAGAGATGGGCAGCAGGGCAAAGGCAGGAAAACCTGCTGTGGAGAGGCAGTGACTTCACCCTTGAGAAGCACAACTCTGCAAGTCTTAGGTGTGGCTGTGACCCTGTGCTCCCCTTGGGCACAGAAAGAAAACAGATAGCCAAGAGGTGAAGACTTTGCCCTGCACCTTGGGTCCCTGCACACACCATCACAGATTCTATGGGAGGCAGCCACAGCACCTGGACCTAAGTCCCCACCGCTGTGCAGGCACAGCCACATGGACCTGTGTGGGGAGCTGAGGCTTTCAGTGTGCTGAGACAAGAGCCACATCTGTTGAACTTGGATGGAGCTGTGGCTCATCCCCAGGATAATGAAAAAGGGACTCAGAGAGCAGCTGATGCTCCCTAGGTGGGCAGTGAATGAGAGGCTGTAAAAGGGAAGGCAGAAGTTTCCCAGGTCCCATGAAGCACTAAATCTCTTGGGAAGAGCAGAAAGGTCAAGGTTCACAGGTTAAGAGGGAAAGTGGAGTGGGTGGATGCTGAGCTGGCTCCAACCTGGCCTCCCCCCGCAGCATTTTCCACCCGAGCTCCTCCGCTCCTCCAGCTGCGTGGTCAGTACCCGGGCAGGGAGAGGACTGGGGCAAGCACACATGTTCTGCTCCAGGCCATTCCCAGCCAGCTACGGCCTGGATGACTTTGCTGAAGCCCCAAGGACTTCTCCTCCACCCCGCGCTTTCAGACTCCAACTGCACCTCAGCTCTCAGCTGTGCAGCCCCTGAAGCTGCCCACACCCTCATTTTGACCTCTCTCTGCCTGCGAGCATCGGCCCCAGCACGGCCAGGGAGGAAGGGAGGAGCAGGCCGGGGGGAGAAAGCCCCTGACAACATCAGGCAGCCCCCACTCTCCCCACAGAATGGGCAGCGGCCATCCCGGGGGGCCCCGCTGCAGCTGCGCCGGCCGCTGGGCTCTGCTGCGCGCTGCCCTCCCCGAACATGTGCAGTTCCTGTTTGCTGTGTCTGTACAAGGCAGTGGGAAGTGGGGAATTTACTTACACCTCCCGCTTAACAACCATGGGAGGCTGGAAGGCTTCAGGCCGCTTTAATTTACAGCCCATCTCTCCAATCTCTCGCTCGTTTCGTTGCTGCTTTCTTCCTCCTTGTATTAACGTGACCCAGGTACCTGCCAACAATAATGGACTCGCTTGCGGGGGCGGCCCCTCCCTCCCGGCACAAACTTCTACCTTCGCCTTGATATGAATTGCTCCGAATTCAAATGAAAAAAAAAAAAAAAAAGAGAAAAAAAGAGAAAAAAGGCAAAATCTGAAAAGGTTGGGGTGGGTTTGGAAAAGCGAAGCGCAGTGGTTCTGGGCCCGGCGCCAGTAGCCCGAGGGTACACATGTGCAGGCTCTCCCAGTAGGGCCTTCAGCAGCCCTGTTTTACAACCACCTCGGCACACACTGCAGAGTTCACGCATATGGCCAGACAGATGTGTCTGGCTTACGTTCAAGGCTGGAAAATGAAGAATTATGGAAGTGAAGGGCCCTGGGCATTAGAGAGGGCGGAGGTGAGGGGGAGGGGAGCCAGGGAGAATTTTTCCTCTGCTGAGAAATCCTCATCTGGGCTGCGAGGCTGGAGGAAGAGGGGTTGCGAGCGAGGAGGCAGCCAACAGCCATCCATGCATGTGAGATTGCTCTTAAAGCAACAGGGTGCATCGCCAGGCATCTGCCCCCAGTCCAACCAGTTTACTTCACCAGTTCCCACTGGGAAACACGCTCAGATCAGGCCAGGGCCAGGCCAGGATCACCTGCATCCCGTCTGTTTGTCCCCATAACGATGGCAACGTCCTGGCTCCAGCAGCCGTTCGCAGACTATTTTTCCGCCGCTGGCTCCTGCATGAACTCTGCTGTTCATGTCCCACCCTCTCCCTGTCTGCCTGTGCCCTGCTGCACAGGAAGGCTGATTTCTCACCAAACCTCACTGTCACGGAGCCTCTGCCCTGGGTGGGGGCACAGCTCAGTGGCACACACACAGGAGCCTCTGTCCTGGGGCACAGTGCACTGCCTGGCACACACAGCACTACAGCCAGCAGCCAAAGCACTGCCCTGCCACTCCTGGGTGTGCTGGCAGCTCCATAGGGAAGCTGTGTCTGGCTTCAAGAGGGTCCCAGGAGTCCCCAAAACATTCATTTCAAGGCCTGGGAGGGCAGATCTTACCTAGGGGGAGCACAGCAATGCTGATTTGGTGCTACCAAAGGGCCAAAGCTAAGTTTGCAGGTGGGTTTCACAGAGGCAGCACATGGCATTACACCCAGGAAGGTCAAGTTGCTACAGGACGTCCCAAGAGACCACTGAAGCATGGCAGGGAAAGAGCTGTGCAGCACTGGCACAGCGAGGTGGGATCAGCCCATCCTACCTGAATCTTGTCTTGACGGCGCTGCTGCTCAGCAACTTTCCTGGCCAGGGCTTGCTTTTTGGCTCTGAGCTCCTTGATGTCCATCTCTCCTCCACTGCCTTCAGTCTCAGAATCATCTTCAAATGCCTCAATCCTCACATCATCTTCCTTCTTCCAGGAAATGCAGAAAGAGAGAAAAACAGGAGGGAAGTCATTGTAAGGGATGCTGGTGGGATTGTTCTCGTTCTGCTCTCCCTCTTCCAGCAGACAAATCCCTGTCAGGAACAGTCCATCACCCCTTGCTGATGGGTGACTGACTATTTCTAAACAGCTAAAAGAAGCCAAATAAATAGTAAATATTCAGGAAATGACAAGGTGAGACAGGAGGTAAAAGGGCAGGAAAGGCAGCGACCAGGCAGGGCAGGGGCAGCCCAGCTTAATGCTCTGTTCTAAAATCACACCCTCTTCCTCACCTTGGAAAACTCTTCCCACAGCCTTGGGTGAGTCACTGATGTTTTATAGCCTGCAGTTCTGCGAAATCATGGTATTTCCCTGTCTCTCTGCTTTGCCTGGCTATTTAGGCTGCACATCCCTGGTTAGGCTGCTTCTTCCCACCTCCCTGCACCAGGGCTGTATGAGGGTCCTCTAACCCTACTGCCTCTTCCCACTGGGCACACCTCTTGACAGGAACCTCAGATCCATGAACTCAGGTGCTCTTCTCCATTTTGATCTCTGAGTAAGCCAGAGAGATTCCTGCACCCACCCCAAAACTTCCAGCTGGGCTGGAACAGATGTTTCAGAAGGAGATGTTCAATATCTTGATTTTAACGCTCCACATGATGGAGAATCCACTGCATCTCAAGGTCACTAATTTCAACAGTTAATTACTTCCTCTGTTAACGTTTCCACCCTGCTTCTAGTCAGCCTCTGCCATGCTCCTGCTTGCCAGGAACCTTGTCTTTGCTGAATTCAAGGTTCCCTGGTTCTCCAACCTTCTGCCCACACAAGCACATCTGGACCACACCACACCATCTTCTCCCTCTCCTAGGGGCCTTTCCCTGGGGTTCCCTTCCCAGTATGTTTGCACTGCCTGAACTGGAGACCCCAGGAGCCATGCTGTTCCTTCCCCAGGTGCAGGTCACAGTGGCCTTTCCCCATGCACCCAAATCTCTGGGACACAGGAGGGTGGGAGGTGGTGGCTGGTGTCTAACTGGAGATCACTCACCTGCCCAGGAAAGTCCTGCTCTGAGCCCCTGGAGGGCTGCAGGGGACAGATCCTGCACAGAGGGGTAAGAGCAGGGCTGCACTCCCTGTCCTGTGCACGACACGTGTCAGCAGAAGGACTCGTGGTCTTAATTTAGAATAAGCCCAGCACTGCACAGTCGTGCACTCAATCATTTCACCCAGACTGTGCACCCGCCTGCCCACAGAACCACCTATTTTTCTCTCCTTGTGACATTTTAGCCATGGGAACGAGGAAGATGGGAGCCCTCAGGCTCACTTCCCTCTGTCGGGACAGCAGGACCACAGGGGATGGGGGGATGCTGCTACAGGGAGAGTGTCACACACGGGCCTTGGGGAAAAGCCTCTGATGCAGATCTGCTGTGGTGGGTCAGGACCCACTTACCCACAGTGGTGGTGGTCACACTGGTGAGCTGGAAGCTTCCTTGAGATCAGAGCCCCAGAGGGAAGCTCCAGAGTTGCACAATGAGCTCATGGAGAGATTCCCACAGCTGAGCAGAGACTGTGGGGATGGGGCAGGAGGGAGCTATCCTCATACTGTGCTTGTTCATAGCAGGAATTAGAGGGACTGACCCAACAAAAGGAAAGTTCCAGAGAACAGGACCATCCCTGTTGTGACACTGAGTAGAACCTAAAGATCCCCCCGTATCTCAGTTTGAAAACCTTCAGCACCTTCTCCAGAAGAAGACAAAGATCCACCTTACAGAGACAACTCTTGCTTCCTGGGATTTGCTCTGTCCCCTGCTCAGCTGGGACAAGGAGGGTGCTGACCACAGTCTTGCTGTGGGCTCCTCTGGCTTTCAACTCGCTGGGGCACAGGAGGCCATGGGACAGAGATGAGGTGCTGTCACTGCACAGAGTGATACTCCTCTGGCTCTGAGTGCCTGGCCCCAGCACAGGCAGGGGAGCCAAAGTGAGCCTGGGCAGCACCAGGCCACCCAGCTTCCCGTTCCCAACGCCTCTGCTCCTCTCTCCTGTTTCCCTGGCCTTTCCAACTGCAAGATTAAACAGAAGAAAGGAGTCAACCTGCAGAGCGGCTGGCAGGGCCCTTAAACACACACACGGAGCCTGGAGTGAAGCAAGGCCTACAGGAACAAGCAAGGGCAGAAAAACAAGAGTTGAATTCCTTAATCACATCAGGATGTGAGAGGCAGGGGAGGGACGGGGCGCCAATGTCAGATCTTCCTGTACGTGTGCTGGAGGCTGGAGCTCAGGCCTCCGCCGCAATGAGCTCCACGGCTATAAACTTGATCCTGAGGCTGAACCCTGACACCCCCTCGCCCACCTCCTCTCCCGGGGCCACAGTGCTGCACGTTATTAAAGCTCCCCCCACTCTGGGTCTGAAAAAAGCAGCATCTGGAACTCATAGCGGCGGGAGAGATAGAGGCAGGCGGGCTGGGCTGGCAGGAAAGGGCACGAGGGAAGCACACTCGGGAGACAAGGGCTGTGCACCATTTGCCCCCCCGCCTCCCCCCATAAAATGCACACGCAGCTAGGCCAGCTATAAATAGCGGGAGCTGCAGGGCAGGCAGAGGCTGGGCCCCACAGGGGTGATTCTTCCTTCACCGAGGCGCGCTCTTCCCGCACGGTACCTGATCTTCCAGTTGTTTTCCCTCTTGGCTTCCCATTTCCTTTCCCATGGCGTCTGGGACGGGTGCCACTGACACATATTTTCCACCCTTGAATGCCAGCAAAGGCTCTTCTTGTCCACAAAGGGCTTCCAGGAAATACTTCAGAACTGTGACCCTCTTGCAGTCGGCTGCAATAACCTATGGGGTGAGGATGAGGGGGTTGGGGAGAGGGAAAGGAAAACAAAGTCAGTGCAAAGGGGAGCGGATGAGTAACGACCGGGGGAAATGTTCGGGATAGAAGGCCCAGCGGGATGCAGGCAGCACTGCAGGGATGTGCGGGGTGCCCCTCTTCTAAACATGGGTGGAAGGGGTTTGCCTTGCCTTGTAGCCCCTTGGGGAAAAGGAGACAAGTCAGGACACTCAGCACCGATCCACGTCCTGCCTTCTCTGAGCTCCCCAGGGCCGCAGAAGTGCCAGGGCAGAGCCAGCCCCCTGTCCAGCCCCACCAAATAGGTGAAAGTCCTGCTGAACCATGAGAGATCAATGATGTGGCCTATCCCTCTGTTTCATTTTGGCTCCATCGCCAGATTTCCCCCTCAAAAGCTGGAGAGGGATGCAGGTGTGAGAGCAGGCAGGTGGGGGCATTTGAGAAAAGCTGAGCCCCTCCTCACCTCCAGCCCGACCCCGTCCCATGGGCCCATCCCACAGACCAACTGGGGAGCCCTGCTGGGGAGGCTGGGACGGATCTGGCCTGAAGGAAACTCAATAGCTTGGGTAATTATCCAATTTATGAGGCTCTCAAATGGAGTTTCCAGAGCACGGGAGCCCGGTGCCTCCACAGCCGTCTCCCGCGCGGCACAGCCTCTGCCGGCACCTCCGCCACGACTGGCCTTGGCTCAGCCCTCGTCCCCTTGCAGCAGGGCTCTGCACCTGCACAGCTCTCCCCTGGTGCTTCCTGCTGACCGGTGTCACCCTCAGGGAGCTGCAGATTTATAGGGAGAAAGTCAGCAAACAAGACTGAAAGTGCTACACGTCAGGGACACAAAGCCCACGTTGGTGCCCAAGTTCCTCCTGCTCCCCCCAAACCACCCTGGTTTTGCTGTGCTCATACAGACCAAAGCAGTCTCAGAGACCCCCATCCCTAACGGATCCCTGCAGGCTCCCAGGACCAGGATTCTGAAGCTGGGAGAGGGCCAGGTGCCTCAGAGCCAGGGACACACACTGTGTGATGCCAATGCCATGTCACTGAGCCATACCCTGGACAGGGCTGTGCCACGGTGAGAGACAGCTGGCAGCGGCAGTGGCCCCGCTGCACCAGGCTGCCGTGAGAGGAAACTTCTGCTCTTCCACAGCACTGCCAGTTTCCTCTCTGTGGGCTAATTTTAACCACCATGTCGCTGTAGTGCGTGTCAAAAACCTGACCCTCCTCTGACCTCTAACCTCCCACCCCGGCTACTGCCGGAGCGAGGCACCCTCGGGCAGGGTTGCCTCCGTTTGAAGGTGCCCCCCTGGAATCCCACATCCCCCTGGACCTGTACAGAGGAGGAGAAGCCTCATCCTCCCTGTGGAGGCAGTCACTGCTGCAGGGAAGTGGTGTGAGCAGGGTGATCACAAGAATTAATACTTTGGGGAGCAAGGGACTCTAAGCCACTGATTCTGATCCTATAAAATGGGACTGAGGTGAGCAAAGGACGAGGTGACACTGGCTGAGCAGTCCCAGCTGCAGTTTGGGACCCTCTTTCCCAGGACAGCCCTTTGGTGTTTGTGACATCCAGCCAGGAGCAATCCCTGCAAGTGTCACCACAGGAACATTCCCATCCTCCTGGCTCTCCTTTAGGAACGAATGTGTTCAGGGAAAAGTCAGAAGGAAAGAGAACAAGAGCAAAGTGGGAATGGGCAAAGTGTCATGGGAAACATTCCTCCTGAGAGTTCCTGAGAGCTCTGGGCTGCAGCTGAGGGAAGTGGTGGAAACCTCACCACTGGCTTCACCCCCAGCTCCACGGGCTAATGCCATGGAGACCCAGACTGACTTACAAAGGGTAACTTCTGCCCAGGGATTTTCCACTCTGGGTATCTGCAGCTGCGTTGTGCCCAGGCTGCTGGGTGAGCAGGGTGCTCACCACCACCAGCCATGTGCCACAGGATGCCAGGATGTGACCAGCAGCAGCAGCGGGGAAGGGACACAGGAACTGCCTGTATAGGCAGGGAAGAGATGGATGCCCCATCCTGACACCATTCCTGAGGGATTTCTCAAAACACCTCTAGAAATAAAAGCCACATCCAGCATAGGACCCATGAGGTTTGCAGGAGGAAATGGGTGCTGACACAGCTGCAGCACAGCAGCCACTGCTGCACAAAGGCTTCAATCTGAGCCTCCTGGATTGGAAATGATTGGGCAAAATGCTCCCTTCACCCTGGCTGGGGCTGAGGACAAGGGCAGGTGGGATTACTCCTTCCTCCCCTGAAGAAGAAACCAGTAGGAAACACCAGATTTCCTGCCAAGCCAGCACAGCATATGCTTAAATCCAGCTCATCTGCTGGGGAGAAAAGAGCCCAACCAAAGGCCCATGACATAATGCCACAGCAACTCGTCTCATGAACACATTTTTCCAGCCCACATGAATGAAAAACAGGGAAGGAGCAAATGCTCTGCACATCCCCGTCACGTGCAGCCCTGCTCGGGGAGGACGCGGCAGAGCCCTGGGCCGCCGGCAGCCAGGCTGGGAAAGAAGTGAACCGTGACTGGCACCCAGGTCTCTCTCGAACAGCAGAGCGGGACCGTGTGTGCTGCCCAGCAACCCCATTTGGGCAGGAACTTCCCGTTCCAGAGTGGGAACGCGAGTGGCAGCACCGGGATAACCACGAAGCCGCTCGCCGGCGCACGTGGCGATTCCAGCGGAGCGTGGGGAGGACACCAGGAGCTGTGCCCGACCGTCCCGAAGGAATGGGAGCAGGAAACAACACGGTGGTGATGTATCTGGGGATGTGGCAGCAGACACCCCAGCCCCAGTGGGGAATAGAGCCCTTCCCCCCCTGACCCCACCGTGCGACAGCAGGAACTGAAAGCCTGGCTTCGAGTCACTGGTGGGTATGAAAATAGGCCTGACACGAACACAGCCGCTCTCAAAGGAAAACCGAAACCAAGAATTGCTGAAGTGGTCTGGTGCCCCCGTCCGTGACCCGGGCTCAGTTCCCCAGAGGCACCGCCGAGCCCCTCGCCACCGCGGTGCCTCTCGGGGACACGTGGCTGGGGACCAAGCGTGGGACCAAGGTGGCTTCGGCTGCAGCAGCCCTGGTGGCCAGGCTGATCTCATCAGGGCTGGAGGGGAGAGGTTTCCAATCTCCTGCTCCATCAGACAGGCTCACCACCAGCTCCAGCACCAGCCACCCACTGGGGGCTGTCCAGGCTCATTAGCCAAATGCTAATTCACGGGTCACGCATTAACATACTGATCATTGAATAAGACACAGCGGGACACACATTAACACACACTAACTGCCTGTAGAGACCCACTGGGCTGCACATTAACTGTACCAGCTGTTGTGTCCTCAAAGCCACTCTGCAGTGCCAGTGCCACCAGGACCTCACGAGTGTCACCTCCTGCCAGCGGTGAGTGGGGTTCCCTGGTCTAACCAGGGGTTCCCATGTGTAATGAAGCTAATCCCCTCTACAGTCTTTGCTGTATTTTCCCCCACTGATAAAAGAGGCAGAAGGCAAAAGCTTCCCTGAGCGCTGTGGAGGGCAGAGGACTCCCATACCACATCACCACGTGTCCTCCAGGAGGTTTAAGGGGAGGGAAGGGAGAGCTGTGAGTGCTGTGCCCGAGGGGACACCTGCACGCGGTGCTGGCCGGGTGACACCACCAGAAACCAGCCCCGGTCTCGCTTTGGGCCACAGGAGCACCGGGAGCCGGCGGGGCCGCGCCTCTGCCCCCGGGCCGGCCCCGCTGCTCCGCGCGCGGCTCTCCCGCAGCTCCGCAAATCGCTGTCACACCCTCCGCCGCCTTCAATCAACTTTTACAACTTGTTAATTTTACACAGCGTCCTAAAGAGCAAACAACTGGGAGGCAGGAATGCAGATTCCTTCAGCTAGTCCAAAGAGCCTCCGGCAGCCAAGCCAGCTGGCCAGGGGAGCCCTGCTCAGCCGCGGGGACCGGCCACATCCCGGGGGGTCTCGGTCTGGAGGGGGCTGCCCATGCCCACGGCAGCCTCTGGCAATGCCAGGCTGATGCTGGAAGTGTGTGGAGGGACCCTGGCAGCTTCTCCCTCGGCAAAAACCTGAGACTCCTCAAGGAAACAGGAGGCAGTGGCTCTGGAGAAGGGATTGCTTGGAGGACAGACTGCCACTGCCGGCTCTGCATTCCTCTGTGCAAGGGGGAGACACCAGCACATCCTGACAGCTGGATTCAGAAGGGGAAAAGGACATGAGAAGTTTGAGTCATAGCATGGAGAGATCCCATCCCAGATTCAGAGATGGGAACGGGATAGGACCAGGACTCAGAGCCAAGCTCCAGCACGATCCAGCGTGGGGATAACACTGTTTTTGCCACATCGGTTTAAACATGTCTTAGCTGAAGTAGCTGAATGATGCTGAAACCAAGTGAGCCCCAAACAATCTAAACACACAGCAACGACATGGCCCAGATGAAACGTTTGCACTGACCCTGCTAAAACGTCCAGGCAGGCCATGGCTCAATGTCTCCCTGTGCCCGGGGCCGCCTCCTCCCATCCCTGGGGAGCCAGCTCGGAGGAGGAGCACCGAGGAAAGCGCCTGGTTTGGTCTCGTCCCTTCTGGGTTTTAATCTCACACAGAAGCTGGGCCAGGTTTAACCCTAGACTCATCACAACCCAGCTTCTCTGGGCTTACTCCCCAGCAAGGATGTGGCCTGAGGAGCCCCTTGTTCTGCCCAGCCCCAAATACAGCCTGGAGGGGTTTGGCCACCTGGGTAGGGAGGACCAAGGTGCTGGGCAGAGGCACTCACAGCTGGATGTAACCCTGGTTTCAGCAGCTGGGAGCTGCCTTCAGCCACAGGTCTCTCAGAGAAACTTCTAATTTCGACTAATCCCACAAGCAGGCTAAGTGGACATGGTTCCCACATGGCTGCAACGCTGTGCACGACCCAAGAGAGCAACTGTGGCTGCAGCAGGGCCCAAACCAAGGCACTACTGGCTCAGAGGGATCTCACCGACCAGAGAGAACATCTGGGGAGAGGATCCACCACAGCCATGCTGGATGCTCCATCACAGAGAGGAGCATGAGAAAACATCCAGGGGAGACAGAGAAACCACTCCCATTGCTCTTCCCCATGGCCACTGCTGGAAAACCACGCCCCCTGCAAAGCAGGGGCTCTCCAAAGAGAAAGTGGGGCCATGTCTTATCCAAATCTCCCTCCCAGCATCCTGAGCCTTGCAGAGGCACAGCTCCAGCCTCTGCACTGGGGCACATGCTCTCAGACAAGTCACTGATGTGCTTTTGGCCTGGCAAATGCCTCCATCTTTCCAGCTTTAAAGGCCACACAGCTCAGCCAGGACTGGCCTTTACAGCTGGAAAGCAGCACAGAAAATGAGCCAGCTGCCCACCATCACTGGGGCCTGCCTTATCCAATGCAGCGATGCAGACAAGACACATGGGGGACACAAAGGTATAAAGTGATGGATCTGAGATGAGTCACCCAATTTTTGCTGTCAGAGAGCAGAAGAAGCTCTGAGTAGATTGCACAGACTCCTATCAAGGTGCTGGTACCTGTCACTGCTGGCAGCTGTAGGACATCAGGGTGAGACCCAGTGACATGGAGGAAGCTGTGAGCAGCTCTGAGGCTTGGAGCCAAAATAGCTCTGAGGGTGCTGCAAGAACCTGTAGTTACTTTTTGGGAGAGTCAACACCAAAGCCAAAGCAGACGCTCCAGATGGAAAAACATCCTCCAGATCCATCTCAAGTTCCTGTGCCCAGGATTGTCTGGAGGGCTGATACAGCCCAGCTCGAGACCAAATGCTTCCCTGGAGCTACACAGCCTAGAGAGGAAAGTTCCTGATGGATTCCAAACCAAGCTCTTGGCTTTCACTGATGCTTGGAAAGACTTGCCCTAATGTCTTATTCACCTGTTAAATGTGCTAAAGAAGCTCACTGTCAGATCCAGGGTGCAGCAGCATTTGCAGTAGGGAGCAGTTGGCTCTAGGCTGCATCCAACACCCCATAGGCAGGAGGTGGCTCATCAGCTTCGTTAATTTTACCCCCACAGTAGTCCCAGAGAAGATGATGGGATACAGGAAGTCTCCACTGAGTGATGGAGATGTTTTATCTGGTTTGTGAGTGTGGCTCTTGCCTGATTCTCCTCATGTCCTCAGGCACTGCTGCCAACAGCTCAGCAAAGGCTGTGGGATTTCCACAGTGCAAAACGGTGCCTCCAGTAAGACACTGCAGGAATTTCTGCAGGAATTTTCACTGAAGAAAGCATTTGCTTTCACCCACCACGGCCACATGTGCTGATCCCCACAGCAGTGACACATCCAGGGTATTTCTGCTCTCCAAGGTGAAGCCTTGAGCACAAGACCGCACATTTTAATTGTCTGCCATGTGAACAAGGGGCTGAGAAAGCACAGCTGTGAAAGAGGCAGATGACTCCTGGTGAAACAGTGAGTCACACACAGAGACTGCCTGCTACAGCCACCTCCATGCCCTCCTCTCTCCCATCCCAGCTCCCGGCACAACCCCAAACTCCCCCAGGAAAAAAAGGAGAAAAAGTCAGGCCACAGAGTAAAGCCAATTCCAAAGGAGCCCACTCTGCTCCCCCCTTGGAAATCCTACTGGAACACTAACTGGGGAAGACAAATCCCTGAAATCCTGCCCCAAGCCCGTGGTCCCAGGCTGGAAAAGGGGGAAGACAAGACCCTTTTCCTCAGCAAAGCCAACATGGCACCACTGACAGCTTTCACAGGGCACGGGCTGCTCTCCCTGCCGCAGGAGCCTCCAGTCTTTTCCTTTTCGGGGACTGGGGGAATTTATTTCCTCTGCCATTTCGGAGGATGCCTGCCTTGCCAGAGATTGTTTTGCAGAGTTCAGACAGATAAGAAAGTGGTTAGCAGGCTCTTCAGTGGAGGAAGGGAGGATTGCTTAGTAAGGGAAAGGCGACTGCTCTGCTCTCAGCAGCCACACGCTGCCCTTCCTCTGAGGCCACCGCTGCAGGGGACACTGGCGCTGGGGAGGAGGCAGGGCCACCCCCACACCTCTGCACCCCGGGTGTTTTTTGGGTACATTTGCTTGTGAGGCCACGCTGGTGACCAGAGACTCTGTTCCTGTGCCAGGACTGGGATCTGTCTCTCCTGGAATTTGGGAAATGCGGCTGATGAATGTTCAATCCAACGTCTCGATTGCAAATCTCAGGGCACTCTTGCAACAGCGAGGGCCCTTTCTGCAGATACGTGCAAAAAAAAAAGGCAGGAGCCAAGTCCAGGCTGCCCACGCCATGGGGACAGTGCTGTGGTTATCTGGCACCCTCCCTGTTCCAGAATGTGTCTCTGGATCAGCAGCAGGAGGGAGCTGGAAACCCTGAAGATTCACCAACAGCACAAGCTCTTTCCCAAGGACTTCCCCACGGAGACAACTATTGCCCCATGATTTGACCCACAGAGTAACTCAGTGATTCCTGTCCCACAGGATAAGGCACCAGTGTCAGAGAGTGCTAAGACAGTGGGAAGTTGGGTGGTGGAAGGAAAAGCACGACAACACAGGAACGGGGGAGCAGGGATGGGAATCCACAACACAGAAATAGCAAAAAAAGGTGCAAACCAGAGCTCACTCTGCCTGCCCTGCCTGCACCATCCACCTCTTGCCCTTCCAGTGTCACCTCTGCTTCAGGCAGAGAGGAAACCATGGCATGGTGGATTTCCACCCCTGGAGGTGTTAACGGGCTGACCATCCCTCACAATCCTGACTCCTGACCTCGGCAGCAGCAGGGAGAGGAGAGGTAAGAGCTGGAATATTCTGCCTGGTCCTGGCAGAGCTGACTGGGAAGCCATTTCTGTGAGTTTACACAGCTTATACGTTCTCTATGCAGTTCCTGGCCGTCTTCCACTGCAGATGAGAGTTTTATGTCGAATTTTAAGTTTGACCACAAATATTTAAACTTCCTTGGACCACAAATGCTGTATCTTCTTTGTGGTTTAGTTGGCACCAAATGAGTATTTACAGATCCCTATATGTCTGTCTGTCATTTAAATATCTCATGGAGGTGCCAAAGTGGAGAGGCTCCTGCAGCAGACCCCTGATTCCCCCTCCCTGCCCCTCCTTACCCGGCACAGGCAAGGGAGAGGTGCAGGCACTGGCCAAGCCCTTGCAGAGGGCACAGCTGCTCTGGGCTCAGCATTTCATATTTGCACTCTATTAAGTTTTCTTTCCAGAGAATGTCATCTGAGATCCCACCATAACTTCCACAGTTCCTTGCCCTGGTGGATACTTGAACTGGGATGAAAGTGCTTGGAATTTTCTCCTCTTCTTTTAGGAAACTGAGTCTACAGGAGACTGTTTTAATGAGAACCGCTAAAACCTCCTAAAGCAGCACAGCTCCCACCTGGCCACTGCTAGCAGCCTCCCCATGGGGGTTTTCACTTCCTCAAACACCAGCAATTCTCACTGGGTGATAATCCCAACCTGCTGAACTGGGATCCTGCTCTAGGTAAACTGGTTACAGTGGTTAGTGCCAGTGGCAGAACGGTATTGAATTCAGGGAAGGCCGTTTGGCCAGGAAAATGCAACCAAATAAATACCATAAAAGATCCCTCCTAAGCTCCCTGTGCCAAAGGAATTTGGTGCTGCTGTTATATGGAGCTGGATGGGGAGTGGAGAGCTGAGGGTCCCTGAGCTGACACTCAGCTGAGTGGGGGAGTTATGGGGAGGAACAGCCCAAAATCTGAATTAAAGCACACACACTGACTTGAGTCAAATTGTGTGTGTGTTTAATTTTCTTCACACTTTTTAGTCTAGGACACAAACTAGATGCTCATCCCACCAAATTCAGGGGAACTTTAGAACACGGAGATGCTGCTCCTACAACACTGTTTTTCCCATCCCAGGGATCCACAGCACCAGCCGGCCGTGGCAGCACTCAGGGAGCGCTCCCACAGCTCCCACCATCCTTGGGGAAACACAAAGCAACGGTGTGCCCAGGGCAAAAGCTCCAGCAAGGGCTGCCCACATCAGAGGAAACAGATACCTGAGTCAGAGCCATGGGATGCGAAACCTCCGCTCCACAAACCAGAACCCAGACGGAGCAACGTCAGTGCCGAGCTGCCCCGGTGCTGCTCGCACGCCTCACCAGCCCTGCATGCTGCTGGGAAGCTCAGGGCACTCCAGCTCTCCTCAGCTTTGGAAGTGGAAAGAGAAGCAGCTTTGCTTTGAACTAACAAAGCCCTCGTGAAAGGGCGGCTTGCAGGGCTGCTGCGTGCAGGGAGGAGCTCCTCCGACTGCTGGCTGCTCCGCCAGGGCCAACGCTCAATTCCCTTGAAAACAGAGGGTGGGGATACAGCAATGGAATAACACCAGAAAAATGCCACCACAGCTCTGTTGGCTGCGACACCACAGCCCCAGAGATATTACCAATACTGGCATTTCCCCCCCGCCGCAAGAACCGCACTGGCAGCGCGCTCCCGGCTCGGGGCAGGGCGGGAAGCGGCTCACACCATTTCCAGCAGCCGCTTCAGGGAGGGACAAACGCTCTATTTTGCTTTACAGTGAAATGCTGCCACTTAGGGGACTCCCGATGACGTTCTTGTGCCTGAGAGCCCATGTCCTCTTCCAGGAGGGGCTGCTCCAAGCAGGACATGCTCTGTTAGCCTACCAGAGAGGTAACTCTCGGCACTGGACGTGAGCTCCGGCCCACGCAGATCCTGCTCTGCTCTAAGGAAGCAGCGAGCAGAGCTCTGCTACTTATACCCAATACTCAGCTCTTTTGGCAAATGATTAATGGCCTGAGACTTGCAGTCGCTCGCTTCCAGCTGCGCCAAGAGCTGCAAACACACCTAGGGAAGGGAAGGGAAGGAAAGAAGGAATTGGAACGTTGGCTTGGTGGGGAAAGGAAAACTATTCGCTGTGTCTTTGTTTTTGGGAGAGCTCCTCCTCTCAGGAGTGGGATGCTGAGTGCAGAGCAAGGCCCCTGCCCCGAAACGGAGGAGCTGAAGCAGAACAATAGGGTGGGGACTCTGGATGGGCCCCGACAAGTGGGGTGGGCTGGAGTGGGGGCACCGATCCATCCTTTCGACTTCATTCACACTTACAGCTGCATTAGAGACATTTCCTGAAAGCACAGTAGGAAGAGAGGGGTATTCACTCACTCCACCCTCCATCTAACACCGTCCTCGCGATCCAGCCGTGCACTGAGAGCCAATTCTGGCCTCTGGCAGAACTGCAGGCCAGACATTACAAGCGCTGGTGTGAGCAGCACAGGTCCCCACCCGATGAGCAGCGCGCAGACTTGGAGCACAAAGGAGGGGTGCAGCAGCCAGCAAAACAAAAAAAAGTCAACGTAGGGAAATGCAGAGCATTGTCCAAGACGAACAAGAAGGTGTCAAGAGCGGGATCTGAGTGTTTGGCTCCGGGACAGGGAAAGGTGCAGGCACGGGGTGACATCAGATGAAAGGAGGCAGATTGTCATGCAAAGGAGGGGAGTGACAGCCACGCTGCACCGGGGCCTTGGGGCAGGATCTGAGCCACAGCGCTCCCAGCCCGGGGTGACCACCCAGCCGTGTCCCCAGCACGTCATCTCCCGCCGCTGCCATGACCCCAGCGGGAGCAGGGGGCTGGGAACAGCGCGGTGGCTGCCGAGCCCCGCGCCTGACTCACCCCGGCCCGGGAGCCTGCGCGGCCCCGGCGCATCGCGATCCTGCATGTGGAGCCTGAAAAACAACTTTTTTTTTCTCTCTTTCTACAAAACAAAAAGCCAGACGCCCTCTTCCAGATCTGGAGTTACTCAGGCTGACTCACAGCAAGGCTCTCCTGGCTCTGCTGGCAGTGCCTGCATGTACCTGGAGTGGGCTGTGCAGGCTGTGCTGGTGGTACCCACGGTGCTGCTCACCTGGAGCTGTGGCACTTCCCCGAGTGCTGTGACACCAGCCTGCTGCAGCCAGGCTAATTATTTTCAGCTTCAAACTTCAACCATTTTTGGTGAATCCCCGAATGAAAAAAAAATCCCTGAATAAATGAAGACTATAATTTTTTTTTTTTGTAAATGGGAAAAGTATTTCTTTCATTCTCCCATAATACGAATCCAGCAAACATGAAAAACATGAACCCAAACCAAAGCTCAGACATCACATCTGGGGAGAGACCAAGCATGGAAAATTTTAATCCAAAGGTTAATGTTTGGGAAGCTCCGAGTGTGTGAAAAGAGGGGTTAGATGGGTGCTGCTCCGCGGCTCGAACAGTTATTGCCGCCAAGTGGCGGCTTTCAAACGGTGCCTGCCTGCCCCAGCCCAGGCACTCGGGGTCAGGAGCTAAAATAGAAAACAACTGAAATCACTGGAAGCAAACAAACACTCAGATCAGATGCTGGAAAAGCCAAGCGAGGAAGGAGCCAGCAGCACGAAATGCAACCCGAGCCCTGTGACTGGAAACTCCTGACTCGCCCTGGGTGAATCGCACCAAACCACATGGTGCTGGTGGCCCTTGCGACCCTCTCCTGCTCCCCTGAGCCCTCCTGTGTCACCTCCAAGATCACTTGACAGCCCTGTGACACTCCTGTCCCAACTGTCACCTCCATCTCCTTTGCTCGCCACTCTGCAGGGTCACACTATAGTGGTTATGACACCCTGGGGCTTTTCCCACCCCATGCTTTTTTCATCAGAAGCACCATTTCCTGACAGAGCACCCAACTCTTCCTCTTCCCTCCAACCCTTCGCCCTTCACCCCATCCCAGCAGATACACCTCCCTGTACCTGCCTAGAGAAGCATCTCTGCTGCTCTCCTGCTCACTCCAGCCTTGCATCCCGAGCTGCTGGGCTCCTGCACTCCCAATCCTGCAGCAGCTCTGCCCTCTGAGCATCTCATGCCCCCATTTTCCCCACATCCTGCCTCCAAAATGCCTTTGTCTTCATCTTCTGCATTAGATTATGCCCTTTCCAGACTGCTCCTTCCAGACACTAGAAATCTCTCATCCCCAAAGCTCCAACAGAATAGCATCCTAATTGCCTTTGTTAGGGATGGGGCCATGCCTGTAAAATTGCCACGGCTGCTGCGAGGCCGGGTCGGCACTAACAATAGCTTAAAAGCTCCAGGAGCTCAGCCTGGAGCCCTCCCACACTAAACACAACACAAAGAGAAGGGACCATATGTCTGCACAGGCAGCAGTGTCAGGTGGGTCAGAGCCCGGCTCCCCGGGGCTCCCCGGGGGTGGGAAGGGAAGGCACAGCCCCGGCAGGCGTGAGAGCATCCGGCAGGGCCACGCTGCATCCACAGGGATGCTAATTGGTAAGCTTCCTGGGATCAGCCAGGGCAGAGCTGCTCCCTAGGGCAGCACACCAAGGAGCTGCAGCATCCCTGCCCGTGGGCTGGGCTCTTCACTTGCCAGCAGAAGGGCTGGGCTGCTTCTCTCCAGAGTGCCAAGCCCAACAGCTCCTGCCCGGACAACTGTTCCGTGCAGCAACGGGAAGGTTTGGTTTTAGGCTCATCACTGAAACAGAAAACAACTGTGACCTCCTGCAGAGGGAGGGGAGACATCTCCCAAAAAGCTGGGATGTCATACATTGATGCTCCTAGAGTGGTGGTGCTGACCAGAGGAGCATAAGGAGGAGGAGAGTGCAGATGGATGATGGAGTTCAGCTCCAAATATGCTAATTTTGAGGCTGCTCAAGGTGTCAGACACAACCAGAATGCTGGGGGTCACACTGGCCAAAGAAGAGGAGAGAGGTAACTGTCAGCTGTTAGCAGAGAACCTCTGCAAAAAAATATGAAAAACATAAACAAGTGCAAAAAAATGGAAATGGTTCGTTAACAAACCATTGGGTAAGGTAAGACAGCTTCACACCAGTTTTGGGTGTAGAGTGCCTTGCTTGGCTGAGCCCAAAACTCAGGCACCTCTGTCTCCCTGATCACGCTCCTCTCTCTGCAGGTAAAAACCTAAATCTGCTGAAAACTAACTGCAGAAGCATGGAGATAAAAATTAAAAAAAGAAAACAGAAGAGAGGTTGAGGGGAAACCACCAGGAATCTCTATAGACATTGAATGCTTCTCTAAGCTTAGCCCAGAAAAAAAGGCTCTAAAAGCACATGCAAAGTACCTCTCTCTGGGCAGGGGAAGGGAAGTGATGCCAAGGCAAGACCCCGAGGAGGAGCTGAAGGGAAATCGTGGCAGGGCTCACCTGCAAAGGCAGGGTAAGTGTGTGATGAGAAACATGAGCAGAACAGGCTGGCAAAGACTTGGCTCAGGAGTGGGCTCCCTCAGGGTTTGTGCTCATGGAAGCATGTGCTAGCACGCTCAGAGGAGTCCCAACAAAGGCCAGGCAGGCGTGCTCCAGCTGCCCATGGACCATCGCTCCCACTCCTCATCCCTCCAGCCAAGGGGGAAAATGTAATCAGAGCAATTTCTATTAGTAAGAATATAAAGACTTGGAAGCTCTGGGCTGTCTCTTGACAACTAATTAATTACCAGGTAGCATCCCCTTGAAGCTGCCAACACAGCACACACAAGTTCCAGCATGATTTAGGGAGAGGGATGAACTTTACAATAAACTCTAGAATTTTACTTCATCTCCCGCCACCATCTGAGATCCTGGGGGAACAGGAAGGGGTGGCAAGAGGCAAAGTCTGAAGCCATCTGGGATCATCATTAACTCATTCACTCGTGGCCTCTGTAACAAAAACGCCGATTGCGCTGCGAGCAGCAGCTTCCAGCCAGATGAGCTCCTCGGGTTCCTTAAATGCTTTTCTGCCAGTTTCTGCCAAAGGGTGCCCATCCCTGGCAGCCCCCTTGCTTGTTCCCCAGGGCTTTTGGGGCTTTGGGGGGCTGGCCCTCAGGGCAGCCAGCCTTTGAGATTATTTAGAGCAGGAACTATATTTCAAGTGGCTTTAGGTGAAATCTTCTTCATTAACAGAAATTAAAAGGAGTAAGTGAAAAAGTATGGCAAGAAAGGGGGAAAAGGACAAGAAGAGAGGGACAGAGTGACTGCTGCTGACAGCTTTTATGGGAAAATACACATGGCAGAAGGTGCTCTATCAACCCCAGGGACCAAGAGGGCTGGGCTTGAGCTGCTGGACCTGGCTGGTGTGGCTATGCAGTGCCATGCCCTGACAGTCCCTCACCTCCAACCACATCCCACTTCTTGCTGTCCCCAACAGAGCATCCCTTTTCAGCTGATTAGTTGCTGTTACAGGACTGGTGTATCAGGGCAGTCATGGAGCTCCTCAGTGTGTCCCCATACAACAACCACACTGTGCTGGAGGAAAGGATCATTTCCAGAAGGAGGACACAAAGGGACAAAGGCTGTTTGGGCTGCAGAGGTTGTTGGGGAGAGCAGTGGCTGCTAACCATCATGATCTGTCAAGACACCTCACACACACACCAAAAAAAAAAATTGGTAAGTTACAGATGAAGATCAGGATGTGTGACCTCTCAGAGAGCTGGGCTTGGGCAACTGGACCAAGAATCTCACAAAGGTTTGGGTTGGAAGTGACCTTAAAGATCACCTAGTTCCAACCTCCCTGCAATTAAACACTCCCATGATTCAGTGTAAGCCCTGTGGCAGCACTGTGAGGTCTGAACTAGAAGAAAACACAGGAAATATGAGGATCTCAATAACATTTCTCAGGCTCTAGAGCCACAGAGAGATGGGAGATGCTGTTTGGTGTGGCACATGTGGCCTGAACTACCCAGTTTTGTTTGCACCCAGGGTGGTATGAGATAAACCATCAGCAACACCTTGACCAGCACATGGGGTCAGTGCTGCCTTTGAGGACTGCCTTGGGGAGATATTTTACATGTGACAACTCTCCCATCACTTGAGGCAACTCAGGCAGCTTTTGGGACCAGAAGCCTCCACCTCTCTGCTCCAGGCCACAGCTCTATTGGTGGCCATGGATTTCTCCTTAGACACCAGGACAGCCACAGGTCATCTTGCTCAGGTGCAAATGTTCCGGGCTAAGCCAAAACATTTCTTTTCTTTTCTTCGATTTACTTGATGTAAGTCCAAAAAATGAGATGACATCAAAGAGCCCATTGAGTAGATCCCCTCCAGAAACACAGGGGGACTTTACCCCGTTAGTACAAACACAGTTCCCCTGCAGACTTCCTGGGAACAGCTGAAGCAGCACCGCACTTCAAAAACCAGCCTGCACATCACAGGGCTGGGGAGGAGCTCAGCTCTGGCTCAGGATTGTTGACAACCCTTTCAAAGCCCACGCAGGATCACACACACAAATTGTCACAGCCCTGGAGGAAACAACTTTCTCTTTGTCCCCAGGAGACGGGCTGCAAAGGCAATCCAGGGCAGGAGCTGTCACAAGGAGCTGTCAGGGAGGGCATGAAGTCTGATGTGTAGGACAGAAAGAGAAGACTTAGAGGATGGATTTACCCCTGCTGGAACTGGTCACCGATTGTTTCCCATGAACTAACAAGAGGAATGAATGTCCCTTCAGGATTTAAAACCCATGCCAAGAGTCCATGTTTCTCCGAGGGATGGCAACTGCCAGCAGTTCTGTCTCTGCTGCAGTCCCAGCTCGGAGCTGCTGCTGGCTGGGGTCTGAGGTCACTTCCAGAGGGACACAGGAGACCTGCAGGAGCCCAGGCTGAGCTGTGGCATGGAGTGACAATCAGGAGATATGCTGCTTCCTGGAAGAGTTGGAACTGATGTGCAAATAATGGCAGAAAAATGTGGGGCAAGCGAGGGTTAGAGAGAGATTAGTCTGGGGCACACTCTGGGAGATACACAATGTTAAGTATGAGGGCAAAGGAAATGAAAACTGGAAACTCAAACATAGTCAAGAATCCAATCCCAGCCTGGGCAGGAAGTTTACACTCTGCTTCTAAATATACATGTTTTTAAATCAACAAGCTTTCTTGTTCCTCAGCTCTACTGTACATCCACACGGGAGAACGAACCGGATGGAGGCACTGCCAAGCTCTCCTGGCGAGGTGTTCTGTCCACGAGGGACAAGGCATGGGTGACAGACATCCCTGCCATGCCCCAGCAGGGCAGACATCCCTGCCATGCCCCAGCAGGGAAGCAAAGGCTTCCCTGCTCCTTAAGATGCTCTGGGATGGAAGAATTCCCAGCTCCAAGAACGCTGCTCAGCACGTAGCACCCAGTTCCTTCCATGCTCTCCAAGTGCCTGTGGACTATGAGGAGAGGGAAAAATATCCTGAGCAGGGCTCAGCTGTGGTGCCTCTTTCTTCCCTGCTCTCTGGCCACTGCATTCATGCTCAGCAGTCGGATAGTCACATATTTTTTTTAATTTGATATAATTATCTCCTAGAAATTACTGTACACAGCCTCTTGGGATCTAAAGCAATTAAGTGAAGATAAATTTCTTTCATGGAGCAAGCTGTCAAAGGATGAAGCAATTTCATTCCCCATTTGAAGTGGAAGCTTTGGGTCATGCATGGTTTATTTGAAACAATGCCATCACCTAAAGCTGCTGATCTTATCTGTCTCTCTCTGTCTCTCCATTTCAAACTGCTGAAGATGTGCAGCGTGGCACTGCCTGAAGTGATGACATCTGGCACCAGGCCAGCTACAGAAACAAGCTGCTCCTCCCCAAGCCCGAGTGCAAGAGGCCAAACATTCCTATTAAAAAGGGGGAAACCGAGGTGAAATCTGGGAAGAGCTGAAAAGTGGGAATCCTGCCCAAGGGAACAGGAGACCCACAAGCTACAGGAGGAGTGAGGTGCCTGCAGGAAGGGGAGGCACTGCCCAAGACAGGATGGGAGCACATGGGGCATCTCTGAGAGGTAGCAGGCTACCAGGCTTCCTCTTCCTCAGCAGGCTGCCCTGAAGCCATGTAAACCAGGCTTCCAGGATTTCATCACGAGGAGGAGCAGTCCATGCCCTTCAGTCTGTATGAGGAAAGACATGGCAGGGTGGAAATTATATCCCATTAACACATGCACGCTAAGTCTCTCAGAATTTCCAGCAAATTCACTCCTGTCCTCACACTTCACCATGCCAAGACTTTTCATTTTAGACAAAAAAACCCACAAAAAATAAACTAATTTAAATAAATCATTCTCCAAAGTGGTGGATTTTATCCTGGAAAGGCGAGCAAAGTGGAGCAAAGCGTGGCCATGGTGAGGGCTCTGCTGCCTGCACAGATTCAGCACTGGAGATGCTCCCACAGAGATTCCCAGGAAGGAAGGCACATTTAGAAGGTATTCCATGCTTCCCAAATGAGGTGTCCATCCATGATGACACCTGGAGGGTCTCTCCTTTCCCACATCAGTCACTCACTAACTCAAGTCATAGGGAAATTGGTCAGGATGCTCATGTCTAAATGGAGGCTGCAGCTGCAAGTGTGAAAACAGGCAAGTGCTGAGCAAATTCAGCTCCCATGGCCTGGACTGATGAGAGCATTTCATCCACGAGGCTTCTGCAAAGCTCAAATCAGCACTGATTAAATCTTTGCTCATTAGAACTAAAAAAAATTGCTGGAGGGAGCTAATAATATAAACTGGCAACGGGTGCAAGTTCGAGAAGCATCTGGATGACTTAAAAGTGCAAAAATGATCTCCAGAAGTGACCTCAGCAGCAGAAATGTGGCACGTCACTGACAGCTGGGAGGTCACTGCATCAGCTCCAAAAATGCACAGCAACAGGCACGTCCCTGACACACCCCGAGGCTCTGCTCCAGGGCCACTTTTCCATGGGAAACACACATGGAACAGGTATCAGGTGAAGTGACACAGCCCTGGAAGGATGTAGCAAGCTCCATCTTTTTCTGTCCATGGACATAAATCTCCTTCCTTCCCTAATAATGGCTGCTATAATAAACACCACATCGTTTATGCTTAAGATAAATACGGAACCAAAATGTAAATCTGTCCTGTTGTTCACAGACCAGGCAGGCAGTAACTCCTCAGAAAACACATTTGTCTTCATACTGAGAGTTTGTGTTTATATGTGCATCCACCTATTCCAAGTACAATGAAGCTTTGGGAAAGTTTAAAAAAATAAATCAATGCAATGATTACAAATAAAAACTACAGTTGTCACTATTCATAATATATAAACATATAGACAAATATTTGTTACACATAGTGGAGAAAATGTTTTATGTAAAACAATGGTATGTAAAATGTTAAGGCAAATTTTGTTAATTTAAATAAATTATGGGTTTTACCTATCCTTAAGGAAATATATGCTAATATGTTATGGGGGAAAATGTGACTAAATGATCTGGATTAAATTTTTCATGTCCCACCACAAATACAGTCAGGCCAGCAGCAGTAAAGCTGCTCATGTGGGGTCTGTGTTTGGGAAGAGTTTTAATGTTTCCAAGTGAAACTTCCCTTAGTACCCCCTTGTCTTCCTAAGGGACAGGGGTGGCCTGGGGCTGAGGCACTGGCCTGAAATCCTGGGTATCAGGGGTTTGTTCTCATCCTGAAGCTAAGGCTTCCTGTGGGACCAGCTCAGTCCCTCAGCCCCGTGTACCTCTGTTGCCAATCCCTAACAAGGAAATTGCTTTTCCTTCTGTCACGACGTGTTGTGGAGATACGTTCATTAATGCCTGGGAAGTGCTTTGACTTCAATGACTTTGAGAAAAGAAAACAATAAATAAGACCATGGTGGTGTCTTCTTCTCTCTCTGATTTGGGATGTGACAGCAGGAGGGCACTGAGGGTGACAGCTCTGTCCTGCCATGGGAGCTGGGCTCTCTATCCTCACTCAGACCCAGCCCAGAGCTGGCAAACGGATTTGGCATCCACAAAAACAACACAAGCTCCAGCTGGGAGCAGAAACGTGGGGAGCAGACTCCAAGCTCAATGACAGAGGTCACCTTCCGTCTCCCGTAGAGACAGAGTAGATCCCCATCTGTTATTTGGGCTGACCACTCCCTGCATTCCATCCCGTCCACTTCTTTGGCAAGCTTTGCAGGACGTGGATCTTTCTTATTCAGGATAACAATGAGGAGTTATTAATTGGGTCTTTTTTCGGGTTTCCTGAGGTCCTTCCCATAGCTGCCTTGGTGGATACCACAGCCATCAGATGGGAAGTTTTAAGCATTTCAGTTGGGCAAAGACAAAACAGTGCCATGAAAGAGGGTCCCTCCAAAGCTGAGCCACAGGCATAGACCAAGAATCAGGTCCAGGACTGAGTTTGGGACCAGAGTGAAGAGTCTGGCAGCGTATGCAGCTGGCAAAGAAGCAAGCTCGAGTCCCAGAGACTTCTCATGCGACCCAAAGCACCATATTAACGCCTGAGCAGCACAGAGGCCACACTTCATGCCCAGGGACAGCTCAGGGAGCCACAGCAGCCTTTGCATTTCCTCAGAGTTTCTCTGGGTAGCAATAAGAGATAGCTCATTGGGAGGGGATCCAGCATTAATGGTGTTTTAATGAGGCCTTTCAATACACTTATAGACTAATCAGCAAATTCCACAAGGTCTAGGCTCTAATATGTCATTCCAAGTACACTAAAGCCATGGCAATACCTCTTCACAGCCAGAGCTGTGCACTCTCTGGACCTGATGTCCTGCCAAGAGGTGGCAGCTTTAGTGCCATTTGGGTGCTGGGGCAGCAGAAGCAAGGCCATTTCCCACTGGAAAACCCCAAGGGAAGGGAAGGGTGCAGACAGTGTGCTCCAAGGAGGTGCTGCACAGGAGCACTCTCTTTTCCTAGGTCACTCCACTATTGCCAACTCCGGGAACACACAGTCAGCGAGTTTTTTGAACAGGACATTTCCTGTTTCCCAAGAGTCTGTGCTGAACCTCTGGAAGCAGCTTTTAGGACAAAAGGACTAAACACAAGTAAGTTTCCCATCTCATTACATAAACCTGGCCTGACCATGACAGCAGTGAGGACGTTTGACAACGAGCACCATCTGATCCACATGGCAAGATCCAACCCAGGCATGGGACAAGGCTGATTTATCCTTTCAGTCTCTGCCTCCAGCTGATGATCACATCCCACTTCCAGAAAACACTTTAAAAGAGCCTTTAGCTGACACCAGAGCCAAGCTGTGCAGGGCTGGCTGAGGACCTGACACGTGCTGGGGCACGTGCTGGGCTCACACCCTGATTCACTTGGAGCTGACGCCGTTGCTGAAGGGCCTGTCCAAGATGAGCCTGGAGGAGAGGCAGAGGTGTATCCAAAGCTGGGGAGGAAGGCATGGAAACATCACAAGCCACTTGAGGAAACTCCCCACGCACCGTGGTAGCGCTTCCTCCCTCCACATGCCAGGAAAGAGGCATTTCAGGGCTAGGGAAGGTTGTTTCCAGCAACTGCTGGTTCTCCCCTCCCTGCTTCCCCCCTCAGGAGATGGGGCTCCCTGGAAGGCAGCACCTTGTACTGCCCTGCAAGCTGTGCCCAGACCACAAAGCCACGCTGCCTCTCACTGACAGGGGGTTAAGAGAACACGTGTAACTGGGTCTTAACACGTTGGCAGGTGGTTCCTCACCTCGCCGTGCGACTGCAGCTCCCACACACAGCGCTCAGCCCCGGGAGCAGGCAGAGCAGCAGGACCCCAGCTCTGCAGGGGGGTGCTGCTGTTAGAGCTGCTCCTCCTCGCCATCCTGCCTGGCCAGGGCTCCAGGACCTGTTCAGGCTCGGCTGTGGCAGAGGGGCTGTGGGGATTTGAGCTCCCGCTGCCCCCAGCGCCGCCTCCCAGCTCGATGCCACGGCCGTGCGTCAGCAGCGCCCAGCACCCGGCACGGCCGGGGCCACAGGACGTGAAAAGCTCCTATGCCCCAGAGACTGCAGTGCACAGGATGCGGCCTGGATTAAAATCTGGTCAGCAGAGGTCTTAAAATGTCAGCGTAAACAGGAGGGCAGTGCTGGCGCGGCCGCGGGGAAGCTTGCATGGGCTTACGCTGCTTAACAATAGGTTCAGTGACCTGGACAAAGAAAACCTCTCCTGATAAAGCCAGCAGATTAGACATCGTCTCAAACCCTCCCAAGCTTTCAAGAGAGCAACTCAGTAACAGGCAAAACCTTGGAACTGCTCACTCACTCACTTGTGAACAAACCCTATGCTATTTAACACAGTTAATGAAAAGCTGTGTCTGCAGGACACGGGGAGTGCCAGGTGGGTATGGAGGAGAGTGGGAGAGCACAGTGTCACCTCTTCCTGGAGCAACATGTGGGGCCTGGACAGACACAGCTCAGACACAGCACGAGAGCAGCTCAGGGGATCCAAACCATGCCCTGGAGACCGTCCCACCTCTCACTCCATCTACTTGGCTTATGGTAAAAGAATTGGGGGAACTTCAGATACATTTACATATCAGAGTTAGGGAACCAACCCAGGGCTTCCCAACCTATGGCAAAATTCGATTAGTGGAAACAGAGACAAAGCAAATTTAGCCATGAAATAAAGCATGTTTTTAACAATGATTGAAACAGTCCTGTGACTGTTTGCTGAGGATCCTGATGGGTTCTCAGCCTTCCAGAATCTAGGGTTTGTGCTTTCTACAAGAGCTGCTGTTGGAAATTTCCCTGTGGTTTCATGAGGGATGCAAAAACCAGTGGAGATGGCCACAGCTTCCCCAGCTTGCCAGCATCCGGGGCTCTCCCAGCCTGGATTCCCCATTTCCAGAACTGACGCACACCACCCTGGGCTCCTCTTTGAAGAGGGGGTTTCTGACCTGTACATTCTTCCCAGAAGCTCCCTGATGTTCAAAGCACCTTGCTGACAGACAGGCAGGTGTGCCTGTGACAGTGACCACCTCCCCAAACCCAGCACGGGGGCGGAGGGGGAGCGGCCCCCCAAACACAGCCCTGGGCAAGGCACGGGGGAGGACTCCCAGCCCAGCTGTGACATTTCCTTTCACCTATACCTGTACAGCTGTTTCCTACAGGGCTGCAGCCTCAAGTGAGATGTGTGAGGCTTCTGTAGGTGCTTGGGAACAAGATGGAACAGAAACGCTTCACACCTGGCCCCAAAATTACAGCACGCTGGCAGGGGGCCAACATAAACTGGCAGAGTACCAGTTGCAATGGACATCAATTAAGCAGCCTGTCATCCTCAGACTGCAGGCTTTGCTTTTTGCAATCTGCATCGCTCCTTAAGCCTTCAGCAGCACCAGCACTGGAGTTTTCCAGATGGGATCATTTCCCGCAGATTCCACTCGCTAGATTTATTGCAGGTTTTGTTTTTTTTTTTTTAACCCCCCCCCTCCTTCTTCAAGAGGCTGAACTATTATTCCACATTGTGGATTTCTCCAGGGCTGGTTTCAGTGTCCTTGCCTGTGCTAGTGCTTGTTTGCCATCGGTTCCCTTCATCTTCAGCTGCAGAAACGCAATTTTAGGAATATCCTCAGAACTCTGTTAGCATAGAAAGTGATTAAAAACTGAGATCAAACGATAACTGAACAGGATTCCTCTTTGAAAGAGGAATCTGCACAGGCTCTGCACAGCCCTAGGAGATGCTGCAGCAGTCACTGGACAGGTCTCGTGCCCACTGCACAACACTACTCTTAAAACAGCACAAGAGACACCAGCATTCCCTCCTCTGTCATCCACACCAGGGCACATGGACAGAGCCTGGCACTTCCCACTGTGCTAAAGGCACCTGACAAAGGCAGAGAGAGGCTCCCATGGTGCCCACACAGCCCCTGGCACTCGTGGTCCAAGGCAATGCCAAGGACTTATGAGGAGTTCAAAGCAGGTGATGTTCCCCATGCTACCTTCATGGTGGCACAAAACCCAGCTTCTCCTCCATCACCCCATGACATCATCTTCCAACATGGCCCATAATTTAGTTTAATTGCCTTTTACAATCCAAAGGCACCACATGAAAGGGAAGGTCGAGGCTGGGATGGAGTTCAGATACTGGTCAGAAAATGTAAACATCTCTTACTCTGCCGCCTCGGGGCTGCCAGCTCCTGCCAAGTCCCCGCTCCGAGCAGGGCTGCCTGTGGCAGGGATCTTTCACGGCTTGTTTGGAAACCAAGGCAGGCAGGAATGGAAGGAGTTTTTCAAGGATGACTCCTCCTTGGACTCTCCTACTTGGGGCTCCGATCTCTGCTCACAGTTTCCCTTTTCCTCTCTGGACCAAACTCCAAGCTGGAAGCTCTCGCTCTCATGGGCTGAGAGCATTTGCCTGCCAGCTGGAGGGAGATGCTCCAAGGCTATGGAATGGGAATATGGAAAGGATGCTGAGAAAACAGTAACATTTGCTCACTGGGGTTTTCTCTCCGCTTACAAAGAGTTTGTACTCTCAGAGCCCTGATCTTGCTACCTTTTCTCTGATGCCTTGCAAAAAGTCCTCCCAAAATCACTGTAGTGTGGCAACTCCAATGTGGATTTAATCCCTGGCATTCCAGGAGCCATTAGGTCTCAGAAAGGACAAAAACTCTGGTGTTTAGAGGCATGTCAGAGCCCAGTCACTCCAACAGCTACTCCTCCTGGGCTTTTAAAGCTGGGGCTCCCTTTCCAAGAAGCATCAGACACGATTACACGCTGCCAAGAGATCTCTGAGAGTCTTAGGAAGACTGAAATACCATAAATAAGTGAAGTGAATAACAAGACAGAACTAATTTTAGCCCAAGTCTAAATAATAATTAGCTCCTAAACAGCTAATCCAAAGGCTACTGCCAATCTAGAGCATGTTGGGGCAACTAGAGAGAGAGTTACATTTGGATTGTCCACCTGGGCTGGACAGTGCAGAGGAAAAAGATTTGGGATTTCTAAGGAGAATAAAGCTTGGGGTTTAGGCCATCTGCACTGACAGGTGAGTGAAACAAGGAACAGCACCAAGTGTGGGAAGCTCACTGGCCACCCTGGAGCTGGAGGAGCCACGCAATACCCAGCTTGTAGGTCTGGCAGTAAAATATTGCTAATTAATTTCCAGAGCCTTGCATTTCAGGGCTTTCATTTACCTAGTGAGGTGAGACAGGGTTGAGACTAGTTGAGTGGTGAGTATCTGAGACAGTCCACTCCACACATGAGCATGCACATGAGGGAAAGGGAAAAAAGTGCCTTTCTGTTTGAGAGGAGGGAACCACAGTGACTGGCCCTATAAGCACATGTATTAATCATGCACCGTCTGGTTTTAATCCACACACTGCTGATCCTGCGTCTCACTGTATTGTTATCAGGGGAAGGAGTATTTCTCCTCAATCTTATTCACCAGCCAAAAGCCTGAAAATGCAAAAAACACATTTGTGAAGTGCCTTCCCAAGGACCCTGGGCCCCGGACCTGGTGAGCTGGGGCTGCTGCCTTTTTATTGGCGTTTAAAAACCTTTTATTAACGTGTGTCAGGGCTGGGGGAGGAGAGACAGGCTCAGGTTTCAGGACCCCCCATGCAGAGAGGTTTATTGTGGGAAGGGACATTAACACTTTCTCCTCCACATCTGCCCATGGCTGGGGCATGTGGCAGAGGGTGTGCTGCAGGCTCAGGCTTGGGGGATGCACACCTTGAGCCTGTGAAGAGCTTGCAGGAATGTGGGCAATCCGTGCCTGCAGAGAGGAGAACCTCGCTGCCCTGCTCCATGTCAGGGATATCTGCAGCCCTCCTCCAGCCTTGCCACCAGCTCCAGGGGGTCACTGCAGAGCAGGATGCTCCCGAGACAACAGGACCCAGTGAGAGCTGAGGAATCCAGGACACGGCCCAGGTTCCCAGGGCTGCACCCACGCACAGCTCAGATGCACCATCACTAGGAGGACTCTCTTTAACCTCAACACAACCCAAGTGTTTTCCATTACTAATTCCCCACAGCAGCACCATGAATCCACCGTTGCCACCTTCTTTTTTCCCAAACCTTAACTCAGCCATGCTGCTGCTCCCTGCTCTTGCCTTGGGTCCAAGGCTGGGTGAGGAAGGTCCTGGCAGTGTCTCCTCGGGCTCAAAGGCTGCAGACACAGCTGACAGCTCAGGCACCAGGCTGCATAGTTTGCTGCTGACTGGTACATTCAGTGGTGTTCCATCACACAAGCTGCAGTGGAGATGTGCCCAATACACACCCAGGAAAACAGCACCGAGTTCTGCTCACCCTGGAGCCAGCTTTTGTTGGTTACAGCTCCAGTGACAGTGCAGGAGACGATGGAAAGCTCTAAGTGTCCCACTGGCTCCAGCAGGAATCCGAACGCGCGGCCTCATGGCAAAGAACGGAGTCAGAACGTTTTCACTCAAAATAAGAGCCAGGCCAAATGCTCAAAAACTTGCTGAGAAACTCTGGCTGAATCCTGCACTCCATCTGCTAAATGGGACGTGGAGAACAAAAAGGAGTGGGAAGCACAGTGTTTGTCCTATACAGCTTACAAAACAACCACCCTCTTGGTAGAGCCAAGAACCCAACACCATTTTAAGCTCAATTCCTTCCAGTTCTGCCTTTCAACAGATTCTTTTCCTCTGAAATGTTGCAAATTAATTAAGAAACTAGGGGGTAAAAGAATGGGGTAAGGGTTTGGAGCATCAGCAAGCAAGGTGAGATATCCCTGCAGCAAAAGCCAACTGCCTCCTCTTAGCCATGCAAGTGATAGAAAAGGGGCCCAGAGTCACTCTGGCACACCAGAACCCTCCTCCCAGCCCACAAGACACTCACATTGTGCCATATAAAGAGCAGTACATTCTCATTGCCTCTCCAGCAAAGAATTTGGGCTGAAAACTGGGCCAAGACTGAGAACACAAGAGAAAGAAATTGGGTGCAAAAAATAACTCCTGCTAAAAAGCAATGAAAAAGCAGTATGGGAAAAAAATCAGTGCCAGAGAGAGCTGCTCCACTGCCATTGCCTGCTGGAGGCTCAGGGATACAGACCCCAACATGCCACCATGCCCAGCATGGACAGGCACCCTCCCACTGCAAACAGCCCAGAGATGCATCTCATAGAGTTCCAGAATGGTCTGGGCGGGATGGGATCTTAAAGACCATCCAGTTCCAAACCCCTGCCATGGACAGGGACACCTTCCACTAGACCAGGTTGCTACAAGCCCTGTCTAACCTGGTTTGAACTGATGAACTGCAGAGGAGATCGATTCATCATTACAGGAAGGGCAGGGAGCAGATGGTGGACTGGAGAGGACACACAAGGGCTCCCAGTTTTAAGTTGTATTGGGGGTTTCTTTGCTAGGAAGTGCCCTTTTGTATCTTGCTCACAGTCACTCTTGAAAGGCATGTGGGTTTGTGCCTCTCACGCCTGGATGGGTCTGCAGTGCCTTCTGCAACATCCCACTTCTGCAGAGTCAAATAATTCCTCCATTAATGCTGCAGAAGGATAAGATTTGTGGAAAAGGGCAGTCATTTGACTACAATGACGCAGCTGCCACTCCAGTCCCTTTCTAAATCGTTTCCAAATCACAGAAAACCGGGTAGGAACATCCAAAGAGGTCACTTTGCCTCCTACTCTAAGGTATTTACCTCAACACAAGGTGTACCTGAGACAGTCACACAGCCTGCTTTTGACATCTCCAAGGCTGAAGAGTTCCTGAAGAATCACTCAGGATGCTGCTCTCAAGTTTTTAACTTCCCAAAGGTATGAAATCTTTCCTAAAGTCTTGTCTTCATCTATTTTGCTGCAATTTATGCCTGTTTTTCACAGTGCTCTTCAGCATGAAGCTGGAGGACAGCTTGTTCTCCTCCTCTCTGCCTTTTCCCTGAATTTCCTCTAGACTAAAGAGCCCCAGCTCTCCCAGGCTCTTCTGGGAAGTCAGGCTTTTGAGATATCTTTTCTAACTCACTGTCCTCCTCTTCACGCTCTCAGGTGTCCTCTGCACAGTCAACATGCACAACTGCTGTTTCACCTGTCTGACCAGTAACAAAAACACTGGTCAGAAAGAAACAAAGGGGGTACAGGCACAGCCAGGCCTGGCTGCTTCCCTGTGGGATTGGTGCTGCCTTTTCAGCAGAGCTGAGATAACACCATGCCCAACAGCCCTGGATGCCTGGGGAGCTGGTGCTGAGCTGTGAGGGCACCAACTCCCACCTGTGCAGTTGTGCAGTTTTACTATAAAGCAGCAGAACCAAAGGGAGCTGGGACAGGGAGAACTCGGCTGGGAAGCTCAGGTGTGGCTACAGGACAAAGACACAAAGATGAGTGCAAGTGCCTGACAGGACAGGTAGATGGCACTCCAAATAAACCCGTGTGTGGTTAGAGGAGGCAGAGTTCAGGGAATACTGACCCCCTCCCACAAATTAAAGGGCACCAGCCAGAGCTGCTCAGCCACCACACACGCCTGCTGAGGGTTCTGGTTTGTGGCTGCTGGGAAAAGAATTTGTAGGGAGTGGGGCACTGGGACTGTCCCCAGCAGAACCCCTGTGAGGCCACCACGCACACTGGACCAACCTTAGGGCAGCAGTGGCAACTGCATGCTTCTTATTTTAACCCTGTCAGATAGAGCCCTGAGAATTCATGTTTCCACAGTGACTTCCTGGAATAAGGTGCTTCCCTAAACTGGGAGGGCTCTTGGTTTTACTGGGACCCTGTGCTCCTGTGCTGCAAGCAGTGCTGTGAGCACAGGTTGGGGCAGACAGAGAAGTGAAACAGAAATTCACACCTTTGGGTCCCTCTGTGAGAAAGGTCCCAAACTTCTCACCATCACTTCAGGAAAATGTCAAGAAGAAGTGCCACATGGGAAGGCACCTTGCCACTGTCACACACAGGCTCTCCACAGAAACCTGCCTCTGCATCCCCACTTCTCCTCCTGGAGCACCAACCCCTTGGGGAGGGGACACTGCAGCTTCCCAGATGAGCCACACTTCTGGAGCTGCAGTTCTGCCTCTGAGCAGGAAACTGCTGAGAGCCACTCTCATCCTGCCGTGCCTCCGAGGGCGTGCAAAACAAATGCCATTGTGCCTCCTGCATCCCCCATCAGGTTCAGACACGTTCTCCAAGTGCAGCCCCCAGATCCCTCCTGGCCAGGTGGTGGCAGAGAGCAGACCCAAAACCCCACATCAACAAGGGAACTGATTTCATTATTCTAAAAACAAACAGCCAAAGGAAAGTTCAGGCTAGAATGGGCTCCTAGAGCAAAGAAAGGAAAATAGAGAGCGGGCAGTGGGGAATGCTTCATATTCCTAAAAGCCTTTTGTACGTTAACACATGGTGTCTGCTTCTCTCTAGTCACCTATTTATCACTCTCCTCTTTAGAGAAGGAAAAAAGTCCTGGCTGCCTTCCTAAAGCAGAGTTTTGTGGCCGGGGGGAGGGGGAGGGTGCTTTAAGCATGATGCAAACCATTTGGAGTGCACCGAGAGCTCTGCCAACACAAGCTGCACTATTTAAACAAGTGAGGAAATGATCGTATATACAACATGCCAGCGAGCACACACACACCAGAGGAAGTCGAGAGGGGTTTTCATGACACAGAGCTGGATGTCAGCGGCTGAAAGGTCGATATTTTCCCTTAACACCCTTCTCAATGACTTAATCGTGTTCCGTTTGCACAGAAAACTTCCCAAGAATAAAAGTCTGGAGGAATCGAGGGGGGATGTTTGGCCTACTGCTGACCTTGTCCGAGGTCCTCTCCACGTAGCAGGGCTCCTGGGGGGCGACCAGCAGGGGAACGAAGCCCGAGAGCAGCCGATCCTCTTCCAGGCTAAGCAGGGCAAGGTCGTCATCTGGGTCCTTGTACAAGGGCACCTCCGACTGATTCACTGTGGTCAGTATGTTACAGAAGTCAGCCAGCGTCGCCCACACATCTACTGAGACCCTGGGAGAACGAGGAGAGACGTGAGCAATTCAGGGCTGGAATGCGTTGGGAGTTGCCTGCAATGCTGCAGCGAATACCAGAGAGGTGAGGCGAGGCGAGGCCCGGCACCGCTGCTGCCCTGCCCCGCGGGACGGCCCCGGCGCAGCTGCGCTGGCAGCGGCCCCGGCAGGGACCGTGACAGCGGCCACCAGCCAGCGCCCTGCTCGGGGACAGCGCCCGGGCTCTGGCCCTGCCCGCTGCTCTGCCCTCCTCTGCCCGCTCCCCGAGGGGAGCAGCTTCCCCGGGCGGTGCCACCAGGAACCCAGCTCATTCCAGGTGGGAGAAGGGATGCTTGTTACTCAGTTTTAAAGGCTGCTGGGAGGGCAGAGCGAACACCCACACTCCAAGGGGCTCTTGGAGGGCTCCATACCCCCTAGGGGGCTCCAGCCCACCCGGAGCATCCTCTCCTTCACACAGCTCTTATCTGCTGCACAGAGATTTTCTCAGTTAAACCCCGGCCACAGGGGGTTAAAGCTGTGTTTTGATTCTGGCCATGGGTTTCAACACTCACAAGTGACCTGCAAAGCTGCCCCTGCCATGTCTCCCATTCCCAGAGCGGCAGTGATGTGCAGGGAGCAAGGGACGAACACGAGGCCACCGGTAGCCCTGGACCGCTCTCCACGCATCCCAAACACACATCCCCATGGCTGAGCACACACCAGGGAGGTACAGCACTCCAGAGAGAGCCAGTGTGGAGAAAGCAGGGAAGCAGGCAACAAAGCATGGGGGCACTGCAGCTGACCGGGCTGCCTTGCACTGTCTTTCTTCCCTGTTTCTAGAAACACTCAGATTGGGGGTTTTTTAGCATGTAAACTGGGATGAAAGCAGGGAATAGGGAAAACTGGGGCTGATCTGCTTCTGATAGCAGTGAGGAGGGCTGCTCCTCCACCCCACACCTCTGGAACACCAAAAAGCACAGGGAATCCAGCATCCCCAGGAGTGCAGCAGTGACCGGTGCGGGCCGAGGCAGCCCAGGGCTGGAGGGAGGCCCCCTGCTCTTTGAACTGCTCCAGGTGGACAGAGTCTGCACTCGGTTATTTACGGGAATCAATGTACCAGGAAAGCACACTGAAATGAAACATCTTGTTTTCAAGAGCGTCCTGGGAGCCAGGCAGAATGAGGAGTCATTAATCAAAGCCCGGCACGTAATCAGCACACATGTAACGCAGAGTCGCCCACGTCCCCGAGCCAGCCCTAGCCCACGTCCTGCAGAGGAGAAGAGGTCCTTCAAAACCCTCTGGTCACAGACACCAGGAGCTGGGTTCATTCACAAAGCTCCATCGCTTGGCTCAGCCAGGTCTGGCTGTCAGAAATGTTTAAATATGGAAAAAAATAAACAGTTGCAACACGTTTTTCGGAGGGATCTGTCCGAGGCCCTTTGTGATGTAATGGGAAACGCTGCGTTTGTGCTACCAGCTGGAAAATAAACAGAGCTGCGAGGGTTAAAAGGAACTGAACTTTCCACGACCCCTATCTGCAAAAGAAGAAAATAATAAGAGGAATGATCCACTGCCCCACAGCCCTGATAGTTTATCCTCCGGCCCAGGCTGCAGAGACAAGCACCGGATGTGATAGGGCTGCTCTGGGCCACCTCCAAGGCGAGCTCTGCCCATGGGAGATGCACAGGGCTTGGGAGGCTCAGCCTCCCCCAGTGCCCTGCTGGCAACCAGGCTGGGCTGCCTGAGGCCGGTCACATAGCACTGGTGGGGCCCCACGGCCGGGCTGCCACAAGGGCTCGCTGGGATGCAGGAGGTGCAGAGGCATCAGCAGGGAGAGGAACGGGAAGAGTGCCCACAACTGCTGGGGAATGAGTGCACTGGGGTGTTGGGGACAGGCACAGATGCAGGGACATTCCCAGGGGGCTGGGACAGCCAGGTGCATGGGGCCATGGTGAAGGAGAAGGGAAGGAACATATTGCAGAGAGCTTGCCTGTATTCCCAAAAAGCAGAGCTGACGGCAGGAGATGATGATGGCAGTCAGGGCGGGAAGGAGGCAGAGAGCAGTGGCAGGATGCTGGGCTGGACTGGGATCCACAGCAGGGCAGGGGTGGGAGGGTGAAGGAGCAGCACAAAGCACAGGAAGCATCTCCCTCCACAGGGCTTAGCATACAAAGTCAAAAAAATGCCACGGGAACAGCCACTGAGCTGGCACTGCTAATTAATGCCCTTGCAGGCACCCAGCAGTCCTGCACTGCCAGGCAGAGCACCTCTCACCACCCCTGAGTGTGAGAGCAGTCCCTGTCACTTCATCTTTCACCTACAGCTTCACAGTGCCTTGCCACATCTGCCATTTGCCCTGGATGTGACAGGTTCCCACCCTGGGCTCACTTCAGGCAAACCTCAGACTGTGCTGGCTCCCTGGGCAGCCAGATCTCACAGCAACACTACCCCAGCAGCTGGGCAGCCCCTGTCAGAGCCTTCAAAAAGCCAAGAAAGAAGTAGTGTTGGTGTTTTGCCCTGGTTTTTTCCTGCAGTGGCAGAGGCAGCACTGCAGAGATCAGTTCTGACCATTTTCTGCCACCCCTTTGCAGTGCATCTCCCAGCACTGCCACCACCAAGGTCATTCACCAGCTGCCACTGCCGGCAAAGCCAGCGAGGGCAAACGGCCCACACTGACACCTACAGCCCTGTGGATCTCCTGCTGGGACATGCACTCGCCCTGGAAGGTCACACAACACTTGTGAGCCCTATCAGGCGCCTTCTCCCCACTGTCCCTGCCCAGGACCACCTCACAGCCACCCCCAGTCATTTCTGGCTTAGGTCACCCCACGGTGCAGCGGCGCTGGAGCCTCTGCGCAGAGCCCAGGCAGTTCCAGGTGCCTGGAAACTCTGTGCATGCACAGTGCCACGGCTTCAACGTCCCTCTGCAGAGGGAGGCCCTGAATTACTGACACTGAGCCCAGGCACGCAGCTCCCAGGTACAGGGAAGAGGCTCCCAGAGCTTTTAACCGAGGAAGCGAGAAGGGGGTTAGCGCGAGGTCTTTCCTCGGAACGGGGGTTCATTCACTTCCCCACAGACACATTTACATTTGCTTATTCCACTAGGACAGGAAAAAAAAATAAGAGTTAATTTCTTTTTTATTGCCTCAGGATTCCAGGTTTAATGTAGCTGTCAGTGTGAGCGCAGCCCAGCTGCAACGCCGACGGACACGGCCCAGCCAGCGACAGCGAGAGCCGCGCAAGTGCACAGCGAGCTGGACCACGGCCCCGGGGCTGAGTGCTGCCCTGGCCAGCCTGGGAATGGCTCCTGGCAAAGATGACGCCCATATGGGCATCACCACAAAGCACACAGCGAAGTGTCGGGGAGAGCAGAGGGTGCCAGGGTAAGCCTGATGCTCACAGAATCCCCACATGGCACTCCAGCGTGAGCCACCATCCTCACCGGGGGCGCGGGCTGCCTGGTGATTAATATCAAGCACAATGACCCCATGTTACAAGCCTGCGGGGGCCTGTGGAGGTGGCCATTTCCTGTGTAATACCAGCTTGTTTAAACACTAACATCCAAACTCCACAGCTGCAGAACAAACCCGGAAAGCGCGGCGCAGAAGAAGCCCTGCATTGTGTTCCCAGCCGTTCCCGCGCCGCGCTGCCACGCAGATGGCAAATGCCTGGGGCTGAGCGCTCCCGGGGCCAGGCCCCAGCACCCGCCAGCTCCCCGTGCCCACCGGATGAGGTGCTCTGCATCCTCCTCCCGGCTTTCCTCTCTCCTGGACCACGGGAAGCTGAACTAAAAGCAGCTCCTTTGCAAGGAGTAAAAAGGGTTGGCCGTGGGAGCTCTTCCCAAAAGGCGTTCACCAACCTTGTCCCGGGCTCAGGCAGAGCAGGATGAGGTGGTCACAGCCCCTCTGCACTGGTGATTTCCCCCACTCTGCCCTGCCCGTGGTCCCTTTGGCCAGCCAGGCATCCATAAACCCATTCCTCTCCCAGGAACCTGCCTCTGGAGCTGGAAGGACGCTCCCCTCCCCAGGAGAGGTGCAGTCTCCTCCCAGCCAGCCACAGCCCCCTTCCCCACAGAGACTTCTGGCTTCTGCTTTGGTCGACTTCACCTCCATTCTCAGCCAGGTTTACACTACTGAGACACCTCTGAACCCTCACTTTGATGTCTTGATAGGGAAACTCTGGTGGCCAGCGTTACTGAGGCTGGGATCTGCAAAAGGGATTTTCCATTTAGTCTCCAGCAAACTCCAGCAATGTCTTGGCACCCCTGTCCAAGACTCTGTCCATCCCTCCCAGTGGGAGCTGCCATCTCAGTGACACTTCTCTGCAACAGCGATGTGATGAGAGCGATCTGGCAGATCTCTCTGGGAAGGTAAGCTCTCGAATGTGCTCACAGCTTTTGGATTTAATTTAATACTTGGTTCAAATTAACCATTTTTAAATGCTTGCAGACAGTCTCCACAAACTGAGAGGCCCTTGGCCCTGCATGGAAGGAGTGCAGATTCACCAGGGTCAGCCCTGCAGCGCTGTGTCTGTCTAGTCAGTGGCTTCCCCATCAGTCCTTCTGCTCCATTTAGCAATGGATTAATTGTGGCAACAGAGGGGAGCAAGGAGCAGCTTTGCTCCCTTTGTCCAGCTCTCTTCACCCTCTTCCCAGCCATATGTCCCAGCAGGAGATGGATTCACTTGGACAGCAGCCTCCTTGGAGATCCACCTTTTGTCCTATCTGCTGCCAGTATCTCTGCCTTAGGGGATCCACTCCGCTCCCCTCTCCCCAGGATCCCTGTTTTTACACCCCAATCTTTGCAAATTACTCCTGGGACATTTGGTCTGAAAGATGCTTCTCCAACTGCCTTAAACAACCACCTGCAGAGACCTCAATGCAAGGTTTGCCATAAAACATGCAGATACAAATTAATTCTAAGATACAGAAGTAATTTGCTTGCTGCTAGAAGACTTGGCAACACCTGGTTCAGACACACAATTCCCGAGGCACTGAAGCAGAGATGTCCAAGGTTAAGTTTAGCTCCTACTCTGGAAAGACATGAGGAAAGAGCCATGGAAAACTCACTGAACACCTCTTCCAAAACTGGAAGGACACCCTTCACCTCTCAAATACACACAGAGAGGTGTTTAGGAAGTGCAGCAGCTGAAAACCTGTTCCAGGGCATCCCCTGAGCCATGGTGACCATGCAGTGTGGCCAAGAGCTGGATGAGTGCACTAGGCCAAGGAGGGTGGATTCGGGGAAAGATGGAGCTTCTCCCTTGGGTTGCATTCAGGACTGCTGAGCCCCCAGGTAAGGAGAGGATGCCTGTCAGAAACCCAGGGTTCATTCCCAAGCTCCCACCAAGAAAAGGAGCCTGAAGACAGCCGCCTGAGCCTCTCACCCCACTCCACAGAGCCCACTCCTGCATGGCTCACATCCATCTGCCGCCTTTCGGCAGCGCTCACCCCTCACACCTTTCCCTCCGCCTCTGTCCAAGGGGGAAAGCAGTGAGCTGAGGAATTTGGTGTGGGGTTGGGTGTTTTTTTCTTTCTTTTTTTTATTGTAAGGACTCAAATCCAGCAGTGTGATAAATGCATCCGAGCTACAATTAGGAAGATATATAGCATCAGAACGCGAAGGTCTGGGCAGCGTGGTGAAACGCGGGCTCTCCAGAGCCCCAGCTATGTTTCCCATTATGTAACCCTGGTCATGGGCAGACAGCCAGACTCCAAATGAAAAAGAGACTCTGGCTTGGCACCGTTTCTATTTTCCTATCCTCATTCGGGGTCAGCGCAGTGTCATACAGCTGCAGAGAAAGCTCCGGGGATTAAACCTGGGAAAGACTCCAAGACCAGGACCCGGGTTCAAGTACCAGCTGAAAGCAATAAACCAACTGCCACAGCTGGGCTGAGTTTAGACGTTCTCAAAGTCCCCCAGCTCTCTCCAGTACGAAGAAGGAGCGATTGTGAACATGGCGAAGGCAGCATGAGTGGAGGCCTTGGGACACACAGCCCTGAGGCTCTGGCCCAGCCCTGCCAAGCTGCCCTGCTGGCCCTGAGCCCAGCCTGGATGAGCCATGCTTTGATGCGAGCTCTGGGCTCTGAGTGGGCTGCCAGATGGGTATGAGGCCTTTTTTTTCCATGCACGTTCATGGCATCCCTGCAGGGCGCTGCTGTGCTCCAGGGGGTTTCCACCATCCCTTTTCTGTGCCCAGGCCATCATGAGGGGAAATGGAAGTGGTTGAAGTGTGTCCTACCAGCTTCTCTGTGGGCAGTGGTGGGACCTCACAGCATGTCCCACCAGCAGGAGGAATGGAGCATGTGTGACACAGCACAGAACCCTCACTCAGCTCTGCAACTTGGCACCTGCACTTGCTCCTCACGTGCTCTCCCTGCTCCTGAGCTCACCCTGCCCATAAACCTTGGCTTACTCCACCACGCCTGCTGCTCTGACCCATGTTTTACTTGTAAACTTCTTTGAAGCTGCTCCTATCTAAACCCCTGGACTCAGTGACTCTACCTGGTTACTGAAGAGCCCCAGGGCAGCCAGCATGCTTGTGTCAATAGAGAGCTGAAACACTAACCCAGTGCTCTCCTTTTCCTTTCTAATCCCCAGGGCAAACATTGCAAATCCCAGGTCATGCCCAAGAGTGGAGCTGGTTCCCTGCTATTCATCACTACCTGCATCTCCATGGAAGCTCAGCCACTGCTGTACCAGAGTCCTGGACCACCAACATCCATCCATACAAGAGGTCTGGGCTGAAAGAGCAACGTGCCTAAGGCATTTTCTCCATGTGAACCAAAGAGCAGCAGGGTGGAGGGGCTGGGAGCCAACATGGGGCAGATGGGACAGGATGGGCATGGTGGGACAAGAGGGGCTGCTGGGAGAGGACCTCTGCTGCAAGATGAAGACCCTCATTCCTCCACTGAGCACAACAGGACATTGTGGAGTAGAGCTGCCAACCTATGCCCACTGCTCCCCAAAGAGCCATGGGAGTGCTGCCACCACCACCAGGACCCCGCACCTGCTCCATCACCCCGGGGGGACACGGCCCCGTGCCCTGCAGGAGGGGGAGCAGCTCGTCCCTGGGCAGGCGCCGAGCGCTGGCTGCGTGAACCCAATCAGAAATTCCATCTCCAGGCTGCCCGTGGCCAAGGGCTCAGCAGCTCCCTGCGCAGGCAGAGCAGTGGGAAGGGGGGATTGGTGCAGCCGGGTTCACGTGATGGATCCCAGTTTGAGTTCCTGCCCAAAGATGGGCAGCAGTTCACATGAGCAGGCAGCGGTCCCACACCGAGCAGCCGACAAACAGAAAACAGACTCCATCTCCACAAAATGAGGCCCAGAACTTCCTGTGTGAGATTTCCATTTCCTCAGCCAAATGAAAAAGAACTGGAGTAAGAGGCAATAAACCAGGAGAGCAGGACTGGACCTGACGCACGGAGCGGGGACCCATTAATGGTTAAGCCACTTTGCTGGATTACTCTTAATGCTCCTTCCCATCACCCTGGGTTCTGGCTCCTTTGGATTAACAATAAGACGTGATTTCAGGCTCTGGATCCGGAGTACCGGAGGCAGATGGAAAATCCTGCGGGAAAGCAGCTACGGAGCATGCTCAGACGCTGTTTCGCATACTCCATACTTGGCCCCTTCACTCCATTTTCTGTCCAAAAATATGCAAATTGCCTAGTCCGCATTATGGACTAATGGGCTGAAATCAGCCACTTTAGAAAATTAACCCTTTTGGGGGTTGCATGGTAGGGACAAGCGGTTTCTGAAGCAAAGGGGAGGTGATTTTTGGAGCTCCAGGAGCAGGCAAGCTGCTCCAGGTTAGCCCAGCCCAACCAAGGTTGGCCTGACTCAGGCAAAAAAAGGTAACAAAATGCTTATGCTGGAAATGGAGTTCTCTCTGGTCCAGAGGAAGGCCCAGCCTGTCCAGCTGGCTGGGCCAGTGCAACACCTAAAGGAGGGGTATCCCAACAAAACCAGATGCACTTCCTAAGCAGAAAGTAAAAATCCACCTCATAAGCCATCTTCTAACACATGGAAACAAAGGGCAGCCACCAAGTCCCCTCAGAGACCCTTCAGCCCCACTCACACATCACTGAAGTCACTGTGTCACCAAGGGTGACAACTCCACCCCAACATTTCCTGGGCAGTGGGCCTTGCCTGGGTGCTCAGGTCACAGTGCCACAGCCAGCAGTAAAGCATGAGCAAGGGGGAAGGGCAGCACGAGGAGCTCAGGGAGGGAGCAGACACCAGAAGACAAACCAGAGGATGCACGTACTGTTTGGGGAGCTCAAGAGAGGTTGGAGGAGGGTTCCAGGTGTCCGGGTGGCCAAGCATCCAGTCCGACCAGACTTTCACACTGGGCAGCAGCTCCTTCAGGTCCTGGGGCAAGGCAGAGACCTTGATGTCGTCCTCCTCATCCTCCTGCTCCATCTCTTGTGGCTGAACTGCAAATACAAGACGTGAGAGCTGAGGCAGCTCACCACAGCCAGGCTCAGGCAGGGACTGGGAAAGTATGACACAGATCCCAACATCCCAGCCTTGGACACACAAGAGAACAGCCACAACCCACAGCAAGCACAAAGAGAGATCTGTTCTCCCTACACAGACTGGCCTGAAAGGCAAGTCAGGGTGTTTGTGATCCCTTTTACTGAGGGCAGCAGGGTGCCACTGCACCAGACACAGAGATAGGATTCCAAGGTCCCGGTTTTGGGAAGTCTCCCAATTGCTGGCAGAAAGCATGCCCTGGGTCCATCCCTTTCTTCCCAATATTTCTGTCCACACACCTCAGGCGCTCTCCTGCAGCAGATCCAGCTCTAAGCTGGGCAGGGCTTGGGATGCTGCGGGAGAATCCACAGGCCCCAGCAGCGGGGAAGGGATGTACAAAACTGCAGGGACTGAAGGCCTGACCCCCACCAGGCTGCCTCGTGGGCCCCTGCACGGATCCTGCTGGTAAGCCCTTACCTGGCACACATTCCCTCAGCAGGTTGGTGCATCTCCTCACCAGGAGTGCAAACATGGAGAGCCCCAGGGCTGTGGCCTGTTCCTGGATGACAGAGCGGCAATCCTCAGAGATGCACTCTAAGAGACAGAGAGGGTTTGGGTCAGATGTTGCATCTTGTTTCACCTTCACAGCCTCCCTTTCTGCATCCCACGTGGGGCAGGGGTGACTGATTCCCTAACTCACACCTGTGCCAGACACAATTGCTTCATGTAGGGGGAAAAAGGGTGGTAAGTAGCTTCTCTGGAGTGGAAAGAGGCTGCAGCCACCCTGACCACACCATGCCCAACCCCATGGCGTGTGCTGAGCCAGCCAGGACCACACTGGCACTCAGGGCTCCGGGCACAGAAGCTGCTGTTTGGAGCTGATGCCCTCCCCTGAGGAGGGGGGCATGTTTAAGTGTTAAAAGGGTAATTAGCTGCATGTTTGATCTCTGTCCCTGCTGGATTTTTAACCTCAGCAGCTGAGGAGGGGGCTCCTCCCATTAGTTCAGCAATCACACAACAGCTTGTCAAGCGAGCTTAATTGGAACTGTTACTCAAGGAGATGCCACACGACCACAGCTCTTCCAAACAGAGCCGGCTCGGAGTGAGAGCAAATCCCCCCGGCACATCTACACCCAGCCAGAAACCACTTCTGAGGCTGCTGAGAGCAGCGGGGAGCTGGCTCGAGGGAGCGGCCTGGAGCCGGGCGTGGGTTAGGCTGGGGAGGCCAGGAGTGCTGCAGGACATGCCAGGCTGCCCCAGAGCTCCCAGAAGGGTTTTAAGCCTTCAGGGCAGCCTCAGCCCTCCCAATCCCCTCTTGCTCCCCATTCACATCCTCCCAAGACGTGGGGGAGTGGCTGGCTGGGGAGAACCAGCGGGATGGGATGCACTCACACACTTCAGGGGTTCCTACCCACCCGTGCTGTTTGCTCTGAGCAGGATGCTCCTTGCTGCAGGACCAGGGCTTCCACCCTGAGAACAGCTGCCCCAAGCCAGGCAGAGATTTGCACAGTGAACACAAACTCACAGGTGCTCACTCTGAATGGGTGAGTGAAGCCCCTGGGCTGGGATGGGGAGGGAGAGCCCCTGCAGCCCCCCGGCTCCCAGGCACCTCTGCTGCAGACATCAGCACCAGCTGCACGTCAGCACAGAGGTGCTGGGAGCTGAACTGCCCAGATGTGGCAGAGCAGGGATTTTGAGCAAAGGGCAAGAGGATTAGAGCAAGACACCAAGACCCTGTTTCAGATGGGCTAGCAAAACACCTGAGGTGCAGAGAACAAACAGTGGGGTTTTAAGGGCGAATCACTTCAGAGCAGCGGGGTGGGAGGTTAAAAACAACCAGAAAAAGTCTAAAATGCACCAAGAAAATACAGAAAAAAAAAAGAAGGAACATCTGTAGGCTTGATTTTGCCAGTCAGTGAGTTCAGCACCCAGTGTGGAGACCACTGAGGGTAACCCAGGGTGGCACCAAAGGCGCCTGATGGCTGAGTGAGGGTGCTCTCCTTGCGGAGCCAGGGCTGAGCTGGTGCCGCAGAGCAATGGTAGGAAGTGCTGTACTGCAGTGGCTGTCAGCTTTTGGAGGAAACATAAAACTAAAGATGTGACCACTCTGGGACAGTAAATCTCTTTCATGAAGCCTTTCCCACAATTAAGAGTGTTAGTCCCAGTGCTCTGGCCACAGTCCAGTCCAAGAAATTACAGTCGTCTTCCCTGCGCTCCCTCCTCCTGCACTTGGGTGAGATGCTGGACTGTCTTCACTTCTTGTCTTAAACAGACACGCAAGACCATGGTGGTCCAGCTGCCACACCTAAGTCTGACAAGTTCCCTGGGGGGATAAAAATCTCTGGGCATTTCAGCAAGCCCCCTGTGAGTGGGCAGCCCCCAGGACTCCAGGCACTGCACTCAAGACAGACTCACAGTGACCCCCACACTGAGCTGGTGCAAAAGCTGTGTCCTCCCCCTCCAAACAGGCAAAGCTTAGAGGGTGACAAGTACCCCGTACTTCAGGGTGTATTTCAGAGACTGGCTCCAAGTGTTGGAGAAATGCTCAGTGCTGGCTGTGGCCAGACTTGGTCCCAGCCTTTCCCACTGCTACCAGTAGCCCTTGCTGAAGGCTGCAAGTTGCCCACACAACATCTAACAACAAAAATACAGGAAAAAGTTTCTTGCACATGAGCTGTGACAGGTACAGCCATCCATCAAGCATCTCGTGTTGCTGCAGACATGAACTCTGTGCCCACCAGCTCATAAAACCACAGTGCTCCAAGGTACCCTAATGATGCTCAGCCCTGGTGCAGCCTGCAAAGCTGCCCATTGTGCAGGTGAGAGGAACAGGACACCCACATTTAAGGGCTGTTTCCCCACAGTTCCAGCTCAGCTATCAGGGGTGTTGTCAGCTCATCATTAAATCGAACAAAACTCCCCCAGTCCTGAAAGTTCATTCGCTGGCTGAGCTCATCATCCTCATTCCCAGGAGACTCCCCAGTAGCGAAGGACAATCCAGGTGGGTGCTTGTTCATGAGCCCTGAACATATACCAGCTCTGCCAGCAAAGGCTCTTCAGAGCTTAATTGTAGGACAAAAGAGGAAAGCACCATAAATCAGGAGAAACTTTCTCTCTGTGCCTTTTCACCACTTTCCTCGGGAGACTGGGAGCTTCGGCTTTCCCTGAGCTGGGAGCCGGGAGCCAGTGGCCACAATTGTGTGATTCAGAGGCCATGGGGTGGCAAATCCCAGGCTACTCCAGCCACAGGAGTCAGTCAAGGCAAGGGTACAATCGAAGGGCAAAGCACTTGGGGTGTTAAATACAAAGTTGTGGGATGTTTTGAGCAATGTGCAGTAAGGAAACCAACTCTCTGCACCCACAGCAAGGTCTCTTGGTGTCTGAGCCTACACTGGCACCAAGAGAAAAACACTTTGTAGAAAATAAGCTGAAATGAGGGTTGGAGCAACAAATCTGCTCTGGGAGCCCACAGGGCACCATTACCTCTGAGCTGAGCAATGGTCTGTGGTGCTGGAAATGCACATTAAAACACAAACTTACTGGAAAGAGGTGTTCTTGGAGGCTGGAGTGATACTTAGGTCATTTCTGTCCCTGCAGTTGCACAGCACTAGTAAAAATGGGGATACCAGCTGCCACAGAGCAGACAGAGAGATCCTGACTGCCCAAATCAGGGCAAACCCTGTAATTCCCAGATCTGTTTCCCCAGATGCACAGTGGGTGCAAGAGAAGCAGAATGACAGTGTCAGGTTCACAGGCAACCCTGCATCCTATCCCTGCAGGCAGTCACCAAAACTTGTGACAGAGGCTTCAGATGGCAGCAATGGCACCCCAACAGCTAAACCTGCCACAAATCCACCCCACTTCCTCCCCTAAAACCCCAAATGGGGCTGCAATCAGATAACCCTGCCAATTCACACCCAGCCACGCTGCTCAGCTGGGGCACAGTGTGAAGGTGTCAGGCAAACTATGGAGAGAAATCACATGCAAAGGAAGGTGCCACAAGGTCACAAGCTGGGAGGCAGTCAGAGCTATGGCTCCCCTGTGCCACCAGCAGCCACAGCAGTGACACTCTGCAGGAAATCATCCAGCACCAACAACCACAACACATTCCCTCTCCACCTTCTCCCCTTGCAACCCGGCAAACGTCCCTGTTAATGCCAGCACTGGGTAAACAGCTCCTGTCACGTCACCTCTCAGCTCTCGCCTGCGCAGCCACCCTGTGAACACCATCATGCAGCTCAGAAATGTCACCTCCCAGCTGTGCCACTGCCTTCAAAGGTGCTGTGTGGGTGGAGAGGCAGGTGGGCAAAGCTGGCACTGCTACCTCAATAACTGCTTGTTAAACCACAGCCTAAGGTCAGGACTCCAGCACTCGCAGCCAAGACTGACTCAGGGTAAATTCACAGCCTTGTCACATGCTGTACCAGCACACAGCCTCTGCAGCCACGCTGCAGCCACGGCAGGGAGCTGAGCTGGCATGAAAACCCTCCTCCTGGGAGCTTCCTTAGGCTGGAGCTGTCTCCCAGCCACTTGTAGCCCCACCAGCAAAACTCAGGTACATGGAATGCTGCATGGGGCTAGAAAAGAGCAGGCAGAGCATTTTAAGGTAGAAATGTCATCAAACACTTTGAAGTGACAGTGATTTGCATTACCCCACGCTTCATAGGCTGAATTTGCCTCAAAGATGTGTCTTTCTGCACCAGAATAAGTGAGAGGCCAGCAGAGCCCTGCAAACCCCCGTGGAGGTCAGGGCTGTAGAAGCTGGACAGGCAGCAGGACCTGAGCTCTGACATTCTGAGCACTGTGTTACTAACCCTGCCTGACACTTGCCACTTGTCAGCCCCTTTATCCAGTTTGCTCAGACTTTGCTGAAGTTTCCATTCTGGGTGCTTGTCTCAGCCCAAATTCTCTTGGAAATCTTCAGCCAAAACAGCTCAGTCACTTGTGAGAATGAGGTTAGGAAACAAGATAGTGGCTTAGCCCTGTTTGTAAAAAAAACACTTACAACCTTTTCCTTGAGCTAATCTAGCAACTGCAAATCCTGGAACGGGGATCTGAGATTTTGCTGCAGAATAACCTCTTTAACAGAGAGTTTTCCTGTCCTACTAGAAATCTGTTCACACTTGGCCAAGCTACGAACATCTGAAAGACAGCACTTTTTCCACTTTCAATAGGAATTCATTTCAACAGTTAAAACCTTCTAAGATTTCACTTCCCTGAGCATGCTCCATCTTCCTACCTCCCTTCATCTAACCTGTGTTACAGGCAGCAGAGCAACTGCCCTGCTCCCACCCAGCACGTGGGGACCTCTGTAAAAATGTCCTTGTACAAGTGACTGCTGCTTGCTGCGAGCTGGAGATTGGACCCAGACTCCTCCAACTGGCGCCCAGGCTATCTGCTCTGAAGCAGAGCCCAAAGGCGAGAGAGGGAGAGGGATGGGATGGAAAAAATGGGAGCTGATGAGCATCAGACTGCGAGCACAGAGCAAAAGCAACTGGGAACCAGGGATGGGCGGTTTTTCTGAAGATCAAGAAAAGCGGCTGAGCTGCAGAAGAGTTCTCCTGTTTCTTTGCATGTAGGAAAGAGGTTTTTTTTCCAGCTGAGCACTGGGCTGCACAGAGAGCGCTGTTTTCCTACCAGGAGGCGGTTTCCTGCAGGGAGTACAGGGAGCTGGGTGGATCAGCTGCTGCAGCGCCCTCTGCAAGCACCTACCTGGGCTCTCCCGGGCTCTGTGGGCTCTGCTCCCACCCAGCCAGCAGCAAAACTCGACCCAGGACTCCTGCAGCTATAAATCTACCTGTTCCACAGGGGAGAGGGTGAGTAGGGAGGCGGGGAGAGACAGAGAGAAAGGGGACTTTTGTACCGGGGAGAAATTGGTGTTTCTCTGAGAACGTTATATTCATGGAAAACATAAACCAACTGTCGTCAAAGTCGTCTGAGCTCAGGAAATGGAGCGGCCGGGAGAAGGCTGCCATGTGGCCGGATGTTATGTATTTCTAATTAGTGCTATACATCTTTCAGCAGCGAGTGTCCTTTTGCTGGGAAACACAACGCGCTGCCCTTGTTATTGTAACTGTCAGAGAGTGCTTAAACAGATAATCTCCAGGAAAAGTGATAAACACATCCCCTCTCCCACTAGGGTGTGCAAAACAGCAGTGCCAAACCTTTATGAGGGCAACACAACCAGCCACAGGAAATGGGAATGGGAAAAGAGCAAGGGGCAGCCGCCTCTGAGGAGAGGGATTTGCTGGAGGAAGCTCCTCGTGGCTGCTCAAGTGCCATGCGCTGAAGGAAATCCTGCGAGGGACAATCGGGGCACAGCGAGTGCAGCACACGTGCGGTGCTCACAGGGATGGGGCAGGGGCTGGGAGTGAGGGCTCCCAGCTGTTTTGCTCTGACTGTGCCCCCAGTAAGGGTGGAAATGAGTCATGGCAACCCCTGAGCTCACAAGCAGCGGACATGCTTCTCCATTCATCCCAGCTAACACAACACAAGGAATGCTGAACCTTCCACAATTCAAACAACACCAAAATGTCTCAAAGGAGACCAGACTCCTTTGATTCGAGCAACTGGGCTGCTCTAGCCAGGGGTCAGGAGGGCTCCAGTGAGACAGTTTCCATGCTGGCCTCTCTGCCCTCACCTGAGCTGTGGCTCCAGGCTGGAGGTCCGGAGCAGTGCTGGCAGCAGGTGATCCCAGCACCAGCACAGCAGCAGGGATGTGCTCTGCTCCCAGGGAGCAACAGCTGAGCCCACCTTCCCCTGTGACGGGGTGAAGGACTGCATGGGAAGGCACTCAAAGGAACGAACAGTTCTATGGACACAGTCCCAGGGATGACATAACGGGCTGGCCAGGGGACACGGGAGCTGCAGGAGCTCGGTGAGCGCAGGGCTGGGGGCGAAGGCACCCGTGTGATGTGTCAGCACATCGGCTGTGGAGGCACAGACAACTGATTCACCAGCTGGCTGCTGCCCTGAGGGGAAAAGACCCAGGCTGGGCTGGTCACCTCGGAGCTGACACCACCTGAAGGCAATTCCTTTGCTCTCTCACCGCTCAGACAAAGCTTTCCCCGTGAGTCACTCCCCGCCAGACGCAGCCCTGGCAGCGCTACAGGGCAGCCCCCGGAGTGGGGCTGTCTGCAGGAAATGGGTGAGGAGAGCCCTGCTGCCGGCCCAGGCTGGTCCCACTGGTGGAGACCGCACACAACCACGGGAAGATAAGGCAGCCAAGCGAGGGGGATGCTCACAGCTGTGGGGCATTTCCCCGACACCACCTCGAAGGGGACCTGTGAGTCACTGGCACTCCCAGCTCTCGCTGGGAACTGGCGAGTCACACACGCACTCATCTGCCCCCGAGAGAGCCTGGGAACCTGGAGGCACTGCTCAGCCCTGGCTAATACCCTGGGAACCATGGGCAGCTTTCCTGGAAGGACACTCCTTGCCTCTGAATTTGCAGACAGCAAACAGGATGGCAGTCCCAGCCCTCCCAGCACTGAGGCCGAGCTGAACATCACCACCTGCAGCACACAGGGCTGAGCCCTTCCCGAAGTGACCTTTGCATTGCAGTACAACCTGGATGCCCCCAATCCACCTCCCTTTACTGCCATGTCCCCATGGAGAGGCAGGAAGGTCCTGGGAGGGTCTCAGGCTCAGCAGCAGCACCGGGGAACTCGCTGCACGTGTTCCCAGAGCAGCTGGGGCCGCCCAGGAGCCAGCAGCTCCCTCTGCAACCCTGACTTGTCCGAGCGAGGGAAGGAGGGAGGCCTAGGAGGTGAGGAATGCCGGGGGCCTGGGGAGGATGGAGCAGCTCTCCCTGTGGAAGCCATTAGATATTCAACACTTCATTTGTTTCCAGCCGTCCTGGACTGCAGCGCTGGGCTCTAGGACGGGAGGCTCTTCTCTGACGTAACCAGGAAGCAGCTGCAAAATTAAGGAATCCCTCATGACATCATAAAAAGGGTCGATGGTTTACAGGGGAAGGTATAAAAATTAATGACATATTCCCACCCGAAGCAGCAAGCCTGCCCAAGAGCCACAGGGGAAGCCATGCTCTGCCCGACGAAGGGGCTGCCTGCCCCAGACAGCTCAGTGCTGCCAGCTCCCTTTGGCTGATCCAGGAGCTTGTCTCTGGCTCTGATTGTCCCTAAGCCCAGGCAGGGCTGGATCCTTGCACCTGGGGTGCGATAACCAGCTCAGTACATCCTTCCTGACACTGATGAACAAAGCTTTAGGGAATGACTTTAGGGACGGCTTTCTTGTGTACTCGGGACTGGCCAGGAGTCAACGACAAAAAACATCATTGTGAAGTGACTATTAATAATAATAACTTAATAAGAAGTTATTAATCTCCACAGGGAAAGCAGACACATGCACCAAGTGTCCCCAACGCCTCAACTTCTGCAGCTCTCAAAGACCAACAGGACCTGCAAGAAGAGACAATGGCAGTGGCACAATGTCTCTCCTTACCAAGGAACCTGGGCCAGGTCAGAAAGAATGACATTAGCCTTGAGGACAAGCACAAAGCCATTTCCACTTGAAAAGGGAAAAGGATAGTGGTTTAAAATTAACTACAGCCTTTTCCAGGAAATATCAGTGGAAAGAAGCAGCCATTTTTAGAAATGTTATTCTCAGAAATTTCCTGAAAAGACCCATCAGTCAAAACACAGATTGAAGCCATTTCCACTTGCACTAAGCAGCACTTTGGAGCTCTCTCTCCACGCTTGGGGTGCTTGACTCAGGCAGCAAGGCCAGGATCCTGGTCTGCCCCCCTGACCCCAGCAAGGCTGCGGGAGTCACTTCTGGATGTGGAACAGCTCATACAGGATCACAAACACTCGCCCTGCCTGGGGAGGCACACATCCCAGTTTCCACTAGCCACATCTGCCCTGAGACATGCCAGTCCCTGACCTTCACAGCTGGGGCAAAGGCACCTCCAGGCTCACCCATACTGGCAAAGCTGGAGAACTGCCAGAGGAACTCTGATTTCTCAGTACTGCCCTCACTGGAGCTGCTCCGAGTGCAGGAGCTGACACTGACACTTGTGACACAGGCACAGCAAAGCCTTCACTGCAGATCCCCAGAGCCACAGGTACTGCTGCCAACAACTGACAGCAACACGAATTTGACCCGTCTGGCAGCTAAAAGGCTGGCAAATCCAAATATATGTAACTCCTGGTTGGCTCGTAAGGAAGCGTGTCCCTTCAAGCTGGCATGCCAGCTCATCAGCATATCTATAGCTCCAGACCAGTCTGGCACCAGCTGTCTCTTCCTGTGGAGGGAATATTTGCCATAAAATGCACAAGCAGGATGGGACTGAAGATGCTGCAAGGGCAAAAGGGTCCAAAGGCGAGCAGGGCATCCAGATGAAACAGGGAACGCTGCACGAAAGAAGAAAAATCACAGATGATAGAAATGAAAAAGGGTTTTAGGGGCACTGCAATGATGCAGAATGATAAAAGATAACCCCTGACGGCCTATCCTCTGTCTGCACAGATCTATCAGCCCTTTTTGAAGATGCCAGAGCTATGAACCTCACCAAAAGGGTCAGTGAGGAGCTGGAGAGCCTGGCTGGGTTACATACCAGCATGGCAAGAGCTACCAGCATCCCCCCAGGAGCTGTTTGTGCCCAGACATAACCGTGTCACATGTTATTTACAACAGGGAGGAGGTGTGAACAGGGCTTCCCAAGAGATTTCCTCCAGCCCCGAGTGAAGTTTTACCAGGACAAATAACAGCAGAAAATAACAGGCAGCGTTTTGCACCCTGCCAAGCCCTTGTTGGGGATGGGCATGTCCTTGGCAGCAAATGTGAGCAGACAGCCTGGAACTTGCTTCCTTGGGTGTGAACCTGGGTGAGCACTTTGAGCCTGGAGGTAAAGCTCATGAGAGCAAGTGCCTGCAGACAGGAGCATTCAGAGAAAGGAGCCTTTGATGGGGCAGAAGCAGCAAAATGTGGAGTTTCCGTTTCAGCACATTCACTCCTTTGCTGCTCCTCTTCCTACGGCTTCCTGAGGGACTGGTGTGCTGGTTTGCAGAGCAAATGCCAAGACATGAAGTGAAATCCATGCCCTCCTCACAGCTCTTGGAAGGCAGGAAATCCCAGGCTCTTCATCAAATGCTTGCAAGGCTGAACTGCCTCCTCACCTCCCCACTCCAGCCCTGCTTGGTCCCTCCTGCCTCCCTGGCCGATGGCAGTGGCACCCCCAGCCCCAGGACACCCCAGCAAGAGGGGCACAGCCCAGCCACTCTGCCTGCAGTGATGCTTACCTAACACTTTCCATTAGAAGGCCTTGGTTTCAGTTCCTAAAAGCTTTGCCAAACTTTAACCATTTAGGCTGCAATCCTTCATGCCAAAAGCTTTCTTCAAGCTAAATTTATTGGGAAAATTTCAACTACAAAGGTTCAGCCATTTGCCAGAATGAGGTTAGGGAAAATATATTGTTCTTCTCAAGTTAAAAATTCTTTGACCATTTCAGCAAAATCCCTAGCACCTTCACACTTGGAGCAGGAACCAGAAGTCTGGCAGGGGACAGTGGAGGGGTCTGGGTGTGCCTTCTGCCACTTCTATCCTGCTTTGCCAAGGCGGGGGCCTGTGGAAATTTGGGTGCTCATTATCAGACATCTCGGTCATGCCACTCCAAACAAAGCAGCAGCTGGTCCATCTGCTTGGACAGACAAGGGAAGAATAAACCAAGCCAGGTGAAGCACTGGTGAGGGAAAGGCAGGTGGAAAAGGGGGCTGAAGTAGCACAATTGAGGTAACAGCGCAGCAGCCCTTTCTCCAGCCCCTCACTGCTCTGTTGGCACCATCGGTGGCTGCTCTTCCCAGAGGATCCCAGCCCCACACATCCAGCATTCCTGCTGTGGCAGAGGCATCTAGATTTACATGCCAGTTGAGGATCTCAGATGAGGTCAGCCCGGTTCCATGGGGGAGCTCGTTTTTCTGAAAACTGTGGAAATTACACATGCAAAAAACGCTCAGAACACCAGACTTGGAGGCATCTATGCAGCTTCAAGTCAACTCCATCACACTTACTCACCATAAAGTTATCCTAACGACACATCACTTTTTCTCCCCTCCAGGTACCATTTTCAGTCAACACAGAAAATTAACAGGCAGCAGAGACCCTCCTGCAGAGTGTTCTGATGTGCTGAAATGTGCACATGTGCAGTAAGGCTGAGGGCTGCAGGACAAGGTCATGGTTTGGGAATTAAGATGGAGAACTTGATCCCATCTTTGCCTTGGTCCTGAACTTTCAGGGGGATCTAGAAGTCCCCTTAACTCCTCCCAATGCACGTGGCCAGTTATTGGTGTGTCCCTCACTTTTTGGCTGGCTGGTGACACAGAGGACATGGAATCTGCAGACACTGGGCAACTCTGCTTTGAGAAGGGTCAAAGGCAGCTTCTGAAGGATTATGTTTTTAGGAGAACTCCATCTCCTGCATTTCAAGGTGGGCAGCCAAGGAACTAGAAAACCTGGTATTTTCCTTAAGCTCAATTCCCCATTGATACCTGTTAAAGGTACCATGAAAAAAGGCATCCAAACCCAAGAGTATGGCACAAACCAGTGAGTTTACACTATCCAATTATTTGGACCTGAATCTTCAAGCTCTTCCTACACTCCATGTGTCACCGAGCACGATGATAACACTTAATCAGTGACTTCTCTGGAAAATTTCCAGGAGATGGGAGAGGAGATGAATTTTACCAGCAAAAGGACAACAGGAAAATTAAGCCTGGGATCTCTTTGCTATGTCATCATCTTGTCTATCACAGGAGGCTTTATCTGCCTTACACCACACCATGAGTGCTGCTGGGCACTGCCTTCGAGGCTCGCTCTGTTTGGAAGCAACCCCTCAAAATGCTCCTCATGAGGATACAGCCAAATTCACCCACCAGGAGTGAACAGGGGCTGTGATCTTTTGTGGAAATTTGGAAAAAATTCAGCTCTGAGCAGTGCCATGCAAAGGGAGGTTCTCAGGTGTCGAGTGAGCGATTCCCTGCGGGAAGGGCCATGACCACAGGCAGAAACCCACAGCACGCAGAGAAACCATTCCAGGAAGTTTAACATCCGAGACCCCTGTTAGAAAATACGATCTCAGTGCTCCAACAACTCACACAGAGCCGGAGCCTCGGGTCCCAAGGCCCAGCAGAGGCTGCAGCACGCGCGGGCTCACAGCGGCCATGGAGCCCCCACCACGGCACTCGGGAACTAAAGAGCCTTAACCTTCCACATTCATTAACAAGCACAAGACATCACGCTTTTATGCCAAATTCCTCTTTTCCCCCGTGATTTGAGACAGGATTGGCACGACCACGACATTCCCTGCAGCATTCCCAGCATGGCCATAGGGAGGGAAATTGCTGGGGGTGGTGGGCAAACCCCGGGGTGCCCCTGCACCCCTTTTGTTTGCTGTTGTGTCTCCTGGCAGGAGGACACGAGGGAGCTGCGGGCTCCAGCGCCGCTGCGTTTCCTGCAGAGATTTGAAAACCTGTTGCAGTTCCAAAGCGAGCTTCGATTTCACTGTGACCAGCAGCTCGGAGACTCATAGTTACTATACAGCCGAATAAAATATTTTTTCATAAATTTAACGCCAGCATGTCTGTGTTTGGAAACTTTGAAAATCCATGTTGTATGGTTTACTGCACTGGAAAAGGTGCCAACAGAGTTTCAAAGGAAGGGAAGTGTATAACTGTTTCCTTTCAAATGCATTTTCCAATGGGATCCATTGAGGGAAAAGGCTGGAACTAACTAAAACATTATTAAAAACTGTTATGAAAAGAGACAGAGAGATGGAAAAAGATAGACAAAAACTCCAATACACAGCCGAAAGGGAGGGAGGGAGACAGGCGGCAAGAAAGGGGATATGGGCAGAAAGACACTTTGGGTGGGGAAAATGGGGCGAGACGGGGAGTTTGAACTGGCAGTCGCCCTTCGTGGTTTCATATTGTTGCAGATCAATTGATCAGGATTTCAAGTGCTGCTGGCCCGGTGGCACAGAGAACCACAGAGTTGGCTGCAAGTGCAGCCCTTGCGAACTGCTGACCTTCAGTTTTCAAACCAAAAACATTCTTTGGGAAACGGTTACACCAGGTCCCAGCCCCGGGGCTGCCAAGCGAAAAACAAGCACTACGAACCTGAAGGAACGCCCCGAGTAACTTACACCAAAGCAACAACCAGCACCAGCAGCCTGAAGTAACTCCCTGGTGTGATTCAGCCGGCAGTAACCGCGCGTGACATGTGTGCAGAGGGGCTTGGCTCTTCCGTCCTCCCAGAGCCGAGAGCTCTCCAATCACCCTCCGTCGGGATGAGCGTCGGCCCTCAGGCCGCTCCCGCTCCGTTGGCCACGCTCAAGCTACTCCAACCAAGCCTATAAATACCAAAGCCACCGGGTCCATACAGAGCAGTCACAGCCTGGTTCCCAAAACCACCGCTCCAGCTCCAGGCACAGCCCTGGGTTTGCTGCCCCGCGAGCGAAGGGGGAGCTGGAAGGGGCTGAGAACAAACGTTTTGCCAAAGATTTCAGTGCCCTGGCCATCAGGAGGCTGCCACAGTCGGGGCTGGATCTCTGTTGCTCTGCCAGGCTTCAAAGAGCCAGGCTGGGGGTGGGCAGAGCTCGGCGCGCGCCTGCAGAGCTCCAGGCCTGTGGTTCCATGGGGTGTAGTAACCCTGGGCTGTAGCACACATGTCGAGGGATGAGGGGAAAAAAATAAACAGACAGACAAAAGAATGAGGATGCTCTGCCAATTCCAATTGTGCAGCTTTTATTTTAAATGCTTATCAAGCTGAGAAAGAGCAGAGTTCTTGGAAAACAAGGTTTCCTTTCTTCCCATGCCAGTGTCAAACACCCTCAAGGACGGGTACAGCACAGGCGCTCGCTGCCGGCCGCCCTCTCCACTGCTGCCATCCCGTCCCGTCCCACCCGCCTCGAGAAGGCTTTCCAGCTCACAGCCCTGGTGTTTCTGGTAAAAAGATCTCAGTGATTTTTTTTTTTTTTAATATATATATATAATTTTTTTTTATTAATCTCCAATCTGGCTGGGTTCAAATTATGGCCAATTACCCACCAACACTTCTTGCTAATAAAATAAATTTTTACGGGCCCTAATTACTGCTTTCGCTGAACTGCTCTACAGGAAGCAGAGAGGCTGTGGCTCTCCAGACGGCAGCAGACAGGAAAGCTACGGCGAGGAGCCGGCGAGCGGCTCGCAGGAGACTGAGCTGGAGGGGGAGCGTGAGACACGGCGGATCCCGGCACGCCGCGTGTGCCATGCGCACGGTGCTGGCCCGGCCGTCAGGTCCCCGTCAGCCGCTGCACCCACCACCTGTGACGCAGGGCTGCTCCTGGGGACACGAGTGACGGCCGCAGCGCCACGCCGGGACCCGCGGACGCCAGCGGAGGGGAAATTGTATTTGGAAAAGGCTGCATCAATCACACGTGATGGAGAGGCAGAGTCGCCTCCCATCGCGGCTCGGGGAGCGGGCTCGCACAGGGGTCCCCCCGCGCTGGCGGCGGGGGGCAGAGGGGAGGCGGGTTCTCAGCCCAGCTCCCACCTTTGGTTCTCTCTGTTCCAATCACAGTTAATTGAAGGAGACAGAAATAGCAGAAAGGTAGAAAATTCCCCTGAAAACGCGGAGTACCCAGGCTGCTCGCAGCTACGCACGCAGGCGCTCCCGCCCGCCAGCACAGCGCGGCCCCAAAGGGCTTCCCGAGCGTGACAAATGAGCAGAACCCACCGGGTCACCCCAGCCCATCCTGCCTGAACCCTGCTGCTCCAGGGGCAGCAGGGAGAGCAGAGCCGCTGTTCTCCGTCAGGGAACACCCTCCGTGGCAAAAAGCAGCAGCCCACGTGAGCCTGGGCTGCTGGAGCCCTGCGCAGCGGGGCTGCCACGCAGGTATCCCGGCTCAGCTGGGGAAACGCAGCTCTGTGAGATTGATTAATTTTATTTTTTTTTGTCTCTTAAGGATTACACTGATTTCCAAGGCCTAATGGAGTCCAGCTGTGATGGGGAGGCAACGCTGCATTACTACAAAGACCTTTACACATTGGTGCAAACTTGTACAACATTCAGCACACACACGCACACACACACACACACACACACAAAGCCCTATAAAAAGGATGCACTGCAGCGGGATATTTTTAGTCTTGACAATACAGCCCTAAAAATACAACTTTGCTAATACATCACTACAGAAATATTCCCAGTGTCCATTCAGGAACGGTTTAAAACATTTATTTTTGTTTCCTTCTGCAATGGTCAGAGAGGAGGGAGAAAATAGAAACTCATTGATAAGAGGAAACGAGAGAGACATGAAAAATTGAAAACTACCTAAAAGCTCATGGAGAGGTTTATTTTATTAGTTCTTAATAAATATCTTGCAGATTTCCTCAGGAAATACACCAGATCACATGTAAAATAGTTTGGTACTGATGTCAACTGTGTCAGCATATGAAATCTATTAGGGTGAAGCCACAGCAGGGTGATCAGCGTGCTGAAAAACTGCACGGCACTGAGGCGAGGGGGGGCGGGGGGAATCTCACGGCCCTTCCAAATTCTTCGAGAGGTAAAAAAGTCAGCCAAGACGCAGAGAGAGAGAAAAAAAGATCCCACATCCTGCTTTGCGCTGCCAGCAATGTGAAGTGCCCAGAGATTAATTCTATGTCTGGCCTGGAAATGTGACTTTAAAGCATTGGAGGGAGCAGGGAGGAGGAGGAGAGAGGAACGAGAAGGCCAGGAGAACCGGGACTGGCACCGTGCCACCGACCCCCCTCCCATCCTTCCCAAGCCGTGTTTCAACGTAGACAGCAGTAAACCCCAACAGACGGCAGCTCCCGGGGCTGCCAGGGCCTCGCACCAGCTGGGGCGCGTCTCCCGCTCCCCGTGCAGATGGGCCTGGGAGCATCACTTCCGCCGCGCTGCTTCCCGAGCCACACGGGCCCATGTGGCCGCCTTTGGCCGCTCTCCGTCCCGGCCCCGCGCGCGCCTGGGGCCCCCCGGGCGGGACGAGCTCCGCTCCCAGCACCAGGCACGAGGGTTGTCAGCCCTTGGCTCCTCGGGCTGAAGGGTTTATGCTGTTCCCAACCCGCCTTTGGCAGCTGGAGCCGCCTTCTCCATCCCTGTGCCATTACCCGGAGAGCAGGCGCTGCTTACGCAAGACGCCCCTGCTCCGCTCCCGGGGCCCGGGAGTTCACCCAGCCAGGGTCAGGGGACCACATGCTCCCAGGAGGGATGGGAGAAGGGGGAATGGAGAAACCTATCCCCCCAGGGCATCTCCTTCCCACCCTATGGTGACACATTCCTGTCTGCCTCCAGCCCCACCCTGCTGGATGGGGGACCTGAGAGCCTCAAGGGCTGACAAATCACTTGTGCTCTGTGTGTCACCTACGAGCCAGCCCTAAGGCCACCACAGCCATCACCAGCCACACTGCCCAGCATTAAAAATGACCCTTCCATTAGAGAAGGGCCATGTCCCTTCAGGGCTGTCACTCAGCCAGGGTTAAGCTGTCCTGGCCTGTGAAGCTGGAGTGAGCATCACACAGCTGGGGTGACTCCTGAAGGTCACACCTTCCTCCTGTCACTTAGCACAGGCAGAGCCAGTGCTGTGCTGCCAAGAACCTGTTGCACAGCACACACAGCCTCAGGCAGACCCTAATCAGGGAAAATAAGAGATCTCCACACCTAAACCTGTGTGGGGTCACCTCCTCACTGCGGACACCCAGCCTTGGCTATGCTGCATTCCTCATCTCAACATTAATCCAAGAAGAGACCCCAAAACCCCACTCAGCACCAGGCACAGGATTCACCAAGGGATTGCAGCCTGTGAAAAGAGGAAGGCAGGATGGAGCTGGCAGGGGATGAGCCCCCAGGGCAGCCCCTGGGAAGGAACTACCCTCGCTGAACTGGCAGGCAGCATCCAAACCTGCATGGGGCAGGCAGCCCTCCCTGCCTACACCTGGCAGGTTATAAAACAGCCCCACAAGCTCAATCAGGAGTTTTACAACTTCACAAAGCACCATAATTAGCCTAATTATACAGTGTTCTATCAGAGAATTAAACAGAAATACAGTAATTGACTTGGTGCTGCTTAAAAGCATGAGGAAATCAAAGGTGCAAGGCACATTAAAGAATCAGAAATCTCTCTTCAAAAGCGAAAGGATTTCCTGTCACGCTGCAAACATCTAAAGCTTCACCAAAGCTGCTGCACCTGGTGCACTCCACTCTGACTCCCTGGCACCCCTCTTTCTCCACCACCAAAGCAGGGGTGATGCAGAGACCTGGGATAGCTGCCTCAGGCACCTCCTCTCCCGTTTTACAGCAGGACAGACGGACACAGAGTGCCACTGCTCCATTTCCTGCCTTTCATTTTACACAGCGATGCTGCTTCTTCATCCAAATAGTGGGCTGGATTCAGCGTTTGCAGAGCTGGCCGTGCCTTGGAACCACAGCAAAGTCCCTCCAACCTCACCTCACCTGTCAGCAGCTCTGTTCTGATTTGCTGCTTGGGCTGCTGAAGCTTGGCTCTAAAGCAGACTCAGGCTTTGTGATTACGAATCATTTCCCTTCTATTTGTTGCCCTGAAATGAGATCTCTGTATCACCCTGTGGAACAGCTTCAAGGGCAGATGTAAGGATGTGCTTGTGTGACAGGCAGACCAGGCAGAAGCCCCCAGCAAAACTCATCCAACACTACTCCATGGGGACCTTGCTGCACTTGAGGCTGGAGGGCAAGAGTGGAGAGTCTGACACACCAGAAAACACTCAGTTTTGCTGGAAACCTTTCCCTTCCCTGCCACAAAGCCCTGCTCAATCTTTTGCCTCCCAAGCCAACGTCTAGATTTCAGAAACCTGAACTGCCAGTGGAAATTCCCTGCAGCGCGTTGATTATTGCATCTCCTGCTGGCACTTGTGGCAAGGGGAAAAAAAGTCACATGGCTTTCTGGACACACATTTCACTAAGGAGTCTTGCATCAGAGGGCAGAAGCCAGCAGCCAGGAAAATAACTCCAATTACGGTAAATAAATCCCCAAATATGTGACAATCTGCCTTTTAAACAGGAAACAGAGGGGAATAAGCAAAGGAAGACTTTGGTCTAAACATTGCTGCCACCAGCCTCAAGAGCCCCAGAGCAAGACTCTGAAGACATGTCTGGGCCAGAATTATTTTACCTGAACTTTACTGATGTGTCTCAAGTCCGAGACAGCTTCCTTCCCTGAAGGGAAAGGCGCCGACAGTTCCCAGCAACTGTGCCAACCTCCAGCACTCCCAGTGGCTCAGAGGAGAAGCCCTGGAGGGTCAGCTGCCATCTCTGGACATGTATGTGTCCCTCAGGAGGCTCAGCACAGGAAGTTGTGCGGCCCCTGAGATGAGCAATGAAGGTATCACTCCCTGCACCACTTCAGCCCTTCCTCCTGCTCACACATCCAAGGGCTGGGCTAGGTCTGCACACAGGGAGTAGCAGATATCCCTCAACAACAGGTTAAGTCTAAAAGCCCTTTGCCAAGGCAGTGACATCACAGAACCCACTCCAGAGCCTTTGTGCAAGGCAGGCAACACAGGGAAGGATGGACATCAGAATCACCCAGCCCTCCTCTGGGCTTCCTCTCCTGATTACCACTCAAACACAAAGCAAATATAAGCAGCAATGTGAAAGGAGGGGAAGGATAAATTAAACATCCAGTTCCTCCAAACCTCAGGCCTTGGGAAGTGTTATGTCTTAACACCACCTAAAGACAGCACTGCCCAGTCTCACAGGGAAAGTCACACAGCAACTGCCAGGTGCAGCTGGAGACCTCAGTGCAGACACCTCAGTCCACACTTGCTGTGCAACGACCAAAGCCTCGGCACTCAGGGAAAGCCAGATGTCAAACTGCTCAACGCCAGCCTCCCTGCATCAAGTGGGCTTTGCACTACAAACTGAGTGCCCCAGGCAGGTGGAGGGACCTCAGGCTCTGCTCTCAACGGAGCTCAGGGCTGCAGCTGCTCAGTGTCCCCATGACACAGCCCTGCAGTGTGACATCTTCATTGACCTCCTGGTTGTTTAGGTGCCACAGCCCACAGCTGAAGTGTGTATTTACCGTGCAAAGAGGGGAACTAAGAGAAAAAGACTGAGTTCTGCTCCCCAGACAGGGAAAGATCAAGTTGCTTCTGCTGCTATTTACAGCCTGAGGTTTATTAAGCTTTCTTTTGTGCCTAATTTAAAAACTCCACCAAACCAAGGCAGCTACCCACAGCACTGCTTTATTTCTAAACTCAGGCAAATGCACTGGACTCTCTTGTGTTCGACTCCTTACACCTTTTATCAGCTCCAACCTGCAAGATGTGGTTAGAGCTTCATGAGAAGGTGTTGAGAAGAGGCTGCCACAGGTGATCAGAAGACGCTTCCTCCGAGCCTTTTCTGATGCTGCAGTCAGCTCTCTGAGCAGAGCTGGGTCCGAGCAGCAGAAATGCGCCCGTGGCCACAGTCAGAGCCAAGGCCGTGCTGAGGGCAGACATCACCAGCCCCTGCACCATCTCCAGGGATATTTTAAAGGTTCACATTTTAGACTGCAAGCCTGAGCAGCTGCAGTCGGCAAGGTGAGACCTGCTGTGTCCAGCACAGGGCTGTGAGCAGGGTGGCATGGCAGTGGAGCCGGCTGCCGGCTACCACAGCATGGGCTCATCTCAGGGCTCTGACCTGTCCTCTCCAGCCTCTCCAAGGAAAAGGAAAGCCCTGTACCTGCTTGGGTGCTGCAGGGGATTTGCACTAACCCACAGATCCTTCCTTGTATATATCAAGACTTGGGCAAGACCAGCACCTCAGGCTGGGGTCAGTGCTGAAGGAGCAAGCAGGGCCGTGAGCCTTAGCAAACGCTTGCAAAGGCTGCAGTCAGAGCTGTGTGACAGCAGCTCTCTGACCCCTGCAGTGCTGACCTGCCTGACACTGCCCTGAGGTGTGGCAAAGGGCACAGGCATTGGTCTGAATCTGCTGGAAGGAGAGGGATGTGAAACCTCCCTTCCTGCACGAGCCTTTGAGGTTTCTCAGACGAGTTCTCTCGCACAGAGAACCCGACCATGTTCCACTCGGGAAGACAGACCCAGGGCCTGTGGAGCAAAGCCCAGTCTGCCCTTGCCACACTGGCTGCCCTCTGGAGCCCTCCTCACATCCCACACAAGCACACTCCCAATGCCAGAGCACAAGTAGTAGGTTTTCCTCCTCACCCGTTGACCTTGGCAGAGCAGACACCCTACACACCGATCACCCTGCCCAAACCTCACTTCCCTCTGGTTTTCCACTTTCCCAATCCTCAGCTAAAGCAACGCACTTGGCCAGACCCTCCCTGTGCCTCTGTGCCCTGACTCTGCTCGGCCCTGGGGGATGCAACTTCATTCCCTACATGTGCTGAGGATGCACATATGGCAGCCCCCTCCCCTCTCCACTTCCACCTAAGCCCGACCTCCTAACAACCTCCACACGGCACAACGCGGCCGGCCCGAGAGTGCCAGAAGGCATCCAGGTGCTGCAGCCTGATGCTTCACACCCACAGCCAGGCAAATTTGCTGGGATTTCCGGGAAGTGTCTCTAGGGTGCCCTGTGCTGCTGCACCCCCACTTTGGTGCGCGCTTGTTTGGAATGCGGGGCCGTCGGGGGGGTGGGAGAGGGGAAGTTATTCTGGTGGTGGCCTATGAATAACATCCAGTGATTTATAGGAAGTATAATCCAATAATACAGTAAAATAAAACAGTGTGTCTGAGATGGGTTTGATTCCAGGAATTATAAAACAAATTATTAAAGAGAGAGAGAAAGAAAAAAGCCTCAGAGAGGCCAGATCGGAGTAAATTGGGCACAGATGGGCTGGGAGGGGGTTTCTCTCTCTCCACTCACCGAGATGCCCCTGCCGCAAGCACGGCTTCAATTAGTCTTTTCAGAAACCAGAGTTTTATTTCCCCAAATTACAGAATTAAAAAAAAATTAAAATTCTTGGAGTGTTTGTGGTTGGGATAAAGGGAACCAAGCTTCTCTGTGAGTTGGTTGTGCAGATGGCTACCAAACTGTTAAACGGGCCACCCCACTATAGTCCCACCCCAGCCAGAGTCCAGGATGGCCCAAAACATTGGTAGTCACCTATGTCCCATCTTGGAAAGCTCCAGCAACACTAAGTCTCTGCCAGGCAGAGCAGCCACTTCTCTCTGCCTCCCTGCCCTGGGTGGGCACTCCTTGCCCCACGGGTTTGAAGTCTACAAGAAGCTTTTTCACACCTGGAGTGCTCCTGACAGGAGGCAGCGGGGTCAGTGGGACCCTCACTGGCTGCACGCCCTCCTGGACAAAGCAGGAACACACTGTTGGATGCTGAACAGCAGGGGATGCACTTCATGTGGGAATTCTTTGGCTTCCTCTGTCAGAGAAAACAACAGATCCAATCCATCTCCCAGGGTCTTCCCAGTGCTGCCCGGCTGCACAGGCAGCTGAGACCAGCTCCAGCGTGCCTGGTGCTGTCCCTGGGGATAAGCACAGCCCAGCTGCCTGCCCTGGGCACCCACTGCAGGGCTCAGGTAACCACAGCAGTGACTTGTGTGGGAGGAGGATGTGAAATGCCACGTGCTGCTCACAGCTGGCTGGTTTTGAAACCAGTTTAAACACAGCTCAAAAAAAGTCACCCTGTCGGAAGAGCACACGGTGACCTTGCGGTTGCTTGATTTATGAAAGAGTGGCAGTGGTTGGCAGAGACACAGATGGCACAAATGCCATACAGGGGACACATGCCAGGACAGGGGCACCCCGAGGGACCACAGCCAACCCACACCACAGCAAAAGAAGAAGAGTAAAAAGCAAAGAGCAGCAGACATAAACCATCATGCACGAGTGCCAACCTCCTGTGCCACCTGTTGCCTCACTGAAGGAATTGGGACAGACTGAGCACAATCCACACCAAAAAATGGGAGAAACTGAGGCTGAGATGGGGCCGGATTGTGTTTGGTGTAAGCCTGAGGAAGAGGGAGGACAGGCACCTTATAGCATTTACTTGTTCAACTTTCTTTTTTTCTTAATACCTGATTTTGTGCTTAAAATTTCATAGAAGTTCCCCACATTGCGACTGTTAGGCTGGTGACACCACGCCACGACTGCCAGCACCACTGGAAATCAGTACCAGGGATTTGTTTGGGCAAACACAGCACAACAAGCACGTTTACAAGTTTCTCAGGAGTAGCTGAGGCTCCAGAGACCTGGAAATACACGGCAGGAGAAGGAGGGAGCAGCTATCCCTGAAGAGAACATCCCAGAGAGCAGGGAAGAGAGGCTCTCAGACCTCCCTCCCGGCCCAAACCCACGGATCTCCTCCTGCTACCGCGAGCCTGTGCGATGGGAAGGACACAAACACACTCTGCTCCCAGATTTGCAGGAGGATTTCAGTAGGAGGAGATCTCCGGAGGCAGTTTGGTCCAACTGCAAAGTTAGATCCAGCTCTACGGAGTGGACACAGCCAAGCTCTGACTACAGCCGGCTCCCCAGCAACGCTTCCTGGCAATTTGGGATGCAGGCAGGGTGGGACTGCTCCCTGAGTCCCGCCAGCCTCCCACAGGCCCACAGGGGCGGCTCAGCCCCCTGGCTCCCGCTGCTGCCCCTGCTGCTGCAGCACGGGGAGGTGACTCATGTGCTGGGAAATGGAAACCCGCACCTTCCCGACAGCGTTCCTGCCGCGCGCTCCCGCCAGGCCTCTGCCCACAGCAGCCCACATGCCGGGGAGGGAGCCAGCACCCTCTCAGGGCACTCCATAACCATTCAGCAAACATTCCTGCCTGCCTTCTAAACTCCAGATCCTTTGCTGTTCTGCTTTTCATTTCCATCTGCACCCAGCTCTTCCCAGTATCGCAGCGTCGGCGCCGAGCCCAACCCGTGCTGTGCCAGCACTCGGCGTACGAGCGCTCGGAGACCACCGGGGCATTGTGCTGACAGCAGGATTTGCTTTGCCAACAACATTCTCAGCGATATTTCGGGGTCACCAGAGCAAAGAGTCCTCAGGGAAATCCCTGAAGGGCCCTTGGCATCAGATGGCAGCCCGGGTGCCATCCGACCTGCAGGCAGTCCACGAGTGCTGCCACCTGCTCCGCACGCAGCCCGCAGGCCCCAGCAGGAACAGGTTTGCTTTCTCCAGAGAGCCGAAAGCTGGGAGCAGCTGGCAGCTACCCACACAGGAGGCAGAAAACTCTGAGAATACTTATTTTTCATGAGATAAAAAGCACTCCCTCTGTCACTCACACACATCCACAACTTGGCTATGGACGGACGAGCACAGCCCAGTGGTTTGAGAGCTGGCATTGTTTCCAGCTCTGCCACAGGGGCTTGCCATCCATCCCAGACAAATCTCATCCTCTCCTTCCCACCCTCTCCTGTCTGTGGCACAGACACCACTTTTAATTCACCTACCAGGGGTATTATTAATATTATGAATACAATAATTACCGTCACGCAGAGGCTCTTGCTTATAATCACAAAGTACTTTGCAGCTCAAAGATAAACACACCATCATTGGCTGGCATCTGGCAGGCAGGAGGGCACGGCTGCCTCACCAGTGGGATTGACAGCTCCCTCCAGGAGAGGAGAGTGCCTGCAAGGCAGGCACAGCACACAGGAGCCACTTCCCAGCCCTCCAGCTGGTGCTGGTCTGCTCCATCAGCTGACCTTGGCCACTGACCACCAGCCTGACAAGTGGCCAACTGGCTCATGAGGGAGAGATCTTCCAGCAGCAGCTCTCTGGGGCTCAGCCTGATCGCCCACATGCTGGCTTTAGCTGAAATCCATCAGCTGGAGGCCTTCATCTTTGGGATCTAAATCTCAAGCCACCGGCATGTGAAACGCTGCTTCTTCCCACCCAGGGAGTGCAGCCCCAACCCTGCTCCCAAACACATGGCTCAGGCAGACCTGGGTACCTGCTGCTGAGTGTGTTTTGGGGGGGCAAACAGGGAAAAAACAACTTCCCTGGAAGCATGATTTTAAACACAGTGGAAGAGGCTCTGGTTTGGTGGCATCTCTGCTGCCCAGCACATTAAAGTTGTCAATGATAGAGACCATCCAGGCTCTGGATGGAGGAAGCAAGAGGAGGAGGGTAATTAACACTAGATCTGTTTTGTTCTCTGCCTTAATGTGGGGCACAGGCCTATTGTTTCAGAGAGTGGCATCACATCCCCCAGCCACCTGCATGGACACAAGGAGCCACAGACAACAGCTGAGGCCTCTGAGACTGTCCCAGCCCTTCTGGTGCCAGCAGAGGCACTCAGCAGGGCCAGGTTAAACACTGGGAAGGCAGAGCCATAGAGCAGCATCTTCCTTCTGTGCTAATGACTCAGGCTCCAGGGAGATGCAATGCCTCCTCACTCCTCAGACACCTCAGCCAGCTCCAAGGCCCAGCCAACGTCCTTTTGTGTCGACACCCGCAGGCATCCAACCACCACTCCCACCTCCCCATCTGTGCCGTGCCCCCACCCTTCTCCACATGGAGAGTGGCTGATCCCCATCCCAGTTTCCCCTCAAGCAGCACGTGGTACCTTTGGGCTGGGAGTTGTACACTGCAAACATGTTGATGGCCACGAGCTGGAGCATGCGGGTGCTTCCGATGGGAGGGGGGCTGTGCTGCAGCAGCACCTGGAACTCCCTCAGGACCTCCTCGGCCACGGCAGGGAAAGTCTCCATCCTGCAGACAGAGAGAGAGAAGCTGTAGAGTGCAGGGTGTGCCCCGGGGCATGGGCACAGCTCAGACCATGTCACATCTCTTGAGGAAGGGGGAACCTCTGGGGTGCTGTCTCCTGTCTTGGAGCCACAGGGAATGAAGGTGCAGGCTGCAGCTGAAGCCTTCCTTAGAGAGGACAGTGAGGGATTGCTCTGTGACCGACAGGCAGCATTCTTTTGGCAGGAAAACACGGCCTTTATGAGTCATTTCTGACCAACCATTTTTTTCTACTGACTTCTACCAATCTGGGAGAGGTGCCAAGGGGCCAGCAGCTCACTTGGACCAGGAGCAGCCCATGGGACTCCCAAGGCTGCAACAAAATGCACACACTGGTGCCACATTGCGGATGTGGCAATTCCAGTGCACTGAACGCTGGCCAGAGCATGCTTCCTCCAAAACTGCGCTGCAGGATCAGATCCCGTGGCACCCAGCCCTGTCCCCCTCAGGCTACACACTCCCCAGCACTGTGATTGAGCCCCTAAACTTCATCACTTCGAGCCCCACAGGACAGGGACTCGCTGAGTCGTGGAGCTGCTGACAGTGTCAAAGCTGGAGCGGGTCCCCGCAGCCGCAGCGCCGCTGTCGCGCGTCAGGACACGGCAGCCCGCGGCTGCGGGGCCGCGGCTGGGGATGGGGTGAGCTTTCAACACCACTCACAAGCGCCCACGGAAATCTGACACGTTTATCCTGCTCTTCATCACTGAGGGAATTAGATGAGGTCGCTTATCAAAGCTGTTGGATCCTCAGCAGCCTCCCAGCTGAAGTGCGGTGAGAAATTGAAGTGATTGCAAGGAGCACAATCAAACCCCAAAAATGACTGAGGTGTGGTTGCTCACGACAGTCCTCACCTGGTATTCCATGAAGACCATTTTATAGCCAAGAAGCTGCCCAAAATCTTGAGAACTATGGGGGGGAAAGGTATTCCTGCCCTACTACCTCTTCTGCTCAGTTTGCTGTATTGATTCTTGCTCCTATACCAGAAAAAGCCACAGCCAGACCCAGCAGACTGAACATCTCCCAGTAAGTATCCACTCCAGTTATCAGTGACATTATCAAGTGCCCACATGGCAGTGAGGGAGCCAAAATCCACAGCGGGTGAGGCATCTGCAGCCAGGGCAGGCAACCTCGGGGGCCTCCATAGCAATTTCCTCTATCTTCCCCCAAGAGATTCAGATCCTGTGATATCACCATGGGCTGGATTAATGAGCCACTTTTGGTAAACCACATGGGCAATTCTGCTGGGCTTCCCCAACAGACTTCAGGACAGTGACAGCTTTATTTTTAAAGACAGGCATGGTTTTCTTCCTAGCCATATTTCATGGGTGCCTTTCAACACCCAGGTCTGCCTACCAGCAGGGTATCCTCTCCCCGGGCACTGTTTGCTGGAGCAGTTCAAAGTCTCTGTTACCTCCCCAAAAACATGGGCTGGAACAAACAGGCCACTTGCACTTTGTGCAGAATGGAGCAGCTCTGTCAGAACAAATGCACTGCTTTCCCTGCAAGAGGCAACTTCCCTGGATTTGGGGCACAGCCAGAGAATTAGAGCAATCTGATTGCTTCTAAAGACTTCCTAATTTTGAGAAATCTCAGACCACATCCAGTGCATCCAGCAACATTCTCCTAGGGCAGACAGCACTCTGGGGATGGAGGAGCCCTTTGCAGGATGGGCTGTTACTGAGCAGATGAAGATTATTGCCATGGAATAACAACAAGAAGGAGTGAGGGCTTCCTCAGCCCCGCCAGCTGTGCTTTGATACCACAGCACATCTGGAACAGCACGCAGTAACCCCACTGAGCTCAGAACCAGCAGGTCAGGAGCCGAGCGGAAGCTTTTAATAAATTGCTTACCTGTGGTTTTAGGAGCAAGAGTCCAATTAGGACAACATCATCTTTTCCATATTTTTTCCAGATAAATCACCAGATCCTGCCCAAAGAGGACTTGGCTATTCCTCACCTTTTACCTATTTTAAGCACGGAAGCTGTTTAGCAGGGCTGGACGATTTTCTCTTCCTGTGTCATGGTATTACTTTCTAGTTCCCCTCTAAGTACTTCAGGGCATATTGTACCATAAACATACTTGGGTTTTCTAAATGACTGTCCTGGGAAGCAACTGCCTCAAACGCTGCATCTTAATTTCACAAAAGTCTCAGGAGCCAAATGTGCAACTGATCTCTGCTACATCCCCATTAATCCCCTGCTGGCATCTGTTCAACCAGAGCTCGACCGCGAGCACGGCCCCACAGCGCCGGGGACCAGCAGCTCCCCGGATGCTCTGCCCTCCAGCACAGACCCTGCACTTCCCAAACCTTCCTGTGGGCTCTGGCAGCTCTCCTTCTCTTTTCCTGCAGGCAGAAGACACCCAGCTCTGCCTCCTCACTGCAGGGCAACCTGGTGCCCGAGAGTAGGTAATCAGTGCCTTGTGACTCAGGGAGAGAGCAGCAGCAAGCTGGTGGCTCTGCCCCTCACCCTCAGACATTTGGATCTCCAAGAAGTCAGCAGCCCCTGCTTCCCTGTGTTTTATGAAGGCTCTAAAGTGCCCCTCCTGAGTGGTGACCCCTGTAAGCACTGGACAGAACAAGTGCTGAGGTGTGAGTGGCAGGATCTGTGCTGTTCCCTGCACTGCTGTGTTTCTGTGCTCCAGGAGGGAAAGCTGACAGAATTATAGATCTGAGTCAAAAGAAAACAACAGTAGGGACAAGGTGCCACTTTGGATCCACAATACCTTTATCTACATGGCCTGGAAGAGGCCTCTCAGCCCTGTAACTTGTAGCCAGCAGTTCCACAGAAGAATGAAGGAGCCAACAGAGCTCATGAGACTCTGGTTGTTTCCGAGGCACTGGCAGGCTTGAGCAGAGACCACCACTGCCAGAGACCCACACGAGGTCTCTCCTCAACAGCTGCTCCCACACAGCCTTTCCATCCTGACAGTGAGGCCAGCCCAGACCTGGAGCAGAGACAGCTCCATGGGAAGCCCATCAGCTGCGAGGCTGAGCTCTGCCCTCGGGGTCACAAGGATGTCCCCTGGGCTGGGATCTCAGCCCAGGCTGGGATCAGGCTTGCTGTGCTTCAAGGGTAGCTGTTCAATCACTTGAAACCAGTTTCTGACAGCCACTGCCAAGGGCACTTTGTACAAACCAGTTCCCACAGCCAGGGCAGCTCTCAGCTATGAGACTTTCACCAAAATGGCAGTGAGGAGATGAAGGGCAAAGCTTGTCTTGACATGCTCCAGACAGTGGCTTTCAGCCACCACAGAGACCTGCCTGGATGGCTTTGTGCTCCTCACAGGAGCCACCTTTGCACTGGGTGAGGGCAATGGAAGAGAGGGGGTTAAACCCAGAAATTCAAGGGGAGGGAGCACAGTTAGGTGATGGGAGAGAGAGAAAACAGCCTCTAGTCCCCTCTGTGTGTGTGTGTGTGAACCATCTGAGCTCTGCTTCTGCCAGAGGGTCCTGGTGCATGGGCAGGAATGGGCCCTGAGGTGGGGAAAGGAAAAGCCCAGGCTCCAACCAGTGTGGATTGCAGGGCGGGTAAGGAGAATAAGAACCAGGAGGCCAGGCCTGCAAGAATTCACACCCTGTGCCCTCAGCTCCAAACACAGCTTAGTTGCTAACAATATTAAATTCCAAAAAGACTTGTAATGTAGGAAAATAAAATAAACATCCTGCACACTTACCCAATCCTGGTAAACAGCTTCCCATGGGCATGGAGAAAACTGAGGATGAACCTTTTGTTCAGCTGCATGGGAAAAAAAAAAAAGGAAAAAAAAAAAAGAGAGAGAGGAGAAAACAATTAAACTCTCTCCTATTTCCTGTGAATTAAGAATGTCCCCAGTGACAGAAGAACCTGGCCTGGATGCTGGGGGTGGCACTGGAGATGGGAACCAAATGGACATGCCCAAACTCTTACAAACATCATGCACAGAGGCAGAGGCAAGTGCCAAACAGCTGGAGCTGGAGCTGGAACCGGAGCTGGGAGAGGCGGTGGAGACACAGCACCCTCTGCCGGGTCCTGGGATGCTGCACAGGGCTGCTGAGCCCCGGGAGCCCCAAAACCCACGCTCTGGGCACCCCAAACCCGATACCTGTACCCCAGGCACCCCAAACCCGATACCTGCACCCCAGGCACCCCAAACCTGATATCTGCAGCCCAGGCACCCCAAACCTGATACCTGTACTCTGGGCACCCCAAACCCGATATCTGCAGCCCAGGCACCCCAAACCTGATACCTGTACTCTGGGCACCCCAAACCCGATATCTGCAGCCCAGGCACCCCAACCCTGATACCTGTACTCTGGGCACTGCAAACCTGATAGCTGCACCCTGGGCACCCCTGGGTGAAGGTCTCCTTCTCTGTGCCTTACCAGCTCAAAGCATAGCACAGCCTAAGGGGTTCTGCAAATGGAGTCTCCCAAAGGCAGCCCTAGCGTTCCCAGCAGTGGAAAAACACCCCCACAACCACCAGCAGCCTGCTCTGTGCTTCTGACTGTGTAAGAGGCAGAGCAGCAGCTGGACAAGGCAGAGAGGGAGCAGGATGTCCTCCCCAGTGCTTTTCTGCAGAGCAGCCAGCACAGAGGGCTCAGCAGCAGTGCTCCAAGCACTCGTTTGTGCCCTGCCAGGGGCAGCTTTCCAAAGCAAGGGAGGATTGGGGTGATGCTGGACGGGGCTCTGAGCAATCTGCCCTAGTGCAAGGTGTCCCTGCCCACGGCAGGGGGGTTGGAACAAGGTGGTCTTTAAGGTTGCTTCCTACCCAAACCATTCCGTGATTCTGAGGACAAGGAGCTAAGGGGACACAGGGGAGCTGACTGTAGCATTCAGTGTGAAGGCAGCCTCCTGCCCTGCTTTGGTCCACCAACTCTAAAACCTGACTTGAATAATTACTTACTACTGCTCCAGGCCACCTCTGCTCGCTCAGCACAGCTCTGGGCTTTCCCAGTCCTTATCTAACTGGCTCTGAGGACGGCTGTGGGGGGGTAAGCACTCACTCAGCCTAGCCCTGGAGGTGGCTGTGTCACAGCAGGAGTGGACTGGCCTCACTTTTACCTTCCCCAGAGCAGGAGGTTTTCCTCCCTTGCCTGTGCCTGCACAGCCTCAGCGTGCTGAGAAAAGCCAGGCCTCGAGCGCTGTGCGGGGAGACACTGACCAGGAGCGACCCAGAGCACCACCACGCTGCTCCAATCCACCCAGGGCTTTTACAGCTTCAACTCCTCCACTTCCACTCACAGGGGGAAGCAGGGCCACAGGGACAGGATAAAATTACCTGGCAGGGCTGTGGCAGTGCCCAGCCAAGAGCTGGGCACACGCCAGAGGACGCAGGGTGGGCACTGGTCGGTGCCTCCCAGGCTCCCTGCCAGGCCTGGCTGCAGGGGACAGTTGCCACAGGCAGTCCCAGCTCTGGTGCCACCTCCCACCCCCTCTTGCTGAGCCCCTGGGCTCACACCATGACTGATGCCAGCTGCTCTGCACCTTCAGTGAGGTGTAATTAACCCGGCTGCGTTCCCGGAGGATCCATGCAGGAGAATGATGCCCTGCTGCAGAGCTGCTCCTGGGCCATGTGCGAGTTTAAACATAAAACCTGTCTCATAAAACAAGCCAGACCAATTAAACTGGCCCCCGCAGCAAGGGGTTCTTGCTTACTCACTATTTTACTGCTGCCCTAAAGAGCCCTTTTCACTAGAACTCAACTTGATTTGCCACCATTTTATTAACTCTGCAGATGGAATCCAGAAGAGACTGGGGAATACTGGGACAGCACAGCAAAGCCCTTATTCACTCTGCCAGTGAAGTTTGGATATAGCTGATTCTTCACCTTAGGACACTATGGTAATTGAGAGCTTGAAACCCTTAACATGTACTTTTACTTCAGGCAAAAGCTTGTGGAGGCAAAAAGCTGGTTTGTGACCAGCTCTGTGGCTCTGGCTGCAATCACACAGCCTGACACAGACACAGCCTAAGGAATCTAAGGAATCACAGCCTCCAGCTCAGTGCAACAGACTTGGTCAGGCAGTGGACAGTGCTCTGCCCCACAGCAAGACCCTGTGCAAGAGCTGGAGCAGGGAGTCCATGCAACCTCTGAGGGGAAATGCGGAAAAGAGCAGCCGGTCATGGCCTGATTCATCTCTACTGGAAAGCAACACTTGTGGGCAGGCTGCAGATGGGGGAAAGAAGAAATTGGGGTAGAAGTTTTCCTCCAAAGGCCCACATTCACCCACGGGAGTGCTCTGAGAGCCCCACACTTTACTGGCAGTGGGGGAAAACCAAAATTCCCCACCCTGAATGAAAAGTGACACCCAGCAGGGACATGCCCGGAGTTTCCACAGCCACCCAGCTCCAGGAGGGCTTGTCAGGACATTGGCTTTACCCCCATTTTCTCAAAGCAAGTTTTACTCTCAGCCTTTTCACTCTCCATCCCAAGGGCTAACCAGTCACAACCTCCAGGAACCAGTACAGAACTGGGACAGAGACACATGCAAATATATATAATAATTTTCAATGAAATGTGATACCTGCCTCTAGGAACGAAGCATGTTTCATGCCTCTTGCCAACTTAATCACAATCCCAGCAAGCCCAGGCAGGGACCTGTGTGCCCCATGTGGCATTTCAAGCAGGCACCTCACGCTTCTTTCACCACTTTTTCTCTCACAGCCTCGAGGTTTTGATGAGCTCATCACTCAACTTTGGACCTTTCATCTTGGAGTTCATGCTAAGGCCACGGGCTGCTTTGACTGGGCTTTTCTCTGAATGATTGTTTCCCTACTGACTCACCTGTCCCTCAGCCTCTGGGAGCCCTCCCAGCTCCTCCCATCAAACTGCTTCTCACAGGGAGAGGGAAACAGCGACCTCCATGAGTGGCCTGGCACAGAGGACGAAGTTCTGTCACCTGCTGCTCTGCATTCACATGGGGGAGGAACACTTCCCAAGAGCACTGCTAGCATGCTTACTACCCTGACCATGTTACTATGAGACCTACAGCAACTGACTGCCTTCATCTCACTCATTGTGCAGCCCAAAAGCAGCGTCCTCCAAAGATTTCCCAAAAATGGTTCTCATGCTGGTATCAGGATGCCAGACCAGGACTCCCTGTACCCTGGCATTGCTGCCCTTTGTGGGCAACTCTGCTCCCCAGGACAGGGAACCAAATTTGGATAGTCCCAGTTGCTCAGGTGGGAAAAGCCCATCAAGAAAAGCTTATACAACAAGGAAACTATGTCAAAAAAATGGATTTTGGCCCTTCCAGTTGAAAAGTGGGCATCACCGATATGGAAGTTATGAGCATATAGTGAAGGCATTAGTTATAAAAACAAACCAGCTGTCAAGAAGAAGAAGGGGTCCCTGCACACAGTAGTGCCTGAAGCTGAAAACAGCTGTTTCAGCTGTCATGAGTCAGCATGTGCAGACAGACTAAATCCACCTGGGAAGAGGCAACCTCACCAGAGGAAGCAGCCCAGTGCTGCTTGGGGAGCATTCACACACCTCGCTGCCAACCCAACTGGATTTGTTGCCATGGAAGAAATCAACAGTGACTAACAACTTCTCGTGGAGCAGCTAAAAGAGCAGAGATAGCAACGGGGCTGAACAGCCAGCTCAAATCTCCTCGAGGCCACGGGGAGCACGGCCTGACAGCAACACGGAACCGCGGCGCTCGGACAGCCTCAGGACAGATTTGCTTTGTCTTGAACCAGGAGAGAAGAAAGCAAGACTCAACCTCCAGAGACTGTGCACTGACCACAGAGGGTTGAAAACAGTGTTCCCCAGCACAGCAATGCTGGAAACTCCACTGAAAAGCACAGGAAAAGGAGTGCCATGACCCGGGCTGGGAAGCGGAGCTGCTGCGCTTGAACCCGTTTGGCTCCGGGCAAGGAGTGCACAGAGCTTTGGCACCTGAGCATCAGGCCCAGCTGTGAAGGAGGCACCAAATAAGGGAAAGATTCTGGAGAAGCAACTCCTGGGGAAAAAGTGTTTCAAGTTAAAAATTGTTACTTCAGGTTTGGAAGTAAATTCCAGGATCTGGTCTTTATCAAGCGAGGCAAACTTTCTTCAACATCAGCAAAGCATCTGTGGAGCAGAAAGCGGTGTCAGAGTCAAAATAGGCTGCAAAAGACAAGTCCATTAATCAAGAGACCAGATGCAAAACTGCCTGTAACAAATGTGCTGTCTCCACTGGAGAGGAAGGGACTGGAGCACAGCAGGACATTCTCCTGAGTGTAAGGGTCTCCTCAGTGACAAGGGGTTGGGATACAGACCACAGAGCCACACAGCTCTGCTCCAAAACACGTACCACACTCATCTCAAATATTTTCAGGGTTTCTTGGGCAGTCAGGCTTTTCCAGGCACAGCTTCCTTGCTGAGAACTGTGTGAAATAACATCCAGGCACCCCAAACGTGCCATATTCTCACTCCCAGCTCAAGGGTTAGACATACCACATTAACTGTTAAGATTGTTCCTCCCTTTCCACAGGCAGCTCCTTCAGAGCTTCACAACACCCAGTCCAAGAGCAGCAGAGAGCCTGCTAGCTGCCCTGGAGATGGCCACACAAGTACAAGTCTTTATCCCACACCATCCCAAATTTGCAAGGCACAGCTCTGGCTGTTTTCTTCCATGGCAGTATCACGCTGAAACACCCAACATGGATACAGAGCTGTCTGAAAAGCCCAGGATGCTGCAGGGGGCTTGACTGGCAGGATACCAGGAAGAGTTTTTACTGCTACAGGTGTAATCCCACCCAAGTGCTGGTGGAAAGAGTTTTGTGCAAATGGCTACCTACATAAAAGAGACAAGACAAAAGGGCTATTAAGATTGTCTGGCATTTTTGCAGTGTTTACAAGGTACCCACGGAGCTGTGGGCAAATTTCAGCTGGGCTAATTACCATAATCACTCCTCTTCATACACCACCTGCAACCACAAATGGATACAGAGCTTGCCTTGGCTTCTTCCAGCCACGTGTTCAGTGCAGGTTTCCCTTTAGCAGTCACAATGTCCTGCTCTGAAATGGATTCATTTTTGTAGCCATAGAAGCAATTCCAGTGAAAATCCTCCTACTTAATATCAGACACTGCACAAACGTAAAATCCAATTTGCTATGACATGGAAGAGAGTGGGAACCCTGATGCATCATGGCCTTGAGGCATAAAAGAATTAATTTACAGGTAAAGAGACACTGAGACACTCCTGCAGCTTCCTCGTCTTTCGCAGTGCAGCAGCTCCAGCTCCAGGACACATCTCATGGCTATAAGAGTTACAAGTCAGCAACCCAGCAAAAGAAAAAAAGGCATTTAAAAAGCCCCTTGGCAAAAACAGTGAGCTTTTGAATTCTCCCTTCATCACTGCAGGGAGGAGGTGAGAGGAAAAACATTAAGCAAGAAAATCATCTGCTTTAGTAACATAAAGATCGAGTTATGGTAACTTTACTGGTTCCAAAACCAGTATCTGACTTCTAAATAAATTCAACATAATTCAATAACGAATTTACTAGCAGAATGTTCAACTCAAGGAAAGCAGGTCAAATAGAATATTTATATGTGTGCTATTTCCTTTTCAACCTAACTTGTATCTAAATTTGGTTTCCATGAATTAGTAATACGCCACATTCTTGAAAAAATATTATCATTAAATGAATAAACTGATTAAGTAACCTCTTAAAGAGCAGTCTTCAGGGACCCTCACTGAAATGGATGGGAAGAGGATGGTAGAGACTCACTAGCAATGCTCTGAATTAACAAAAGGAAATTCTGCTGTCAAACTGCCCGTTTGGAGCAGTAAGTAATGATGGCTACAGAACATTCACACTGGGTTATTACAACAGCTTCAAAATCTGGGGGTTTCCAACATCAAATGTCATATTATTCATCTGGCATCACATGGAAAATTAAGTCTCCAGGAGATCGTGCCCGAGGCAGCTTCTCCAAAAAGCCTTCAGGGACTACAATGGCTGAATTCCCAATGCCATGTCCAGCAAAAAGGATTAAACACACCCCTTGGATGTGCAAGCAGAGCAGGCACTGGACAGCACATTGACATCTGAATATGGCACTGTTGGGGATGACACTGAAATCCTGCACCCAGCTCTAGTGCCCTTATTTTTAAAAGGATGCTGGAAAATTGGAAAGGGTCCAAAAAAACAGCCATAAAAGTGATTCAAAGGCTAGAAATGATGCCTTGCAGTGAAAAATTTAAACAGCTCAATCTGTTCAGTGTTATCAAAATAAGACTGGGAGGCGACTGGATTGCTGGGTGCAAAGTGCCTCCGTGGTACTTAAGGGCTCTTTACACTTGCAGAACAGCAAAGCACAGGGACAAACTGGAAACATTCACTCTGTAAAGAAGGTGAAAGCCTTTCAGAACAATTATCACTGGAATGAACTCCCCAGGAAAAGGGTGGATTCTCAAGGCTGGATGTCTTTCTGGAAGTACTGCTTGAGCCAAACACAAGTTATTTGGCTTCATACAGGAGTAGCAGGGTGAAATTTAAGGACCTGTGATATACAGGAGATCAGAATAGATGATCTAATGGTCCCTGCTGACCATAAACTCTATGAATCTATGCAAAGACGCCAGAGAGTCCTCAGCTGAGATATCAAGTTAACTTTTGACACAAAACTTTTCAGAAATTGGCTCTGGTGCTGCAGGTCCTTTAGGATACGAGCTCAGCTCTTCAAGGCTCCATCTGGTTAAGCACTGAAAGCCCAGGCAGAGCTTTCTGTGTCCAGCAGGTAAGGGGGAGGCCACATGTGCACTGAAGCAGCCCCAACCAAAAGCAGCTTATACTCAAACACTCACTGTTTGCCAGGAATAAACAGCATTCACCTTCCTGTGACAGAAAACTGACACTAAGAAACGTGTGATGAATTCTGGCCATAAGAGATCAGCTGTTAAGGCAGCTCAGGGTGTTGTCAGCCTTCTTTACTACCCCAGAGTAGATTATTCGTGGGGTTAAAGCACAAAGGAAGGAGATAATATGGGAAATTAAGAAGGGTGAAGACTGAAGAGATCAAACCTTGAAAGGCTTAGGATGGAGTTGGGCCAAGAAAGGAGACATTTGGACAACAGGCTGAGCAGAGACAGAGCCTTCCAGAAGGATGACAGCATTCATCTCACGCAACCTTCACATTCCCACTCTCCCAGCCACGGGACAATGGGAGCTGCTCCCAGCCAGCCTGTGCCTCAGGCTCCCACAGCCCACAGGTAGTTGTCCACCCTGCTGCATCTCCCTCTCCACTGTGAATTATGCAGCAATGAAATCTGCTGGGGAGGAAGAGTAGAGCCAAGGACAGAGGAAATGACACAGACTCCAGCAGGTTCCACTCCCTGATCCTCCGGAAGGAAGTTTCTTTCCTTGTACCCACCTCCACAGTGGAGACCAAGCCTGTGTGGAAATTCAATTCAACACTGAAGAAGAATAAACATTCCCCATGGCAGAATTAAGAGGTTTGGCTGTGGGATATGAGGTGCCAATCTCAAAAAGTCTACAGCAGACAGCAGGAAACGTTGGCCTGGGCCAACTTCAGACAAGGATCAAGGTTACACTAACAAAAAAAAAATCTCAAGAGAAATCAGTGTCTACAGCCTTCACCCTGCTCTGGGAAATCTCCCAACCCTGCTATTAAGATACTTTACTTCCTTTACCAGTACTGCCAATTCTGGCAGCATTCTCATCTCAAGTGCAAACTCTCCCTCCCAACACCGCTCTGCAGCACCAGGATCATCAAACCCACTGCTCCGAGAAAGGCCTCGTGTGCAGCAGCAGGAGGGGGTTTGGTTACACACAAATCCCTGCCTGATCAGCACCAGCAGGAGAGGAAATGAGGAAAGAGTGACTGACAGGGAAAGGCGGTTTCTGGATGATTGTACTTGGTTTTAGGGTATGAGAGGCTTGTTGGAACATGAAGTCTCGCTCCCCTCACCGCAGCCTTCAGAGCTCTGGGATAGAGCAGAGCCCCTCACACAGGCACAGCTCACTGATGTTCTTGTAGTGCTCCCACCTCTGATCCACCACACACATTAGCACCAGATGCCTGTTGCCAGAAGGAGAACATGCCAGTGTCTCTCCCATTCAGGCAACATTAGTCCCTGCCTTGTTCTTCACAGTTAAATGAAACCACCAACATGATCTAAAAAGAAGCAGGGGAAAAAAAATAGAAAAAGATCAACACCAACTTCTGGAAACTCTTACCAACAGCTCAGCCTTCACTTTCTGTGTGGTGACAAAAGGTCAAGTTGTGCTGGAAAGCAACACTTTGGTTCTACACGACTTGAGTGCACAGGCTGAATTGGCAATCAGGCTCCATGAGCTCTGCTGAGCTGTGGCAGAGCAGCACTGAGCATCCATGGACCTGGGCAAAGTGGAACAGCATTTCTGGCTGGATTGCTAACACAGGAACTGCAGCTGAGAAGGTTTTTAATTAGCAATTTAAAGTGAAAAACCAGTTTATAAAAAAAATGAAGTGCAGGCAAGGATGGTGCACAACTGGCAGGCAAAAAAAAAAGCCAGTGCCGAGCTGCATGGCTGAGTGTCACGTCTCAAACCCAGTGAGGCCAGGAGTGTGGTTTTGGTATTTAACCAGTTTCAACTGCAGCCTGGCACTCTTTTACTTCCTCTGCAGAGAGTCTTCTCATTGCTGGGGGAAAGAAACCAACCTCACCACGCGAACCGAAACGGCGTGAGTAAAAATAAAGCCCCAAGGTGGTTTGGTGACTGAGGTCACATCAGGAGGCAGAGGAAAGCATTCAGAAATACTCACACTGCCAACCAAGAAAGAGATTACAGAAAAGGAGGCAGGGCAGAGAATTAATGCAAGTCCAGCAGTAAAGAGGCTGAGAAGCCTCTTTCACACGCCACCAGCTCCCCCGTGCTCAAAGCAGTTTGTAAACTGTTTCCTAAACACAAAGGAAAAAAAAAAACCCCAGACCTAGTCCTGACCTCCATGAATGAGTAACCAAACCCAACAGCTTCCTGAAAGCTCGTGGGGTGAGGAAAATGAGGGCAGGACAGAGGGAACTCCACATTTCTCCCTCTCAAGTCCCGCTTTGGGCACAAAGATTAAGGATGAAACAGTTCTTGCTGTTCTCTCATGTGGGTGGTGGATGAAGGCCAGAAATAAGGGAAGGCAGCCCTTAGCTGCCTGCTAGTGCCTGGCATTCCCACCCCAGAGAGCATCTCTGCTTGTTTTTGTGCTGCAGGGGAGGCCCAGCAGGGGCTGGCAGCTCTGCAGAGGTGTGGATCAAACACAGCTACCAGCAGGCTGGAGGGAAGCACTGCCATCCCCTGACAGCAAGGACAGACCAGAACACAGCAGACCACAGACAAGATCATTCACATGCAATATTAGAGAGCATCTAACCACAGGGGGGACAAACTTCCTGACCTGACACAAGCCACCCTCCTGTGACAAGGTGAAGACAAGACCTTGTGTGTATCCCACTACCGGCTCCTCCCGTGAGAAAAACCTGAGGGGACACTCCCTTGTGTGTCCCCTTCCTTTGGGGACACACCTACACCACTGCTGTGGTGGGGCTCAGATGTTTAACTGGTGTGAGAACTGCTTCAGCAGCACACAGAGTACTGCTGGGCCAGTGGATCCTGTTCCCTCCACTCTCTGCATACAGTTTTGGGTTAAAAAAACCCTAAAAGCATGCAAGAGTCAGCACAGGACATCATGTGCAGCCTGCAGGGTTACCTTTTTGGAGAGCCATGCCCCAGCAATGGGGAGGAAGGCAGCAAGTCTGCACTTTCACCCTGCCCATCTAAACCACAGGCAGCTGTCTGGGTTTATTTTCCAGATCAGAAGCTCCTAAAATGGACCATTCCATGGGCTTTGCCCACCTGACACCACGGAGGTGGCAAATGAGAGCCCTGTAGGAGCCCTGTACTTCATCCAGCAAAGATTATTCATAAGAGCCTGCAAAGAAAAGATCAATCTGTCACTGTCCTGAGAGAAACCACCCAACCATGCTGGCAGTGAGGAGAAATGCTCCCACCAGCCTGGCAGGGATACACCAAACATAATGAGTTCCCCAAGCAGCCTCTTCTCCGTGCATCTATATGGAAGAACAACCATCATTACAACAATACATCATTTCCACTTCTGTCTGTCACTTACCTCTAGTCATGTGTAATGGAACAGAGTTACAAGGTGAGGGAAGAGCTGAGCAGCTCTCAGACACAGAGGTGTCTCTGGGGTCTATTTGCATGAGCAAAGTTTGGCCATGCTCAGAGACACCGAGCTCACACCACAACAGCCTCTGAACAAAGCAGACACTCCCAGGGAGCAGAGACAGTGACACCAAGGCTACCCCAGCTCTGAACATGGGTCACTACTGCTCCTGTGTGTGGCTGGTCCAAGCAAAGGACAGGCTAAAGGAGCAGAATGGCCAAGAAACTCCCACCACAACAGCTACCAGACTAAAGTGAGGTTTTATCTCTCCAGATGCAAAGCCCAAGCTCCATGAGATGAAAAACTGCATGGACTGAAACCAGGCAGGAGAAGGAGCCAGCCCAGTCACCCCAGTGGCTGCTGCCCAAGATGAACAAGTGCACAGAGCAGGAACAACAAACATCACCCAGGAAAAACGGATGTGAAACGTGCAGGAGCTGACAGTGACCCTGTCCACTAAGGACACATGGCCTCTGTCGAGGAAGCAACTTGGGCAGCGCTGAGGACTCGCCAGGACTGCTCCTGGATGCACAGGCATTCCCAAAATTGCCTTCTGCAGTTTTGGACTGTGACTGGCTACAGAAGTGGAAGTGGACCCAGTACCATGGTGCACAGGTGAGGCAGGCAAAGCCTAATACTAAGCAGGCAAGAAGAACCAAGACATACAGAAGGTGAAATGCCTTAAAGATGGCTCATCTCAGAAAGAAACAAATGGCAGCATGTTGTGAATACATCCCCAACCAGGCATTGCTGAATAAGTTTCCAGGTAGCTGAGTCCTGACTTAGAGGGAAGAGAGAGGGACAGTTCTCACAACCTCTGCTGTTTTGAGAAGACAGTGCCCTCATCCAGCTGCAGAGAACCTTCCCTGTGTGCTTGGCATTCACCTGGTTTTCTAGGACTTGGGGAGATGGGAGGAGATGAAGGGATCCAAGAGACCAGCACTACTCATCTGAAAGAAAATAAAAACAAGAACCCAAAGAACCCCCTGCCCACAGCTCTGACATTGCTGCTGTCTCCCAGTACTTGTACCCACTACCAGCACAGGGGGACACCTGTGTGTGTTACAAACCTCCAGGATAAGTACAGCAGAAAACCAAGAAGAAACACAAAACTGAGAAACCATCTATATTCAGGCTTTTGAGAGAACTTTGACCTCTCCTTGTTTTGGTTTTGGGTTGGGGTTTTTTCTGGTAGACCTCTTGGTGGTATTTACTGCTCACTCGTGGAAACCCTGGTGCACTGTCCACACTCCCTGCTGCTGAGATGAAAGTCTGTGTAAAGAAATAGAAGTTGAAACCTGCTCTGAATTCCAGAGTTTATGATTCCACCCCGATTTCTCTGCTTCTGCAAAGGGACTGTTGTTCCACGAGCACCCAGCACCAGGCAAATGCAACACCAGCAGGCTGGGGGAAAATGGGAATCTTCCTGCAGCTGATGCACAGGGCTGTGACAGCACATCTTGACTCTGGCCTTTGCTTTCCCAAGAGCTTTTCGGGTGGCTCTACCAAACTTTTGATGGTTCTACAAGACTGACCTCTCACAAAGAGGCTAAGAGACTTAATTCTTTAATGATGATGAAGCATTCAAACATCTGGAGACAAGTATTATTCAATTACTGTCCTGCCAAGGGAAAACCTCTCTTCCCTAATCTTAGCTGCAGCAATCTTTATTAGTGCCTGCATGCTGCGTGGTAACACAAGGAAGTGTCTACTGCAGAGCACAGGCAGCAGGCAGCAGCAATTGTGAGAACCTTAACTCAGCATTTCCTGACAGGAGTGATTAAAATCTCAAACTCAGTGTAATATTAGCACTTTCTCAAGAGACTGACAGCCCGTTTGCCCTGTTTACTTTACCAATTCACAGCCTGCAGAGCACACTGCTTACGGTAGTATCAGATTTAAGCTGAATAGAGACCCGTGGCAAATTAAACCAGTGGCAGAGAAGAAATGGCAGAGACTCAGCTCTTCAGCTCACCAACACAACTGCTCACTTGCTCAGCCTTGCATTTCTTATTGTAGTTGCACATGAAGAGACCAGATATTGCCAGGGAACAGGTCAGCCTAGCCCCTCCTGCCCCTGCACACCCAAAAACAACACAACGTGCAGGAGACCACAGAGAACGGCCGTTCACAAATGAAACCCCAAAAGGCTGTGGGCAAAACAGACAAAACCCTGAGCAAAAAACAGCCAGGCTGCAACCCAAACACTTCCTCAGCTCACTTTGAAACTGTCCCATGCCCCCTGTGCCAGCAGTGCCAAATGCAGTTACAGGGGAAGGGGCCAAACACAGATTTACACCCCTTGGTGTGCACAGGTGGTGTGTTCTTCCAGTTCTGCATCTTCCTAACAAAGGTGATGGAGCAAACTGTGAAAGAGGCAGCTCTGCCAAGCCTCTACCTAAACACAGTGCAAGGCAAACTGCCAGCCCCACATGCCACCTTCCCTCATCCCAGAAAAGGCTGCAGGGCAAGCTGGCCTTCTCACCTGCCATCCCACTAACTCCAGGCTGTGGGCTCCTGACCCTGAAACAAAGCAATTTTGGGGCCTTTGTATAGAGCTGCATAAGGGAAAATGAAGCCAGTCCCAAGCAGAGATGTGTAACCATGTGCTGACAGGGCCAGCACACACACCAACAGGTCCTGGGAGAGCAATTGTGCAGCACCTCCCTGCCAAGTGTGTCACATCACAGGACTGGCACCTCACCACCTGCACAGCAAAGAGAGGGACTACTGAGGACAGAAAACATCCCCAATCGATTTCTTGCCACCTGTAGAACAGCCAGCACCCTCACAGTCAAACACCTGTGGCTGGGTTTGAAGCAGCAGTCTCTGTCTGAAGGATGCAAACAGCCTCTCCTTCACACTTGCGCCCAGTATGCACCCAGAGACTTTATAATTATACTTGCAGTGTTATCACTGCTTCTGGAATCTGAACTCTCCCATTGTACCCTGTAAAATTCCATTCTGTGGCCCAGAAACAGCTGCCAGAAGACTGATGCCTCTGCTACCTGCAGAGCCCAGCTGTCAGGACCAACACAGAACACAGCCTGCCTCTGCCTTTTCAAGGGCTAAAGCTGGCAAGGAAGGGACCGGGGAGGCAATGACACATTGAGCCTCATTTCCCCAAAATGACACACAAACGCTGGCACACTTCCCCTGGGAGCAGAGCTGTTCCCTTCCGCCCGGCTGGGGATGTGGGGCAGAGGTGCTGCCAGGGCCAGCGCTGCTCCTGCTGCTGCTGCTGCTCCTGTCCCGGCCAGGCAGGGCCCTTCCGAGGCCAAACAGTGCCACACAGCGGCAACTCGGGGCTGCTCGGCTCCTCTCCAGCCCAGCAGCTCCAAAACACACTGCGAGGAACAGCCTAAGAGGCTTCAAGGAGGAAGGAGTCCAGAGCTTCCCGAAGAGCTGTTGCGTTGATCCAGCCCACGGCTTCACACCTCGGGAGCCTTGGCAGCCACGCAGATTGAAGGTTTCCTTTCCACGTGGTTATTTTGGGTGACATGGCCATGGCACAGCCCCATAAGCAGTTGTGCCAACTCAAGTGCTGCCCTGCAGCAGGCACAGGCAGCCTGAGAATAAATATCTTGGCTGCCAAAATCAGCAGTGCCCAAACCCAGGCCCTCAGCACCCCCTGCCCTTTGGACATGGTATTTCTGATGGTGTGGCTTCTCCACATCGGGAAGCTTGTGCTTTTCACAAGTCAGTGTTTCAAACAGAAAGAAATCAAGACTTAGGGTAATGATCACATGAATTTGTACAGACATTGCCATGATCTGCACTTCAGAGAGCACAGAGCCCACTGAACAGACCAAGGGGAAGCTCCAGCACCAAGTGCTGCACTATAAACACATCACTGCCCCCACTCTGCCAGATGCTACACTACCTCATGTGAGAGCACCGCAAAAGAGAAACCCCCAGTGCCCCAGAAACACTCACAGCATCTTGTGTCAAGCATCTTCATCAATGATTGATGAAGAAGCTGAAGCTTGGCACGTTCCTTTCAATGATGCTGAGGAAGCAAAAGTCCCCAGAAGAAAAGCTGAGGAGAGGGAAAACAACCAGGGGCAGGAACATCTGAAAAATGCTGCAGCAATGTGCCAGAGCTTATCTTTCAAAGCTCCAACACTTCACCCCAGTTCCACCCAGCTGAAGTCACAAACTCATTACAAAAGCACAAATCCGAGAAGCTCTGGGCCCCACAATGTGCAGGAAAGGTCTTCCCAGTTCTCCTAAACTCCCATCCTTAACAGCCATTTTAGGACAGGCAGCCCAGAGCTCCCTGGCAAGTTCTCTTGCAAGTCAAATGTGCCAGAGCAGTGCAAAAATTCCTGGAGGATGAGCTCCCAACCACCACTGCCTTCGCCCACATTCCTGGGCCTGACAAACAAAGTTCACTCGGGCTCCTCCTGCAAGGTACAGCTGGACAAGCTCACAGGAGACACATTAGTTAATTATATTTTTAATTCTTGCAAAAGAAAGGTGCTGGTCTGGCCTCTCAGCAGATCAAGTTATGCAAATGTAACACCTACAGTGGAAATTGAAACCATGGTTTCCACATTCCCAGCACAAACCTCCGATCATCTGGCAATGGGACAAGTGACACACTTCCAGAACAAGCCTCAGAACTTCCAGGGTCACTGTTAACCCTGGTCTCCAGCACCTGACCTCATTTCCCACCGGGAACCTCACCCAAGCTAGAGCCCTCAGAGCAGAAACATTTCACAGCATCTTCTGTTTGTGCCCCTCCTGTTCCACATCGGCCACGCCAGCACACGCTGCCAAGAAATGGATGGTAACAACATGCCTTAAACACGAGAGGCACGAGGTCACCAGCTCCTCAGCCTGACCCAGGCACAGCTCCCACAGGGAAAGCCAAAACACTGGAAAATTTAGCAACAGGAAAGCAAAACAGATCCAGTGTCATTCCACTGCATTCCAAAGACATGACAGCAAAGCCAAGCCGCAGTACTCACGTCGCTGGGGCTGAGGTTCCCGAGACCGTTGTCCTGCTCGGAATCCCGGCCGGACTCGTGGCCCTGGGAGGGCCGGGGGTGGGAGGGGTGGATCCAGATCTCCAGCCTGGTGCCATCGTCTCCCACCTGGCGCAGGGTGGATTTCTTGCCCTTCCACCTGCGGTTGGGGCTCGCATCCAGCACCTGGTGCTTCCTCTGCTCCATCTGCTCGGACTGGGCACACAGGACACACTCGGATCACCCAGGGATCAAAGGTCAGGGAAAGCATACATGGAAAAATTAGCCCTTTCCCCCGCTTCACAACCACAGGTCCAGAATTTGGCTCTGACACTACAGGATAGTGCAGGTGAGAGGTTTTCAACTCCAGCTATCCTGGAACAAGAAAAGCTGTGTCCAGTCCCCGCAGCAGCCACTGTTCTGTATTTGGGGTGACTCCCTGGGGCACAAAGGCTTTGCAGCCTCTCTTACCCATTCCCACAGGTGTGGGGCACCCATGGAATACAGCAATGATTGTGCCACATGCCAAGGCCATGCTGCAAACCACAGCAACCTACAGCCCTTGCTGAGCCAACCTACAGCCCTTGCTGAGCTTGGCTAAATTAATTTGTGATGCAAAAACAGGAGATTCAGCTGCCCAAACCACCCCAAAAGCAGCCTGAGGAGAGGCACAAAGGGCACCATCATTCTGAAGGCTGCCTCTCTCGTGGAATTTCTGAGAAACAGGTAAGGAGTGCCTCCAAATCCAGAAGTCACTATCCTCTCCATTCTCCCCAGCACAGGCAGGTGCAGCATGCACAGCCCAGCTCCAAGACTCACCTTGCGTTTTGTCTCCTCAAACAGGCTCATGAGGCTCTCCTTGGCAGTGAGGATGGGGTTGCTGGCAGCCAGGCTGCGCATGTAGTAGTAGACAGCATCCAGCTTCCTCCTCTGCAACAAAAACACCCAGGCTCAGAGCTGCCACTTGTTCTGGGGCATTCAGAGCCAGGCTCCCGTGTGCTTCCCCTTCCCTGTCCCTCAATACATGTGCCCTCTCCATCAATACTGCCTGGGACAGACAGACACAACAAATTCTATGACAATTAAGACCATGACCTCTTTTCACAGCTACCTACAACCACAAGCACAAAGGTCTCTGTGTGCCAGACAGGTCTTTCCCAGACATGAAGAAAATATGCTTCTGAACCCTGCAGTTCTGAACTGCTCTACTTCAAACCAGCATCTTCCAATGCTGTGAACGAGCAGATCCCTACCAGCCTCTGTGCCCCAGCATGATCCTTCCACTATCTGCTGTCACATCTTCCTTGAAGTCAGTTTTCCTCCATAGCTGGAGTAGCCAGCACAACTGAAACCCAAGGAAGTCGTGTGGATGTTGCTTAGACTAATGCCCACAGGTTCAATGACAAGATAGCAAACAGATGGCTCTGAGCACAAAAATCTCATGCAAAAAGTGGGTTGTGTCTTAAATTTTAAACAATTACACTCTCAACAGCCCACAGAACAGTCCCCAACCCCCTGAGGGAGTCGCGTGTATCTGATAAAGCTGCCTGAAGCCACAGCAGCTGGAATGCACACAGCACATCCTGCCATCAGCTTTTTTCTTTTAGAAAAAACCCAAACCATCTGAGCACTGCCCTAAACAATGCCTTTCTCCACCAGATGGAATCTCAGAGCCATCCCAGAGGCTCTCCCTGTGCCTGCACATCCTTGCTTGAGGAGCACCTTACCGTGTAGATGGCCAGAAGTGCCAGCTGGTTGTATGGGCGGCCGTTCTTGGGAGCAATCTGCTGAGCCTTCAGGTACCAACTGGGGAAGGGAAAAAACAGAGAGAAAGGACATCAGGCTGCCTTCCTTGTCGCTAAGGGCACAGAATTCCCCTTGGAATTGGCATTTCTGCAGGGAATGGGCCCTTCCCACAAGAGCCCTCTACCTGCAGGAGTGAGCACCGACAGCGAGCTGTGCCCATCCTGCAGAGCGATGGGGCACTGGACATGAGAGGGGCAGATCCAGCTGCAGAAGGAAACACCCTTGGCTCAGCCCAAAGATGAGCATTCAGCCAGACCCAGCAAGAGCTGTTCCCTGTGCAGCCTCAAGAACAGACCCTAAGCTGTTCAAGAACACTTCTCTCTCAGTCCCCTTTTTAGTTCATGGCAGCTGGGATCAGGCCCTCCATGTTCCTTAGCTGGTTCTTCTTATTTTCAAGATATTTAATCATCCCAAAAGAAGCAGTTATCTGTTCAGTGGCAGTCTGTTCATCCCTTCATTCTCCTCTCTATTGTCCCCCAATTAGATTATCTGCTCTCCAGCTTGTATTATGCCATGCAAATCCATTAATACTGTTCAGGCACATCATGAACCCTCAGCTCCCTGCAGCTTTCCTGAGATATCAGCATATTCCACAGTGCCCACAGTTCTCAAACCCAGCAGCTTTCCCTGCCCTGTCTCCAAAGCTCCACAGACTTTAGGGCTCTATCCTGCTGGGCTCACTTGCTCCCTGTCCCACTGGTCTTTGTTCCAGAAAAAAAAACATCAGTGACAGGAAGCAACAAGTGCCAGTAAGTCCTGATGGAGTCAGAACATAAAGATGCAAAAGCCACCAGAAAATACAAGAGCTATTCTGCCAGGCTCAGCAATCTAAACCCTCCCTGCTGCAGGATCAGCACAGGACAACTTCCACACTAGAGGGAAGATGACTGGATCTGGTGACTTGCCCTCTGGAACAGCAAAACCATCTTGGCTACGCCTTTCAGCTTCACAGGACTGTAACACAACAGAGTGGAAAGACTTTGAAAAGGAGGGGAGAGACTTTGGTGAGAAGTGAGTTCAGGGATGAAACGAGATCCATCCCTGGTACCCAGAGGCAGAGCTGTGCTGGGAAGGGACAGCAGCTGAGTGCCTACCTGCGGGCCTTGCCGTAGTTGGCCGTGTCGTTCGCCTGCTCCCTGTACCGGCAGATGTCCCCCTGGCAGATCATGCACCTCTGGGCACTGATCAGCGCGTACTTCACCTGCAAAGGAGCATCCATGGATCACCTGGGACACAGCCCTGACTCACCTGCAGACCCAGAGAGCCCACAGGGGTTGTACAGAGCCAAGAGGAGGTCAGTGACACACTGAAGGTCTCACAAAAGGGCAGCAGGATGAAATGACAAGGCTCCATGGCACTGGTTCAGCACTTGTAGGGCCAAGCCAACCCCCTAAACACCTCCTCTCTGACACAATGTCCCAGCTCCCTCCAGAAGGGAGCTGTTCAGTCCATGACCAATTTGAGGACAGCTGTTAGATTAACACATCTCTCTGGGAATGGAGCTGGACTAAAATATCCTTTCCCAGCTGTCTCTTGCACCTGCACTCACAGCTCAGGGCAACGTCAGGGAGGCAGCACAACTGCCAGCGTTCCCTCATTATTCTGGGTTCCACAGACAGAAATAAGAGATGTTCAATATCTAGAGGAAAAGTCAGGGTGTCTTTGGACACATCTTTCCTTTATTAGCTGTGGTCACAGAGCTGGTATAAAACAAGTACTTTGCAAAGGAAGCTAAGAAATGTTACAGCACCAGAGTGCACAGTCCTCTAGCAGCTGAGAAAGATTCCCTGCAAACAAACTGACTCTGTTTGGAGTACAGCTGCTTGCCTCTTGGCAAGGGCAGCACAGTGCATAGGATTACCAAGATGAGATGTCTCCAGGAGGAAGCCAACCTACCATTTTCCTGAGAGGTTTACTGCGGATGGCCATCCCATCCATGTAGTCCTCGAGCTTGAACTGGTAGGAAACCTGCAGCTTTTGGAGGAGGCCATCAAAAAAAGAAGAGCCCTGTAAAACACACACACTTGGGTGTTACAATCTTTCTGATGACAAACACAAAATCACCACACCATGCCTGTCATGTGCAAGAAAGGAGGTCACTCTCCCAGAGGTCTGGGCTGTGTCTCTTCAGAACACAACACGGAGCTTGGGGCATCTCCAGCCTCAGAGATTTACAAGACTGAGCTACACAAAATGAAGACTGACCTGACTGATCTAGTCTTTGATGAGTCTTGTCCTGAGCAAGAGGTTGGACTAAAGGCTTCCAGCAGTGCCTTTCCCACCACCCCAATTCTATAAAACATCCTCTCAAGTCTGTCAGCCTACCTGATACAAAGACTAAAATACACTGCACAGTTTAACAGATTGACTTTTAAGCAAATTTGGTAAAGATGGCACAAAACCTCCAGGAATGCTTGTGTTTATCTCCACTTCAGGGCACTAATTTCATTTTAGCTTGAATCAATTTCTAATTAACATAAACACACCAAAACCTGGTTTAAATTGTAACAGATGTTTTGCACCTGGACCTACACCTGCAACATTAAACTACAATGTGTCTGTGCAGCCTCACCCCATAAGGATGACCTGAGGCATGAACAGGATCAAGATGACCAGTTGCCCCATTACACCATCCCTTTCTAAACACCAGTCAATCCCATCCAAAGGTTTAGTGGAATTTGGGGATGCTTCTCTCTTCTTACCTCATCCAGAAGCAGGAGCAGTTTGTTCCGGATTTCTTGGGCGTTTTCGCCCTGAGGGTCCTTGAGGAGCTGCCGGAATTTCTCAATCACCTGGTAAAAAGCATTTTTCCACAGCAACTGGTCCACGTTCTGGGTGTCAGAGAACTCGATATCCATCAGAATGCACCGTTCATAGAGCTGCAGCATCTCCACCCTACAGCAAAACACAGTCAGGGAGTGGTCAATGCAACAGCAACTGCCAGGGCACACAGGGAACACGTGCTGAACCACCTGCTGCTCACATCCAGCTTCCAGCAGCACTCTGGCAAATCAGCCCTTCCACACACATCCCTCATGGAGATGGGAGCTACTGCAATCTAACACCTTTCCTGCTCCAAGAGGGTAAATCTGAAAGGACCATTTTCCTTGTACAGGTGAATCAGAATGGATCAAGGCTTGGCAAAGAGCAAGGAGCAAGGCTACAGCTCTGCCAACAGCAAGGAACAAGTGTCTCCTGATGCTAATACACAGAACATACGCCCTGCCAGGCTCTGCTCCCTCCAAGCACAAAGTTTGGGCCAGGAACAAACACACAAAGAACCACAGGACAACAGAGGTCTTGCCATTAAAATGATCCCAATCTCCTTTCCATCCAACCAAAATACACAGCAGAGAATGAAGGAGTTGGGAACATCACACCCAATGGAAATAAAGCCTCAAAGTCCCAGAAATCACATTCCCCATATCAGCTACCTACAGCCCTGCCTGGATGCTGAAGCAGAATTCCTCCCCCAAACTTAATAAAACAGCTACAGGCTACGAACAGCTCTGCAATATGTGGGGCTAGTTTATGGTAAAGGGGGTCTTCAGCTCTTTCTGCCTTGGCAGCCTTATTCTTTATAAAGCTTCAAGTCCTGCAGAAACAGTATGAGAGTGTGGATGGCAAAGTCTGGAGCGAAGCCAAACGGCAATGCCTGGAAGAGCCTGACAGGATAAGAGAAGGATGCTGGTGGGCACCTGCACAAAGCACAGAGCAAGGATGGGCTGCCTGATCCCACACTGTCCCCAAATCCTGCACACACACCTGACAGCACAAACACCAAGGAATGGGACATTTCTGCAGCTGGACATCAGATAAGAGTTCCCACCCAGCAGGCAGCATGCACTCAGACACAGGCAGGAGACAAGGGATACTGCCAGCAGGGACAGGGTCAACTGTGCCCATGTTCCCAGGGCAGGGTGGGCTTCCACAGGCCACAGCAGCACTCCACAGGGCTTCCTCTCCCTCCAGACAACAGCTCTGGGTGATCTTGAGGAAGACCTGAAACCTCTAGTGCTGTTTCAAACAGACATATCCCACCATGTTGTCTATAGAACAAGTACCCAAAACACTGAACAAGCCCTGAAATGAGCTCACTTGCTACATTTGCTACCAGTCAGCTCTGAAAATAAGCCTCTAGAGAAGGCCTGGTGACACAGAGGTCGCAAGTAAACATGAAAGATGCCAAGCAGAAACTTGCTACAGCCACGTTAAACTACCCTCCAGAGCACCAGTGTCACTTCTCTCTTGCCAGCCTGGCATCATCAGGCTACTCTCACTGGAGTGTCACCGTGTTGAGTGGCATCAAGAGCAAAACTACACAGCATTAGAAAAGCACTGCCACTGTTACACAGACAGAAACACATAAAATGCCTCCTGAGTACTGCTCAGTCACCACCCCAAAGCCCACACAAATCAAACTGAGCAGCAGCAAACTGAGGACAGGTAAGAAAGCAGAAGTCTGACAAGAAACACTGAGAGCACGTGAGAGCAAAGGAAGAGAGAGAAATCAGCTCCAGTGAGAGCCAGAAGAACCCAAAAGCTGCAGCAGGTGCTTGTCCTGCTCCTCTGTGTCCCTGAAAGGCATTCACCAAGCACAAGAAGCCACAGCTTCGCTCCCAGCTCAGGGAAATGACATCCACCCTCATCCACAGCTTCCTTCCGACACCCACACACCACTGGCACACAACAGACCCAGCACATCAAAAACCAGCAACCCAGTGCCCCATCTCCCAGTCTCTGAGACACAGAGATCCCCAATAGATCAGATGCCCAAGGAGACACCATCCTCCTGTATTTTACCCTGGAAATGACTCACACACCCCCACACAGCCCAGCCACGAACCTCAGCTGGGCCATCTTCTCCAGCCCCTCTGGGCTGATGCGGTCTCTGGAAAGGAGGTTGCTGAGCTGCTGCTCCTGGTTCCCAGCCTCACGCAGGAGTTTGCTGAGCTCCTGCTGCTGCATGTTCCTCATCTGCTGCTCCATCTCGGGGCTCAGAGGAGTGGGAGGGAGGGGGCCACACAGGTACTGCCCTGCCTGGCCAGGGTACCCCGGGTAATAGGCTCCTGGGTACACCCCATTGGTTGGACCCATAGGATACTGCAGGGAATATCCACCATATGGATACTGGGGCCCTTGCCCGGAGGCCCGAGGGTAATAATAGGGGTTGTCAGAGTTCTGGAATTTATAGTAGGAGGGCTGGGCCTGGCGGGCTTCCCCCCAGGAGGTGGGGCTCACTTCATCATCCGTGTCTAGGAAGTGAAGCTGAGCAGTCTGGCTCTTCAGGGCAGGTTTTTGGTCCGGGTTGTTTGGGTCCCACAGCCGGCGGGCAGTGCCACCTCGGCCCCGGCTCCGGGGCCCTTTGCTGCCAGCCCCGCCCAGCAGGAGCCTGGGCCCAGGGTGAATGGCTTCGGGGGCACCCACTGAGCTGGCAGAGAGGTCCGTGTTGGCAGGCAGGAACAGAATCCCACGGCCCCTCCCCTGAGGCTCCCTGCTCTGGCTCCTCATCTCTGAAACCTCTAAGGCCTTCAGGGACTTTTTTTTATCTGTATCTGCCAGACTGACGTCCCTGTTCATGGTCCTGCTGTCAAATGTGACTCGAAAGGGTCCCTTGGATTCCCTGCCATTGCTGCTCCATTCGCTCTCACTCCTGGAATTTCGGCTCTGCTCTGAATGTCTTCTCCTGTCCGAATTCCTGCTGGAGACGTACGCTTCTGCCTCATCAATTCTGTCATCATCCAAGGAGTCGGTGGAGGACACGGAGAGCTGCTTCCTGGGACGTATTCTTTCCCTGGCACGCTCCTGCCTCCTCTCCACCCCATCCACGAGCAGGGCTCCATCCGTGCTGTTGTTGCTTCCAGCAGAGCTGGTGCTGCAGGTGCGGTACCGGCTCCGCCGCTTGTCCGTGCGGGAATAGCGCTTGGTAGAGCCCAGCTTCCCCGGCAGCCCCTCATCCCCCGTCCTCCTCAGCCTGTCGCTTCGCTCTGCTCGTCTCCCTTTATCTCCCCTAGAGGTTTTCACTGCTTCCCCTGCCTGGCTCCCCTCTCCGTCCTCCTTGCTCGATTTCATTTTCCTGTTGTTGTCTTTTCCAGCGCCTTTCTCAGCCTCTTCATCTCCCTCGACTTTCAGCTGCTCCATCCTCCCGGTGATTTCCTCGCTCGCTGACCGCAGGGAGGGTTCTTTAGCAGCGGACTGCAGGCGCTTCCCAGGCTGGTAGATCTGCTGGTCCGGTTTCCTGGTTCTCCTGGGGGTCTTTGGACACCACTCATCTGCAATGGGCTGCTTGGATAAGTTCTCCTGGCTCTGCAGGCCACCTTTGGTCTCTGTCTCTTCCTTTTCCTGGGAAGGACCATTCTGCTTGGGGCCATCGCTTTTGTCCCAGTCCTCTACAGCTGGAGCTTCCACTCCCACAGAGTCCTTGTCCCCAGCACTCTCCTCCTTGTCCTCCTCAGCTCTGCTCCTTTCCTTCTCCAAGGCCTCCTGCTTTGGTGGCACAAGTTTGCTCCTCAGTCTGGAGAGGCCAGGCTTGTAAATCTCCTGATCTGGGCGCCTGTTGTCCTTGCGATGCCTCGGCTCCTTCACCTCCTTCATGTTTTCTGGGGAAAAATAGACAGAAAAAAGTTATTCCCACCACAAACAAGCCAAAAACCAAAAAATACCATGACAAATATTCAAGGAGAAATATTAAGTCGAGGCAAAGAGCCTGCCATCCTCAGGGCAGGTCCAGGAGAGATCTAAAACTCTATGTCAAGAGTTACAGGGAATCACAGAGTAAGAGCAGAAAATGAGAAAGTCTAACAACGCCGACCAAATCCTTGGCCTGATGCATTTACAAATCACATCCTGCAACAGGTTTTGCCACAAAGCACCAACAAGGGAGAGGCAAAGCACATCACAAGACTTGAGCACAAGCAACAGGAGTAAAGTTTTATCATTACAGGTTCAGCAGCAGGCGCCTGCCTGCTGTTGGTGCAGGAGCTGCCGTCCCCAGCAGTCCCTGCTCTGCCAACACACGGCTTGGAGTCAAAGACGCCTTTTCCCCTTGCTCACAACCCGGTAACGATCCTCTCCTCCTCCCTTAACTGTATTTACACAAAAAAACGTTACAGAGCCCAGCCCGGACCACGCACGGTTAAACCACCCACCAAGGCCGCACTGTTCCCTGCTGCACTTCAAGTTTTCCCCTCAGCACCTCGCACCGGCCCGCAGCCCCCAAGCCCCGCCGGTACCNNNNCGGGGAGCCGGGACGGACCACCCCGGGGCAAAGCCGCTCCGGCTGCCGCTGCCCGCGCCGCAGCCTCCCCATTCTCGGTGCGGTGCCGGCCGTGTGGTCCCACCCCCGTCACCCCCGTGTGGCGCCGGCGGGGCGGCAGCGCTGCCCCAACCCCTACCCCAGGCGCAGCCGGGCAGCGCGGCCGAGGGGCCGTGCGCGCCCGCGGGC
>VZRZ01006062.1:118994-137293 GCA_013398175.1 Climacteris rufus
CGCGCACATGGCCGCGCACGGGGCCGCGCCGCCGCCGCTGCTGGGCGAGGTGCGCGATGCGGAGCGGAGGCTGCGGGGCCGCGTCCACCGCACCCCGCTGCTCACCTGCGCCGGGCTGGACCGCATGGCCGGCCGGAGGCTGCTCTTCAAGTGCGAGCTGTTCCAGAGGACCGGCTCCTTCAAGGTGCGCGGGGGTGGCGGCACTGCGAGTCCCCGGGGCAAAGGTCGCTTTTTTCGAGAGAAACTCGCGTTCCGCCCATACCCACCGGCTCCTGCCACCCTGCACGTGGGGCGGGTGAAGTGCTGCCCAGGGCAGAAGGAATGGCTCAAGGAGGACACTGAGCCCAGCACACGGGCCCTGGGGCAGTGACACACGGAGTCCTGTGTTCCCGTTCCAGATCCGCGGTGCCCTGAACGCGGTGAGGAGCCTCGTTGAGGAAAGCGAGCGCACGGGACGGCAGCTGCCCCGCGCTGTGGTGACACACAGCAGTGGGAATCACGGGCAGGCACTCGCCTGTGCTGCCCAGGCAGAAGGTAAGCTGCAGCCCGACCAGAGAGCAGCTGGGCAGCAGGCACCAGGTAAATGCAGAGCTGGTTCCTGAGCAGAGGCAGCCCTGACTCCCTTGGAGAGAAGGAGGGAGATCCCGCTCCTGAATCCCATGCAGTGGTTAGCACTGGCAAGCCCGTGCCTGCTCCTGCAGTGCTAACTGGCTGGGATTTGCCTTCTCTTGTCACACAGGGATTCCTGCCTACATCGTGGTGCCCCGGACAGCCCCGCAGTGTAAACAAGATGCCATCCGTGCCTATGGTGCCACGCTGGTGCCGTGCGAGCCCAGTGACAAGGTAAGGCACAGAGGAGACAGGCCAGGGACAGCCCAGCCTGACTGAGAGGTGACTGTCTGTGCTTTCCCTTAGTCCAGAGCTGAGACAGCAGCCCGTGTAGTCCAGGAGACAGGAGGAGTCCTGGTGCACCCCAACCAGGAGCCAGCAGTGATTGCAGGGCAAGGCACCATCGCCCTGGAGGTGCTGGAGCAGGTGAGGGAAATGCACAGTCCAGCCCCTGCAGTGGCACAGCAAAAAACACAAAGTGCCAGAAGCACTCATGCTTCCTTTCTGCACAGGCACCCGAGGTAAATGCAGTGGTGGTTCCTGTTGGAGGTGGAGGAATGGTTGCAGGAATTGCAGTTGCCATCAAGGTAGGCAGCAGCTCATCCAGGCAGTGGCTGCACCTCCCTGTAGGAAGGGCAGAGCCCCTAAGGAAGGCAGCAGCTTCTAACTTTAGAAACAGAGAGACCCTGCTGTAAAAGTGTGGGGATGCCTGGGGTCTGCATGGCAGCAGCAGCCAGGCCTGCCTGGCCCCCTGCACACACAGAAACAGGGGACAGGCACATATTAGTGTCACCCAGGAGGCTGCTCCTGCTCTCCCCAGGCTCTGAGACCAGATGTGAAGGTGTTTGCTGCTGAGCCAAGCAACGTGGATGACTGTTACCAGTCCAAGGTCCGAGGGGAGCTGACCCCCAACCTCCACCCACGGGATACCATTGCAGACGCAGTGAAAACCAGCATCGGACCCAACACGTGGCCCATCATCAGGGATTTGGTGGATGATGTCCTGACAGTCTCAGAGGAAGAAATCAAGGTAAAGGCCCCCAGCTCCCTTCTCACGGTCACTGCCAGCAGGCAGCTGCCTCCATCCCCGTTCTGCCCCTCTGCTCTCACCCCAACACACTCCCAGAGCAGCACAAGCTCCTGCTCACCACTGCAGCTGTGACACCCACGCTGTCTCCAGCTGGAAAGAGCTGGAGGAAGCTCTGCTCTCCCTTCCCAGAGCGCTGCAGGGATGCCCTGGAGCAGCCTGTGCTGGCTGCTGGGCTGACAGCTGCTGCCCTGTCCCAACAGCGAGCCACGTGGCTGGTGTGGGAAAGGATGAAGCTGCTGATTGAGCCAACAGCAGGCGTGGGACTGGCGGCCGTGCTCTCAGAGCGGTTCCAGGCAGTCCCCCGGGACGTGGAGAACGTTTGCATCGTGCTGTGTGGGGGAAATGTGGACCTGAGATCCCTGACCTGGCTCACAGACCTCTCTGGGAAAGCGGAATGAGGATGGAGTGGTGTTTAAAGGAATGCAAACCTCACTCTCAATTTGTGCAGTGGTTTGTGCGCTACTAAAAACAGAACAAGTTCAAACGTTTGGGAGTTTTTGTGGAGGGTTAAGGGAAGCTGGCATTGGTCTCTATGGGGGGCCTACAAACAAAGCACTGCCTGTTCTCCCCTTCCCAGCTGCCTTGTTCTGGGCCAGGCCTCCAGAGAGCTGCACTCAAGTCACCCTCCCCAGCTGCTACTTGGTTTTTCTTTCTTAGCATCACAGGAACTGCCAGCAAACTCCTTCACACAGCAAAATCCCCACACACACCACAGGGCAGGGCTTAAGGGACACAAACAACCCCAGTGGGCCAGGGGGTTCAGTGGACAAGGGGTGCACACAGCCTCCTGGCCACCACCAAGACAGAGGCACTTAGGCATTTTTGACACTTTCCATTAAAATAAATAGCTATAGCTGGTACCTGAGCAGCAGCTGGCGACACAGCTGCCCCTGTACAGACCCCAGCAGTAACACGTCCACGGGCCAAGAACAGCATCCAGGGAGCCAAGGCACAAACTCCAGCCGTGCTGGAGACTCATTCCATTTCCACCTCCCGCTCTGGCAGGGCACTCTCACTCCTCACCCACGGCACAGGCTCTGGGACGTGGGGGTCATAAGTCCATTTGGGAAAAACGCGCTTGTAGAGGTTCAGCAGCACCGTGTCCTGGGACTTGAGCTGTCCATCGAAGTGGCACTTCATGTGGCCATGGGTCCCTAGGCAGGGAGCAGAAGAGGCCATTAGCAGTCTCTCTGGCCCAGGAGGACCACACCATCCCAGCAGCACAGAGATAAACACCAGATCAAACCTACCCAATGGCTCCTTGATGTGGCCTCTGCGTCCCCACTTTGTCCTCAGCTCCACAGGCTTGAACCACATCACATCATCTGGAGATGAAAACAGGAAAGGCAGGTAAGGACCAGGCTGTGCTGCACCAACACATCCACAGGGACAGGAGTTCTGCTTCCATAGCCCCTCTTCCAACCACAGATGAGCTGTACCTCTGTTGAAGAACATGTATCTCACAACAGCTGTCTTGGTGAAGATCTTGAAGGGGTGGCCACTGAGCACCAGGCGCTTGATGACAATCCTGTCGGGATCCACGGAGAGCAGGGAGCCCGTGGCAATGAGGTCGTGCATTCCTGCCAGGCAGAGCCACCAACGCATCAGGGCAGGTGCTCCATCATCCCCTCCCCACCCCAAAGAGCGTCAGGCCCAGAGCAACCCCACAGCAGGGACAATGGGGATGGAGGTGGGCTCATCTTGTCAAACAGCAGGAAGGGGACAGCTTTTTCAAGTCATACTTTCTGCTGAGATGCACTTGTAAGCAGAGTGTGAGGACAGTCTCCTAATGTTTGTTTCCCAGACACCACCTCCTCAGCATTTATCAACTCACCATTACTTCTCTGTTTGAAAAGCAGCACTGAGGCAGGAGGGAAAGTGATGGGAGCGTAAACAGTCACCACCAGGGCAGCATCCAGGCGCAGGAAACGCTCCAGCTTGTGCTTGTCAGCTAGGACAGAACAGCAATTGATCAAGTTCAGGCCAACAGCAGTCCTCAGAGCTCTGGGAAAACCCAGAGCCCATTCCTCCCTGGTCAGGAAACACCCTTCCTTTGCTGAGTATTTGGGATTGAAGGTGATCCTCTAGCATGGAACCTGCCACTGCCTTGCCTGGACCAGTGAGCCACCTTTGCCAAGCCCTTCTACTCCCCATGATTTAGTGCTTGCCCTGGAAGCCTCAGAGCCTAGGAGTGAATCTTCACAAGAATCCTTCAGCCAGGTTCAGACACCACGGCTAAGACATCACAGGCTTCCTGCCCCAGAATCCCCAGCCCCACTCCTGGTGCACCCAGTCCCTGACAAACCTGAGGTGTGCTGGGAGAACAGGGGGGATGCTCGGAAGCGTCTGAACCCACAGTGGAAGATCAGCTCCTCCTTGGCCCTCACTGGCTCGCTGTTGCCCGGGTGCCGACGCACCAGGAAGTTCAACACGGACATCTGGAAGAGGCATCACAGTGAGGGGCTGCTGGCAGGGAATGGTGGACAGCAGAAAGCAACAGGACATTGCAGCAGAGAGGAATGTCCTTGAGAATGGTGTCCCAAAACATCACAGGCCATCAGTGCCAGGCTCAGACACTTGACCCTAAACCCCCCTGGCAGCTTCTGCCTGCTCTGACTGACTTTGGAACAGGAACAATGTGGGGAGATTTCAGCCCAAACCCTCTGCAGCCAGACCCTCTCCATGCCATGCAGCCTGAAGGAAGCTGCACACCCCTCCAAGGCATCAGCAGTCCCTTTTGTTCACCTTTTGTTCGTGGGGAAGCAGTGAGAACAGGACCAGGGGCTTCCCTTCCTTGAAGCTCTCCATCACTGAGACAGGGACATTGCAGATGTGGAGTGTAACGTACCAGCCCACCTGCCAAGACAGGAGCTGTTGTGAACATCTCTCTCAACAATGTGCCTGGGGTAGGGAGGGAATCCAGGAGAAAAATTATCTGAACTTAGGGCTTCATGCTAAGAACCAGCTGGCTGAAAGACCCACCCAACCACCTCCCTGGTAAGTCATTCCTATTAGGAGCAAAGGAACACAGCAGGGAAAGAGATCAGCAAAAGGGAGTTACCGAAGCTCCTTCAGTCTCTTCTTTCTCTATTTGCCTGAAGAGGTGCTTTCTGGTTCGGGAGAAGTCCTGGAACTGGAAAATCCTGGCATAATCTCTTGGGAGATTCTCTTTGGGGTCCCATGGAGAAGTCCGGAAGCTTTTCAGCCCCCTGTACTTCTGGAACCTAGAGAACAGAGAGCAGGAAAGACAGATCACTTCACCACACAAGGTGAACCCCATCCTTCACCACTACCTGGGGTCTGAAGGGTCTCACACCTTCAGGGAGGGCAAAGAGAGCAAAGCAAACATCAGCCCACAGGAAAGACCTCAGTGCAGAGAGAGCTAAAAACAGAAACCAAATCCCCAAACAACCTGTCCTTGCATCAGGGCCATCCTCCCCCCTCTCCCAGGTCAGAACCCAGCTCTTGTGCCACAGGGAGCTGCCCAGGCCCAGTTAGTCCTTGCCCTGGAAGCCTCAGAGCCTAGGAATGAGTCTTCACAAGAGTCCTTCAGCCAGGTTCAGACACCATGGCTAAGACATCACAGGCTTCCTCACCAAATTACAGAGAAAGGCACCTTCCAGCTCCTCTCCCAGCAAAGCATCCTGTTTCTTACCTGACTCTGGCAGGTACATCCCGTGGCGTGTCCACCTCATCTGGGAACATCTCATCCATTCTCTCCTGTTTGTATCTCTCCAGCATCTGTTCATCTTCCTCCATCTTCTCATCATACTGGTCATCCCTCAAACACTCAGAAACGGTCATGGTCTCGCTCTCCTCCTCTCCAGCTTCCTCCTCACTGCTCTCCCCCTCCTGGTACAGGGCAGCACAGAGCCTGTGAGCACACAGAGCTGTGCATGCAGCACTGACACCCTGTGTGTGCTCACACTGTTGGTATCTGTGACCCCAACCCATCATTTTGGGATCTAACGGGCCAAAGAAGTATCATGATGCATGTGGGGATTTAACAGTGGAAATCCAGGAAAGTCCTGGCTCTGTATCATGCCCTTGCATAGACAGAGAAAGCTGGAAAGACAGAATTGTCCTAGAATATGTAATAATGGCCCGGAGATCACTTGTACTCTCAGCTCTTAGAAGTACCTGAGAAACTGCCTCTTCCAGCAGATCCTCATCCATGTCATCGTCATCTTCATCATCATCATCTTTCTCACTGCCTTCCTCTTCATCATCCACAATCCAGGCAGCCTGGTACTTGGATGTGCCTTTGGGGACCTTCACCACCCTCCTGTTTGCCTTCAGAGAATCTGTAGGATTCCCACCAGTGGTTAATATAGGAACAATTTTCCTTCTCCTCTGCAACATTTGTATCAGGACAGCCAGGAACTGCTATTTTCCAGCACAGAATTATCAGCACAACCAAAATGTCACCCTGCTAATGCCAGACAAATCACACAGCCTACTGGTGACCTGATGGGACTAGGGATTGAAGCCATCCCAACTAGGATGTTTCTTCACAGCCACCCTGGTGACAGAAGTTTCTAACAACCCTCTTAAAAGGACATGGGAAAGGTACAGAACTATTGCTGCTACTCACCCTCTGCTTCTTGCAGTTCTTCTTCAGTGGGCCATGTCTGCTCCCCTTCCATGGGATCAGGAACCACTTCTGACTGCAGAGACTCCTGCTTGCTTGGATCTGCCTTCATCAGGACCTTAACATCTTCTTCCATCTCATCAGGACCATTTCCAGAGTCATCCTGAAGGGCAAGAGCAGAGTTCCCAGCTCTGAACACACCTAACTGAAGTTTGCAGTCTAAACTGAAAGTCCCTTCAGTATCACGTTCATTATCTATGACATGACCTTCATTACACACTGCAGGCAAGGAACCTCAGCCCAGCAGCAGAACACAGATAAAACTCCCTTTGCCCTCTCCTTGCCCACATACACCCAGTTGTATTTTCCAGAATCAAAGTTTAGAAACCTTGTGTGCTAACAGGACTGGCAAAGCCCTCACCCCACACACCTGAACCTCCATGTCCTGACTCCTCTTCTGTCCTTTAACCACACGGGGGTTCAAAGAGAGGGGGTCAGGAGGTGCATCCACCTGGCTGAGCTGGAAGTCTCCGTGCCCCACAATGTGCACCAGGCTGTTCACATTGAGGGTCTGTCCCCGGACAAAGCCAGACACCTTCAGGGTCCCAAGCAGGGGGCTCTCCTGACCGGGCACAAACTCAGCAGCATGGGCGAGCAGGTGAGCGCGGCGGTCCCGAAAAGCCAGGTGCCTCTGCTTCTGGGAGCTGAGGTGCCTGAGCAGCAGCGAGGATTCCTGCTCTGTGTTCAGTGGGAAGAGCTTGGCCTCAGGAAAACGCTTCTCAATGGCTTTGGTGAGTTTCTTCCTGGCATCTATCCGCTTCTTAGGGGGCAGGTCAGTGCCCCCTGGGACAGCCAGAGCTGCCAAGCAGAGAGCAGAGCTCAGGATTAGATCCTAAAGCTTGCCATGTCCTTTTCATCAGACATACTCAGGCACCAGCAACCCAAAACAACCAGATTTGCACCACAAGGTACAAAGGCAGTTTTCAGTGTTTTCAGTGGTGCCCAACAAGGAGCAATGGCCATAAACTGAAACAGAAGAAATTCTGCTTCAACACGAGGAAAAAATTATTTTCACTGAGGGTGGCAGAGCCCTAGAACAAGCTGCCCAGAGAGGTTGTGGAGTCTCCCTCTCTGGAGATATTCCAAACCCAACTGGACGTGTTCCTGTGCCACCTGCAGGTGACCCTGCCTGGGCAAGGGGATTGGATTGGATACGTCCAGAGGTCCCTCCCAACCCTGACTATTCTGTAATTCACACATTCAAATGAACACTTTGAGACAGAAAACCTGTCCTCAGAAATAGAATTTTGAGATTAAATGGAGATAAGGACCCAGGAACTGAATTTAGCAAGGTGTCTGAATCCCTTGGCTCTGCACACCTACAAAACCATCACAGTGTCACACCACCACACCGAGGGGCCTAAACCCACAACACCTTTTTATCTCCAGCACACCCCACCATGGGGTAACACAACAAAGCACCACGAGCATGGCACTCACTCATGCAACTCATGCTCAGAAACAGAGCAAAGACCTATGGTCATCTATTAGCAGATGGAGGTTTTAATTACTATAAGCCCCCATCAAGTACCCCCACACCCCTCCAGAAGCCCTTAAAATTTCTCACCATAACTGGGGAGCCCCTGAGCGAAGAGACAGGAGAGGCAGTACTCCCCAGCACTGTCCCAGCCATCCACAGGATCCAGGATGAACAGAAGGGAGTCAGCAACCTTGGCAAGGTCTAGGACAGCATGAAGGTCCCCTGCACACAAAACACCTCTTGTCAGTGGGGCTGCCAGAGGGACAGAGCCAGGAACCCAACCAGCAATGGGGCTTCCTCACCTGCCGGTGCTGGGACAAAGCGCCAGCGCTGCTTGAGCCGGGGGCAGAGGAGGGCAAAGCCACCAGCTCTGCCCTCATCTGCACGGACAAGGGCTGAGTCCTGGCTCTGCAGCAGGCGCAGGGTGTCGTGGGCTGCAGCCCTGCTGTGCAGCAGCACCACAACCACGAGGTGCGGGGGCCCGTCCCTGCTGCCAAGACTGCGCTTCTCTGCCAGCACCTGCAGGCACAAGGGCACAGCGTGAATCCCAACCCGCATTCGGTTCCTATCCCGCCCCCCGGATCAACACCAGATCGCTCCACACTGCAACCCAAACCCACCCGCTCCAGTAATGCTCCGCTTGCCCCAAACCGAACTGGCCCAAGCACCTGCACCTCTTCCCCGCGCAGCTCCTGATCCCCCGCAAAGACCCAAACCGGCTCGGTTACATCGCCCACACCGAGACCCGCCCCGGCCCCATTCCAACTCCGCTCCGGCAAAGACTCGAACGGACCCGTTTCCCGCTCCCCCCGCAACAACCAGCCCGGCCAACACTCGGTTTCTCCGGGTGCCTCACCGCCTCCTTGCGCTGCCGGCGGAGCTGCAGCGCCTGATGCCGCCGGTCCACCCTGCTGAGGTCGCGGAGCCGCCGGCGTGGCTGGGCCTTCACGGGGACGCGGCCTGGGGGGAGGGGGAAGAGAACGGTCACGCGGGCCTGGCTCGGCGGGGAACTCGGGGAGAGCCCGTCTCTCCTCACCTCCAGCGCGGCGCTGCGAGGACCCGCTGTGCTTCCCGCCCTTGTGCGCCTTGTTCTGCTGCTTCAGCGGCCCGGGCCGGTGCGCGCCCGCCGCCGCCATCACCATGCTGCCGCCTCGCCGCCACCGCCCCGGCGCGCCCGCCCTGCGTCACTTCCGGCGCGACGGGGCCGCGCTCAGACCCACGCGGCAGCGGGAGGGACGGGACGGGGCCGGGAGCGACCCCCGGGAGGGACCCGCGGGAAAGGGCAGGGACGAGCCCGGGGCCGGTGCGGGGAAGGAAGGAGAGGGCAGCGGGGGAGGGGGGATGGCCGTGGCGCCGCGGGGCAATGAGAGCCGGGAGCCAGAGCAGTTCCTTCAGCGCTTTATTGGTTGGTTCTTTGTACAGGTATTTACACAGAGAGGGGGACAGGGCTCGGCCGCGCTCCGGGAAGGGGCCTGAGGGATGAAGCCGTTGGGGAGAGGCCCTGCCGAGCCTCTGGCATCGCGCCCAGGCCGCAGGGCAGGACGGCGCTGCTGCCTCTACTAAGATTGATGGTGTGGAAACATTCCTACCGTGCCTAGCCCGTCTGTTACCGGCAGCGCAGTGACCTCGGTCTTGCCAATCATTATCCAGCCAGGAATGTCTGTTTCTAGGCAGAAGCCTCAGCCCCGGTGGCACATCACACCAAACAAGACAGCACGGGCACCTCCCTCCTCTGCCCGGCGCTGGCAGAGCCCCTGCCCCGGGATCACTCCCTCCCGTAGGGATGCAGCTCTCTGCTCGTTATGGGAAGCATGAGGGCCGCAGCACCCCACAAACACGTGGCTAAGCAGCAAGGTTAAACATTGACAGGGGTGTTGCAATTGCCAGTAGAGCTGAAGCAACCCGAGGGAGAGGCAGGGCAGCTGCTACTCCCAACCCGATGGAGCAACTGCATGGGAAGGGAAAAGCAGATTCCTACAGGTTCCTGCTGCCTCTGAACTTGAGGCATCTTCCCCCCCTTTTCCTCCTGTGAGGAAATCAGCATGACAGCAGCATTGTGGGGTTGTCAGCTGTGAACTGGTCTTCAGGGATCCTTTTCTACCCCTAAGAGCAAACTGGCTGTTTAAACCTTTCAAACTCTAAACATGAGCACATACTACCTGAGAGAAAGGAAGACACACAATTGAAGAGACTGGTGACAGATAAACACTGTTTTGATTAAGTCTCTCTATACGAGAATCCACTGGCTGTGGCACAGCATGAGAGTCTCTCCCACTGTCATTTGCAAAGGCTGTTTGTCCATCAGCCAAGACAGCCCACAGCTCTGCCTTGCAGAGCCAAAGAGGCTCAGAGGGGGCTTGGGGGAAGAGGGAATAATTAGGATACTTCTACATGAAGAAAAACATCCCATGAGTTGGTTATACCTTGTCATTTAAGCAAGATTAGGGAAGGGAGGAAGGTTGGAAACTTTCTTCCTAGGGTTATCACAAAATCAACTGCTTCTGCCCCTGTGAGTCACCCAGAGGTCAGCCAGAAGGGTCCCACCACAGAGGCTGATGTCCCTCCAGATCTTTGCAATCCTCAGAGCTGCTCTGGCTTTCCCACACATCCATCCATTGTCAGCTTACAGGGATTTCACTGACCTGCACAATCCTGCAGGGCCCTCCACACACACTACCAAAAAATCACAACCCACTGAGCTGAGCAAGCAGGAGCAGAAAGCCAAGCACTACCTCACTGTGGCTAACAGCATTCCAGGTGAAAACAAGCTCTTCCTGTCAAAGCAGAGACTACCAAGGAATTATGGATGCAGCCGCAGTGTGAGCAGGGAAGAACCCTGCAGCAGTTGGGATGCAAATCCCTGCAGCAAGCAAGCCCTGGCAGGGGGAGGGCTCCCTTCAGCTCTCCTGCACCATCAGAACAGAACCTGGTGCTCTGCACACACAAGACACTGTGACAGCACCTGCTCAGCACCACCTGTCACCCACCTTGTCCCTTCTGCACCCTCTTCACAAAAAAAACTTCACAGCACAAAGCCCAGACGAGCTGTGCCATGAGGAGTGGAGCTCACAGACTGCTCCAACCCTGGCTGAATCCCAAAAAGCAGCTGCACTGCAGGAAAGCTGAGCTCACATTCCTGTTCCCTAAAGGAGGAGCAGCTGCTTCTGAAGCAGCAAGAACTCTGGGCTGACTCCACACTGGGAGGAGCAACAAGCTGGGACAGGCTGGATGCAAAGCCATGGCCTTGGTTTAGGAAGGAAGACTGGTTGCAACTGGAAGGGCCAGTTTATTAGAGAAACCTCACATTGCAGAGAAGTCACAACACATTGGAAAGGGTCCAGGCCTGCTGAGGGGGGCCAGTCTTCTGCAGCAGCACAGATCTACATCCCCCAGCTCCACCAAAGGGCAGGGTTACCTGTAACACAGCTTATGTTTTACAAGCAGCCTGAGAGAGCCAGTAGTAAAGTTCCAAAAAAGCCTCCCCGTCAGACAACAGTTAAAACAAAAATGGTTTAAAATGTTTAAAAGCTCCATGTTCTTGGCTGCAGCATAAAGGGGAGGCAAAGGTCTACAGCACACACAGGCCTCCGGGGGTCTGGGCACTCGCTCTGAGCTACCAGTGAAGGCCGGAGGGAGGGGTCTTCTCATCTTTGTTGCTTTCCAGGGAAAAGGGTGGGATTCGGACATCAAAGTGGGAGCCATCAGGCCTCTCAAATCGAAAAGTGCCCCTGCAAAATAACGGCAGAGATGGCGCTGAGGCCAAGACAAACACACTGAGGAAACATCAGCAACACCTGAGCTCTTCCACAGCCTGCACAGGGACTCTGGTCCAGCAGCAAGGACATGGGCTCAGCAGCAGCAACATCAGCTGCCAAGATGACTCATTTATGGAGGACTCCTGGGCAGTTTTACATCACATCCCTAACACAGTTCCTGCACTAAGCTGCGATGATTGGAAGTCAAGCACCCTCCACGCACCTGCAGCAGTGTTCACCCAACTCCCACTCCACAGGGGACTGAGCCATCTCAGCTATTTTTACAGACTGGTTACACGTAAATTCAAATTTGTATTTCTTGGCAGAAGCTCTATGACAACAAGAAATCCCACCACAGATGTAATTTGGAATAGCTTCAGCTTTGCATTTCAGAACTGAACCTGCCTGTCTTGGTACAACCATTTGTTTACTGCTCTGAACTACAGACTGTACTGCAGAACATGACATGGGCAAGAGGATTGTGGAGACAAATTAACAGGTTCTCAGGACAGAGAGGACAAAACTGAACACCAGAAGACAAGCTGAGCAGCTTCTGAGCTGCAGAACCTTTGTCTCTTTCTCCTCAGGATGCATGCAGAGAGGAAAAATCTACTAGATCATCTGGTTTTATTCCCCAGGGCATGCATTCAGGCAGTTCAAAATGCTTGACATGGCAAACAAGGTGTATCCTACATGCAAAGAGCTGCTCTCCTGTTTTTCCCAACTCAAAGGCAGCTTAACTTGAAGCAGATTTACTTTAAAAATGCAGAAAGACCTGTCATACAGAAGGCAAGAGATGGCTGTGCAATCCTTGTCCACACAGAGGTGACATTAAATGTGCTAACCCAGCCAAAAGGCAAATACAGGGAATCTGCTTTAGCCCTGGAGCACAGGAAAGAAACAACTCAGCTGAGCACTTTCCTCCCTGCACTTACAGAAGAAGAGACAAACACCAGTTAGACTGAAGGCTTCATCTGGTCTAAACTGGGAAAACCCCTGCATGTGAATTCCTTGTGGGCACAGCAGTGCACAGGGTAGAGTTAGAGCCCAATCCTCTCCCAGGAGAGGGGATACCAGAGCACACATCCCTGCTGCTGAGGTGCACAAGGCCTTGCCTCTTGCACCAAGGACTGAAAAGGACAGAAGCTGAGTACAGCAGATGATAGAGAACTGCTTCATGTCTTCAAATTCAATCTAGTACACACCACACAAGAAAGATAAATTAGCCTGGAGCCTCTCCTGGTGCAGAGAATCAACAGATCACCTTATCACTAACTGAGATACAGCTAGAGAGAAGCTCATCAAATTTTAACTACCAAATATGTCCCATCCAGTCCACTTTCACCCAGCTTTCAGCCGTAACCCCAGGCTGCCAACTGCAACCCAGCTCACTGCTGGGAGGTCCTACATCCAAAACACTGCTGCAGCAAAAAGGGCTGCTTACCACATGTGACCGCTGGATGCCTGCAGGGAGACGTGGCTGCTGTACTGAAATGCTGGCTGTTCTTTGGACAGAACTGGCTCCTGAGAAGATAAGAGACCACTGGGCATCAGCAATTCTACCACAGACAGGCATCAACAGGAAATTTATATAGCATGAAAAATAAAAAACAGACACCCACGCCCCAGCACCACTGCCAATTACACAGTCAACAACTTGTCCAGTGAGTAGTGTCAGAATTCTGCTATTATTCCAGTTTTCCCATCACCAGTCATTTAGGATCATTCTCTAATTCTCAGTGTGAAGTTTCATTTCATGCAGACTAACAACAGATGAAAAGCTCACCTGACTTTTTTCATTGCCAGTTTCCCACTCCATCTATTTCCACTGCCCACTAAGCAATTTACTGGCAAATCCACCCAACCAAGTGAGAGGACTCCAGCAAAGGGCTCTGCTTGCTAAAAAAAAAGCTGTTTGATACCTACCCTTCCTACAACACCACGGCCCCGGACCGTTTCCAAGGTGCCAGACAAGCTGAATATCCTCCAGTGCCGTTCTCGGAGCTGCACCACTTCACTGTCCAGGTTCTCCAAGCGGATACAGTAGCGCCACTGGGCAGAAGAAACACTTATCAAGAACTGGAATCAGCTGCAACCAGTTGATAACCCACAGCCCATACTGGGAAACAGTTGCCAGGCACGGGCTACTCTCCCTCAGAGCTTATCACGCAGCAGTGATGCCACAGCAAAGAAACTCCTTCCCTTTAGCTGCTCCATGAAACAAAAAGCACTTACCCAGTAGACATGGGAATTCTGGGCTTCCTGTCAAGAGAAACAAAAGACTTTAGCAGCTGCCCTTGGACACTCGGTGCCAAAACCTCTTCAGCTGTCAGCACAGCACCGGCACAGGGGCTCTCACTCCGTGCCAGGGTGACGCAGACAACTCACGTGAGCACAGACAGCTGCTCCCTGAGGCCTTCCATCAGCACAGCCTGGCACTGGCTCTGCTCTAAAGTAATCATGAGCTGGGAGATTTGCAAGGATCTTGTGACAACCCAGGGTTCATCTCCATGTTAATTACGCACTTTCTACAGATCTACAAACACCCATTTCCTCGCCTTCAGGCACCTGTTTTTCTGACAAGGTTAGGACAAACATCAGCTGGGCTCCACAGAAGTTGCAAATCCACACCAAAATGTCCACGTGCCACGTCACAGGCTCCCCAGCAGCTGTGCTCAGAAATCAAACTGCTGCAGGAATTGCCAGCTCTCCCACTCAGGAGTCTGTTGGAGCCACATATTTTGGATGCTCCACATGAAGTTCTGTGCTATGAAGTGCACGTGGTTATCAGCTAAATCCAGAAGGCTTTAGCCAAACCCTCTAAGCCACACTAGAGCCAGGAAACGGGCAGGCAACCACAGCCCATCACTGGGCAGGATAACAGACGTGTCTGTTGTTCCAGGCAAATGGTCCCAGGGTCATCTCACATGACTGAGGCAGTAACAGGACCAATTCAAAAGCCTTCCTACACATCTTGCTAGCACTGTTCTGCAGAACATTACAGGGTATTTTCCATTCTACTGATAACCAGCAAAAGCCAATATAGAGGAGCTGTTCTCCAAAAATGTATTACAAAAGTTTCATGTTTATACCCTTGAGAAAGAAATCGCAACTGTGATTAAATGTCACTTCTCCAGTAAGCAGAAGGTACCTCCACGCAGCAAACTGGTCTTAGGAAAACACACCAGTTAAGCAGATGGCAGAAATACCAGAGCAGGCTGCAGCACAGACTCACCCTCATGCCCATGTAGAAGGGGATGACCGTGACACGGATGTTCTCTGTGGTTTCTCGGTGCACATCAGACAGCTCCAGCCAGGGGTGGTTCTTCTCCTGCCACGCACACAAAGTATCCCTTGCTACAAAGGGTGGGACTGTGGGGAGGGAAAGGTGAGACTTCATGGAAAGAGGCAACACTGTAGCTGGAGTGCTCTCCCCTCAAAACAATTCCTTTCACATAGTTAAAAAAATATTTAAAGGTGGCTTTACTCTAATATACCCCAAACCAGACGTGAGTTTTATACCATAGCCAAGATGATGGGGTTTGGGTACTTGTTAGAGAGCACTGCAAGCATCTGGCTCTGAAGAGCTCCCCGTGAAATCAGAAATTACCTTTAGTTTGGTCGTACATGAGGAACCTCTCAAAGAGCTCATGTTGGATGGGCACTTGATCAGTGGAGCTGTAGGGAAGGATATCTTCATGGCTTACATAGTCTAAACCTGGAAAAGAAACCCCAGAAGCCATTGAACTTCCCCAGCCAAGAGCAGCTCAGAAGTCACCTGACAGAAAAATGGATCACACCAGTGAGAAGTTAAGAAAAGGACATGGGCAGCAGAAGCCAAAGTTAATACCACAATTGCAAGGAGGAATGGAGGAGAGGGACCAGTAATAACCCTTGCAGTGTTCTCCTGTCAGATTTCTCCATAGAGTGATCCCTCTGACAAACACACACTGCCTGTGAAATGCCCCAAAACCACTTTGTGCAGGAAAAGCCAAGGACAGGAATAAATCCAGCTGTCCTGAGAACAAAGTATAACAGCCCATACACAACCTGGTATGGGATTTATGTCTCAAGAGCTCCAATCAGACATTCCTGTGTCTGATCACAGAGGGCCCAACTTCCAGCTCTCCAAAGGGCTTCCTGTACTTCAGTCACTCGTTTCCAGCACAGCCCTAAGCTATGGACAAATCCACAGTAGGAATGTCCTGTAGGAACTGCTGCCTCACTGGCAGAAGTTGATCACTTTTCTGACCTCACCTCATGACAATCAGAGGCTGCAGGAAGATTTTGCTCACCTGGGATGGCATAGAGGGCTCTGCTGTCATCATGATTTGCCAGGAACGTCACTGCTTCCGTCTGTGATCTCTGGGACTGAGAAACAGGGAACTTTATGTCTTTCTGTGTGGATTGTTGTGGGCCAGTTTCCAGTCACATTTCAGTTTACTACTGTGGTTTATAAAGCATGTCATGTTTACTTCATTTAACCAATTCACCTCAGAACTTCTCTCCTTTTAATTCATCTAGACTAATTCTCCACTTAAACAAGTGAGGAGCATTTTCAGTGCTGCAACCCACATTCCTAATGACCTGCATGCAACAGGATGAGGAAAGGAGGTTGGAAAGGGGAAACATGATCCAGGACACAGTCATGTGACATTCCAGATGATCTTTCTCAGGGAAAATATGCTTTGAAGAACAAATTTATCCTAAAATCCTGACCAGTTAGCCACCAAAGCCATTTTCCTTCAGTGCCTGTCCATCTGAACCACTCATATGGAAGATAGTGGAGTTTCAACACCAAGTTTACTCATTACTTACTATATGTGGACAGTCCCGGGCATCTATTAACACCTGGTAGTAAGTGTGTGTTTTGCCCTTGACCTCTTTGGAACCATGGCCTGCCACATTCTCGCTCCTAAAGAGAAAAGCAGAGCCCTGAGCTCAAGCACAGGATGGCAGCAAATCCTTGTCACCAGGACCAAACACTCAGAAAGAATGATTTTTTTAAGAACTGCATTTCACAGCCTGTAATCACTTGGTTGCATCCAAACCAAACTTCCATCAGCCACCCAACACAATGACAGACGAGCTGAGATGACTACCAGTGGTGTTTGGCACAGGCACAACAGCTCAGAGGTTCTGCCTGCTCAGTCCAGTCTCCCCTCTGGGGTGGATATTCCTGCTCCACTGCAATTTTCTCTCTGCTTGATCCTCACTCCTTCCCAGCACACCTCATCATAGGCCAGGGGGAAAATGGATGCAAGAGGGGAGAGAACAGCAATTCAAGAAGGATGAATTTGGCTTAGTGGGTTGAAACTGGGGAGGAAGCTGACAAATCCAACTCACTGGCAATCTACAGAAGTAGCAGCAGCCTGCAACGGGTAACCCAGGAGCCTGGACCTAACTCAGAAAGGGTGGGGGTTTTATAATACAAAATGCCAGGAGCATGATTTTTTAATTGTTTTTTATTTCCTTCACACACACTTTCATCTTTCACACTTCCAGCCAGTCTCTAATTAACACAAAATTAATACTCATGAAGTATCTCCTCTTTAAGCACCTCTCCAAGTTTACACTCATGCAAACAGTCCCATGCCACTGTCCTCCTTACAAACACTTGTTTACCCCAAACAGGAAACTTACTACAAAATGCAAATGTAACAGTACAACAACATAACCCAGAACAAATCCCCAAATCCTTACTTTTCTGTGACAGGAGAAGCCACATCCCGATCATAAAGCCTGGCTTGCCAGGGAAACAGGACTATTCCTCGATAGCCAAACACACTGTGAAGGAACAGCTGAAAGGAACAAATAATTGCAGTTGAATTACTTTAACAATCTGTTAACTGAGGTAAAACTACACACATTTACAAAGGGTTTAATGTTTGGGATGGGGATACAGGGAGAATCACCACTGTGATGACCCAGAGCAGAAACAGGAAAGACAAACAGTTTGGGATGAGAGAAGAAATCCATATCATGTCTATCCCATAACAGGGATAGCAACAAAGTAATACAGCAGCAGAAAGGGACCAGCATGGGAGAGACTGCTCAGAAACAAATCTGAGAGTCTTGAGCACAGCAATTACAAGTTTAGCTGTTATTTCTCAAATTCAGTGATTGTCTCTTTGGATCCTTGAGAGAGAAAACCCTTAAAATAAGACCAGTGGAGCAAATGCCATTGTAGAACAGTTGTGTCGTGCTGCAGATCCTTATCAACCTGCTATTGTCAGATGACTGACAAACTGCAGACACAGCAGAGACAAGGAGCACTGAACTGTGAAACTCCTGGCCTTCTACTGCACAGATCTTCCTTATGGGAAATCCCTCAGCAGCCCAATCCCTGTGGCATGAGCCTGCAGCACCAGCTGTGCCCCCCAGAACCCCTTACCTGGCCTGTCTCATATTTGCCGTGCTGCTTTGGGGCCTCAAACACCCCCACAGTCTCCAGCACCTTGCCCTCGGGACGGTTCCTTGGAGCAAAGAGGCAGCTTGGAGGGTTTGCAGAGGCTGAACCAGCCCCCAGACCAGGGCAGACACTGCTCCCCACTCTGTGCCTCCCTCAGGTACCCCATGAGAGCCCCACTATGCCCTGGGCTGCCCAGTCCCACTCCCTTCCCTGCCCTCCCCCTTTGTCAGTCTCCCCTTTCCCAACTGCCCTGGACATCCTCCTCCAGTTGCCCTTAAGCCCAATGCCCCCTTTCCCATATC
>VZRZ01006062.1:142147-234540 GCA_013398175.1 Climacteris rufus
CCCGGCTGACTCCCCCAGCATCCCCGGGGACCAGTGCCCCCCCAGCTGCTCGTACCGGTCTCCCCCGCGCCGCCGTCGGGGCTCGGTGGGGTCCGTGAGGATCCCAGGGCTCGGGGACCCGCTGCCACCCGCCCCCTGTGCCCCCTCCCCGGCTCCCTGCCCACGCCCCCGGTCGCCCCCCGCCGTGCGGCCGCCGCTCTCCCGCGGGGCTGGCAGCGGTCAATGTTTAACCGGAGCGGTGGTACCGGTTGTGCGGGGCAGCCGGGGCCGGCTGGCGGTGGCTCCCGCTGGGACCGGCCGGGCGCTTCGGGCACCCCCGAGCACGGGGTGCTGGGGGGCGCATGGAACAGGAGGGGGAGCGGGGCGAGGACCCCCAGCCGGACCCCCGGCCCAGAACGCTCCCACGGGGCCAGGAGAGACCGTAAGTTGAGAGACCGTAAGAGACGGAAAGGACAGAGGCCACCCCGCCCTGGAGCAGCAGGACCTGGGCAGTGACTGCCTGACTGATGCAGGCGGCGGGGGGTGGCACCCCAAAAAGGTTGGGGGAGACAGGATCGGCACTCTGCGGGGACATGGCAGGGACACTGAGCTCTGTCCCGTTCCAGGCCTCAGGGCACAGTGGAGGTGGGAGGACGGTGTGAGCACAGCATGACCGGGGGTCCCTCTACCCCAGCCCTCGGGGTGCCCGCGGGCAGACCCCCCCAGCTGGGGGGCACCCACCACCCTGCTGCCCTCTGTTCCCCAAAGGAGCCCTGGAGAGGAGCGGGAGGGCCCGGTGGAGGGCAAAGAGACTCGCCTGAGAGTGGTGCTAAGGTAAGGGGAGCCGAATGGGCTCAGGGGCGCGGCAGGAACCTCCCTGCCTGGGGCGGGGGCACAGCAGGGCTCCCCAGGGTCCCCAGGCAGCGACAGCTCTGTGTCCCTGTCCACCCCTCACCATCAGGGTCCGGCCACTGACCTGCACAGAGACGCGGCGGGGTGACCGGCAAGTTGTGCACAGCCTCGGTGACGGCGCCGTCCACGTAAGTGCCACCTCCCCTCTGGGGACCGTGGGGACCGCGGCACCCCCTGAGCTGTCCCTGTCCCCCGACCAGGTGAGCGCGGCCAGGCACGATGCCACCTTCGGCTTCAGCGCCGTGTTCGACGCGGGCGCCTCGCAGGAGGCTGTGTTCGAAGGCAGCGGGATGAGGCAGCTGGTGGAGCTGGCTATAGATGGGTACGTCCCGGAGAGCCCCCCGCGGACCCCAACCCTCCACCCACCCCACGCCGGGCTTCGCCGGCGCCTTTGCACTGCCGGGGCTGTGTCGGGAGGTGGCATCCCTGTGCCACCGCCCGGGGCCGTGCCCGACGCTCAGCATCTTCCCCAGCTTCTCCTGCACCGTCTTTGCCTTCGGGCAGACCGGCTCGGGGAAGACCTACACTCTGATGGGACCCCTCGCCCAGGTACAACGCTGTCCCTGCCATCTGACCTGATCCTGGCCGTGGGATGGGCTCTTCCCACCTGGTCATGGGCTCTGGGAGAGGGTGGGTGCCCGATGGGATCACTCACCACCCTGGCATACCCACAGAGCGAGGGCCAGCCGGCGTCCCCGGCTCTGCTGGGGCTGATGCAGAGATCCTTCACCTGCCTCCTGGAGCAGAGCCGGAGCCGCGGCTCTGACCTGGCTCTCAGTGCTTCCTACCTGGAGATCTACAACGAACAGGTAAATGCCTGCCCAGCCGCCCAGTCCAGCCCTGGCGGCACCCTGTGCCCCGCTCCCCCGGTGCCTTTCCTCTGCCAGGTCCGGGACCTGCTGAGCCCAGGGCCGCCGTGTGCCCTGTCCCTGCGGTGGAGCAAAACCCGCGGCTTCTACGTGGAGAACCAGCTCAGTGTGGACTTCGAGAGCCTGGAGACCATCGTCAGCCTGCTCCTGCAAGGTGCTGAGCCACGGGTGCAGCGGTGGGGCACGTTCAGGGGGTGCTAGACCCAGTATGGGGGGATTGTCAGACTGTCCCCCGGGACATCCCTGATGGCAGCCAAGAGGAGCAGCTCCCCGTTCTGCTGCAGAGCCAGGGCAGGCTCATGGCGTGGGCAGTGGACGCTGGAATGCAGGGTGTCATTGCCCCCTGCAGCTCTCAATTCCTCCCCCGGCAGGATCCCAGAGGCGCCGGACCTCGGCACATGCCCTCAACAGGCACTCGAGCCGCAGCCACGCCCTTCTGACCATCCACATCCGCAGCCGGGCCGTGAGCGCACATCCTGCTCCAGGGGAGGGCTGGGGGGTCCCAGGGCTCACCGTGGGGGTGCCTCAGGCTTGGGGGACTCATGCCCTCCTCCTCAAGGGTACAGTGGTGGGGCTGGGGTGAGCAGCAGGGAGTCCTATTCAAGACCCAGGGACTGGGACACTGCTGTGGGCCATGGGGAAGGAGCGAGGGGGCCCAAAGCATCACCCCAACATCGTGGGTCCCCCAGGCCAGCGCCTCCCCCAGCAAGCAGGGCACGCTGTGCTTCGTGGACCTGGCTGGCAGTGAGCGAGTGAAGGAGACCGGCTCCAGCGGGGAGCTCTCCGTGGAGGCCAACAGCATCAACCGCAGCCTCCTGGCACTGGGTAAGGGCACTGGCCGCGGGAGCACGCCCTGCTGGCCCCCACCACAGCCCTGGTGCACCCTTTGTGGCTCATCCTCCGGCAGGACACTGCATCTCCCTGCTGGCCAAACCTCGAGGGAAGCGAACGCACATCCCGTACCGGGACAGCAAGCTCACCCGGCTGCTGGCCCGCTCCCTGGGCGGCTCGGGCATCACCCTGATGGTAAAAGCATGAAGGAGGCTGGGCAGGGGTCTCACTCCGTGGAGGGGAGGGCTGGAGAGGGATGGTGACTCTGACTGACAGCTCACCTGCATCTCTTCCTCGTCGCAGGTCGCCTGCATCTCCCCGTCCTCACGCTGCCTCTCAGAGACTCTGAGCACACTGCACTACGCCAGCCGGGCCCGCAGGGTCACCACCAGACCCCTGGCCAACAGGGTATGGCAGAGAGAGGACCCCTCTGAGCCCCTCTGCCCTCCTGCTGGGACCGCCCGGCCCACCCTTTCATCCACCATCCCTCCCAGGTGTCCCGGGAGAAGCTGCTGCAAACCTTGGAGCAAGAAATCCATGCTCTGCAGCTGGAAAACCTCTCCCTGCGCCAGCAGCTGTGCCTGCCTAGGGTGCCAGTGAGGAACACAGACGTCCCAGGGACCCCTGCAAAAGCATGGTCGGGCTCAGGAGGCAGGTATGGCCCTGCAGGGCAGTTCCCATCAGAGGGAACCCCAGCCTGGCCCAGCCTCTATGGTCTCCTGAGGGACTTCGTGGTGGAGAATGAGCAAATGAGGTAGGGAGGCTTGTGTGGTACCCCTGAACAGGGAATCCCGGGGCTGACAGGGCAGCCAGAGCCCCTGGCTGGGCAGCACCCTGCACTAACCAGCCTCTCGCAGGGACTCCGTGGGGCTGGGCAGGGCTCTGAGGTTCTCCGGAGGCAGCCAATGCCCTGCTCTGCTCCCTCACTGCTCCCCAGGCAGCCCCATCTGTCCACAGAGCCCAGTGGTGACACCCCAGCTGGCCCATCCCACAGAGCCACCCGCAGCTCCTGTGACAGCCAGGCCCTGCTCCGGAGTGCCCGCGCCCCCCATGTCCCCCCTGGCCGCTCGGCGAGGCACCGGCAGCCCCACACCACACCCAGCTCCGTCCCCCGGCTGCCGGTGAGAGGGGGGCCTGGGCTCCACAGTCATCCTGCCCACGGCAGGCTGAGGATGCACAAAGCAGCCACCCACTCCTGCCCTCTCTTGCAGAAGCTCCCTCCTGCCTCCAGCCGCTCTGGCTGCCCAGGGTGCCCACAGTGCTGCCCCAGGCCAGCTGATGCCACCATGTCCCAGGTACAGCCCTGGGGGTCTCTTTGGACGGGGGTGGCACAGGGTGGCACAGCCTCCTTGACCACTCTGCTCACCCCCAGGTGCTGCCGGTGCTCCCCGTGCCACAGCCGGTCCCCTCCCAGGGAAGTGCTGGTGCTCTGCCACCCAGACAGGAGGACACAGCTCTGCCTGGCTCCCATCAGCTCCATGGCCACCCCCAGCCACACCAGAGGAAGAGGTGAGAGCCACTCCTCGGGCATCAGCTGCAGCTCAGGAAGCCCCTGGAGTTTTGGGGGGTGGTGGGACAGTGGGTCGGGGTTTGTTCATGTGTCCTCACGGCAGGAGTCGTGGCAGGAGCAGGAGCTTGTCTCAGCAGCAGTCGCTCCACCGGGAGCCGCCAGGCCCTGAGCGTGTCCCCAGCCCTGAGGGAAGGGTCATCCCTTCAGCACCACCCTGGCCAGGATTACCAGAGCCCAGAGGTGAGCAGGAGGCCAGGCAGGGCCTTGGATGGGATCCTTCAGGGATGGGCACCCATCCCCAGGACAGCCACTCACACGTGGGGCTGTGGACTGATCCCGGAGGACCTGACCCTGCTGCTCCCCACTGGCAGCTGCTGGCACCGTCCCTCTCCTCCAGTGGGAAGAGGCACTGGACTGGCTGGCAGAGCAGATCTGAGCCGTGCCATGGACGGGGCCAGCAGCAGGGATCTGGAACAGACCGGGGGGACAACCACAGCCCTTGGGGACACAGGATCTCGGACTACAAGGACTGCGCAGACCACGGGACAGGGTTGGATGCACAGACAGACAGACAGAGCTCTCTAGCCTGCACGGCTCTCAGAGTTTATTTCTGCCTAGCTGGGGCTGTGCTGCTGATGGCTCCAGGGATCCCGTCAGGTGCTCTCCTCCCCGGGCTGGGGGCAGTCCAGCCAGTACTGGGCGATGGAGCGGGGATAGCGGGGCTGCACCAGGTCCACACGCTTGGTGCGCAGGTTCACGCGGTAGTACTTGTCTGGGCGGAAGGGAACACGGCTGTCAGGACTGTCCCCAACTCTGGAGAGCTCCCAGCCCTCACTGCCAACCCTGGGCACCTTCCCATTGCATCCCAAAGCTTGGGGACATCATGGAGAGACAGGAGCCCTCCCCATGCCCCAGCAGCCCTGGTCCCGCATCCTTCCCGGATCCTGCCGTGCCAGACTCACCTCCCACAAAGAAGTAGACGCTCTGGAGCATCTCACACTTGGAGCCCGACAGCCCATCGCTTTCAACGCCTGCTGAGTCGGGGTCATTGTGCAGCCAGCTCCAGAATCCCAAATTCAGGGACCGGTGGGTGTTGTACCTCTTGCGCTGGCGGCGAGACTTCCTCCTGCGGGGCTGGTGGGAGGCCACATAGATCCTGCCGGCCATGGCAGCGTCCAGCCGGCTGGGCACCCCCCGCCAGTCCCGGCTGATGTACCACGGGCCGTTCGCCCCGGCTGGAAAAGGAGCAGAGGGCGAGTGAGCAGGGCAGCAGCGTGGAGGGTGAGCTGAGCCCAGCCCCACAGACAGCCCCCAGCACCTGCTCCAAGACCCACGGGAATGCTCCAAAGGATCCCAGCCTGGATGGGATGTGTGACAGGGATGTAGGTCAGGCAAAGCCAGGAGCAGCCTCCCACCCCACCCTTGGCTGGGATCAGCCCTGTGCTGCTGACCCCCCTTCTTCTCCTCTCCATCTTTCATTTCCTTTGCCCTGGGGTTTTTCTGAGGCATCTCCAGCTCCAGTGATAATAAACAGTCCCCAGCAATATGGTGTGAGGTGACTGGTGATGGGCGCAGTAGCCTGGGGCATAAGGGCTGTGAGGGTGGGATTTGGGATGCTGTGGGACAGGGAGCTGTGGCCTGGGGGGTTCCTGTGCATGGCCTGGGCAGGACACAGTGGCTCATCTGTGCTTCCCCTAGGTGTCTGCATCCCTTGTGCTCTGTCAGTGAACACTGGATTGCCACCCACCAGCCCTTTTCCCCAGGGCTGGCCCAGCACTTACGCATCCTGCTGCCAAAGAGGAGCTGGAAAATATCCTCCCAGCTGTCCCGGTTCATGAAGGCGTAGTGCTTGAACACCATGGAGGGGGAGGACTTCTCACAGTCGGCCTGCGTGGGCTGCTGGGCAAAGTCGTAGGACCAGTAGTACTTGTCTAGGAGAGGACGAGCAGGGCATTAGTGGGGCACAAGCACTGGAGGGGGAGCAGCAGAGTGTCCTGCGTGTGCCCAGTGGTGCCAGGCTCTGCCCAGGAGCAGAGGGGCTGCCCCCCTTACCCTTGAAGAAATAGACCCTCTCATTGCCATAGTAGCTGTGTGCAGGGAGGGCAAACGCTGCGTCCACGTTGTTCGGGATGCCCTCAAAGCCCTCGGAGATGTCCCGTGGGTACCCAGGGTCCAGGGCTCCGTCATCAAAGCGCCAGTACTGGGTGCCCTGAGGGGTGGGAGACAGAGGGGAATCAGGGTGCAACATCCCAACCAGCCAGGAGGAGACAGTGGATGCTGGGGAGCCCCATCAATGAGACTGTGGGTGCTTGGGGTCCCTGAACAGCCACAGGGATTTAGGGGTATCTGGCAAGCACTGTGTGCGTGGATGCATAAAAGGTGCCAGAAGGGGGTATAGGGTGGGTTGGGGGGTGGTGCTGGCCACCCTGGGAGCACCCCCAGCCCTGCAGCCCACCTTGAAGAGGTAAGTCTTGCCCTGGCAGTTGATGCGTGTGAAGGCTGCGTCAATGGGGCCCTCGATGCCCCAGACGTCGCTGATGAGCTTGGGGTAGCCAGGCCTCACACTTGTCTTGTCCAGCTCATAGAAGTACTTCCCTGGGGAGAGAGGAGAGGTAGGAGCAGCTGGAGGGACTGCAGACACCAGCATGGGGTGATGGCACAACAGCAGGTCCCATGTGCCTGGGGAAGGTCCCCAAAGTACCTCGGAAAGCGTAAAGGGAACCATTCTTCAGGTCAGTGAAGGCATCGAAAGGTTTCCCGCTGCACAGCTCCTCAGGCTCCTCGGGCCCCCCTGGGGTGGTGTTGGGCAGCTCTGGCAGTGTCTCCTCAGTGCCTGGCTGGTTCTCTGGCGTGGTCTCCACCAGCACTGGGGACGTGGGCAGCTCCGTGGGGTCTGCCACAGGCACCTCGTCCGTGACAAAGTCCACAGTGAGGTTGTAGTCCAGGTAGTCGTCCTCCGGCAAGGCAAAGACGTCCCCCCGGGTCACTGCAGGAGGGAGCAGGTTGGTTCTGGGAAGCCCTGGGTGTCTCCCACCGGGTCTGAGTCCAAGAGCTTCTCACTCCAAGGCAATAGGCATTTATGGAATCATGGAATTGTTAAAGTTGGAACAGCCCTCTAAGATCATCAAGTCCAACTGTTTAATCAAAACTGCCAACATGAAACCATGTTCACAAGTGCCACAACCACACTTTTTTAGAACACTTCCAGGGTGGTGATTACACCTGGGCAGCCTATTCCAATGCCTGACCACCCTTTCAGTGAAGACATTTTCCCTACTATCCAATCTATCCAATTAGCACAGATCCCACACTGCACATGGCAACGAACCAGATCCTGAAAACTCCCTGAGCACCCAATCCTGGTGCTGACTTCACCCTGCGGACACGGGCGGGTGCAGGGCTGACCCAGCACAGACTCTCCGAGCCCCACAGTGTTGGGCACCCACAGCCACCCTCTTCCCGCCGTGCCCTGGCCAGGAGGGTGGCCATGGGGACAGTACCTTTGGCTTTGCAGACAGTGGAGTAGTCACTGCAGCAGCTCTGGTAGTACACACAGAGGGTGTCACACTGGCACTTGCGCTCCGAGTCGAAGCCTTCATCGCAGCGGCCCTGGCAGGAGTCTGCAAAAGCCACCCCACAGCTCAGGAGGAGTAATGTGGGGTGGGGCAGTGGGGTCTGTGCCTCCCCCCCAGCCCAGCCCCAGGGGTGAAAACAAACTTGGGGATGCAGGGTTGGGAGTACCCCACCTCTTCATGGTCAACTCCATCACCAGGGGCTACAGCAGCACCTCACCCTGCTCCCACCTGGGTCCTGCTGGGATGGGAGCCCCGGACTGGGCTGTGCCATGGTCCCAGCTCCATTCTGGCAGCCCAGCTGTAGGATGGCCAGGGATTTGCCAAGGCACCATTGATACCCACATGCTGCCCACTTGCTTTCTCCCAGTCCTGCAGGGTGTAGCCAATGTTGGCCACCATCTATTCCCTACTCACCCTGCCCGGGCTGTCCAGCCCCTCCATCAGCCCAGGAGCTGCACTTGCTCCATCCCCAGAGCACCTGGAGGGGGGTTGGCTGCCTAAGGCTCACCTTCAGCAGCACGGGTGGTGGCAAGCAGGGCCAGCAGGAGGGCAGGGAAGAGCAGCCTCATCCTGGGTGTCCGGGAGTGCAGCCCTCCTGCAACTGTGCGGGCTGGAGCACGGCAGAGCCCCAGCATCCACTGTTTGCTCAGCCTGCCCGGCGGGAGAAAGCAAACAGCCCAAGGTCAGAACAGGGGAAAAGGGGCAGAGATGATCTCCCACCCAGCTTCCCCCGCAGTCCACACTGAGCTGGGTGTGTCTGGGGGGGGACAGGGCTTCCCATGCGTGCAGGCAGCTCCTCCCCAGCCCGGGTGCAGGTTGGGCACTGTTCAGAGAGTGGGGAGGGACAGCAGGTCAGAGTCAGGAACCAGTTTTAAGGTCCTGCCACCCTCAGTTTGTAGCATAGCTAATGGTATTAAAGCTTCCAGCTGCTTCACAGCCTGGCCTTGGCAAGACAAAAACCCAAATGAGACAGGATGGGGGAGCGATGCTCAGAGGGCAAAGGGAAAAGCCCCAGGCTTATGCTTGCCCTAAACATCATCATTTTGGGGGGCTCATTCTTGGGATTTCAGCTTTCTCAATGTCAAGGCTGGGAACAGACCTGGGGAGCCCCAAAGCACGGTGGCTTGGGTTGGGGCAGGTGCCACTTCTGTGTGTGGGGACCAGAGGCCAGAGGTGAGTGGCCAGGGACAGGAGCCCTCTGCACTTTCGCTGCAGAAGACAAACAAAAACCTGTGTATTTTGCTCCCGTCATTCTCTTTCCAACCAATCTCTTCAGTTACTAATTAATGTCGACTCAGCTCTTTTGGCAGCTCCTGATAACTCTGGGATGTTTATTTAATCAGGGGCAAGGAGCAAATGCACACAAGGCTGCAACAATCCTGCCTCTTCTGCCTCTGCTGGGGCAGGAGCTCCATGGGATCTGTATCAGCCCTTGGGCAGGAGAGGTTCAGCTCTGGGCTTTAAGTGATTCAAGATTTGTGGGGAGAAGAACCCACGCAGGGTGTCCACTTCTCCAGGGGTCTTTCCTCTGCCAGCTCAGACACAGGCAGTTCCTGGCATCATCTGCTCCTATCCTTGCTGGAAAGAGATTTATTTGGTTTTGAGACAGGCATTTCCACCTGGAAGCCCTGGGGAGTCGAGGGCAGCCACCAGACTTGGGCTGTTGGTGCAGGACTTCTCCTGCAGCCCTCACCCCACTCCTTGTCCCCTGACCTCAGCTATGGCAGGGCTGGCATTGTCCCCAAGTGCCAGCACCAGCCCAGTGCTGCACTACGGCTTCATCCCATCCCTGTTGAGCCAGTCCTGGGGGACAGGAGCCCTTGGGAGGGTTCAGGCTTGCGGGAGGCTCTGGGGCAGAAGGGCCGGGTATTGTTTGAGCTGCTTTTGCTGATCGGCTAAGACAAAGCTCCCTCCTGCTGCTCCAGGCTCCCAACCACCAGCCACAAACCAGTGAAGGCACACAGAGCCCTTCCCTGCCAGGAGGAGATCCCAAGAGAGGGGCTGGTTGGATAACGGGGCCCTGGGGAGCTCCTGCAGCCAAAGGCTGAGCAGAGCCTGTGAGAAGAGTTCAGGTAATGGGGCTGATCCCCCAGGAAAAGGCTGGGAACCCCTGCCACTCCAGAGCCCAGGCTGCTGGGTCTGGAAATCCCTCCCCAAAAGCAAAGCAAAGCAAAACTAAGGCAAAGCAAAGCAAAGCAAAGTTCAGCTCTCTGGGCTAGTAAGGACAAGCCTGAGGGAATGGTTTGAATTCTGCTGGCCCTGGGCAGCAAAACTCTCTGCTGCTCTGCACTGCAACAGCCCGTATCATTACCCCTGATTAACAATAATTTATCAAGAAAATCCTTACTGGTTCTGTGCCGAGCCTCTCTCGTAGTTTTGTGCTGCTCGGGATGCCTTGTTTGCCGTCCTTCCCTGTGAGCTGATGTCCCTTTCCTCTCCGTCCCTTCGTAGTGGATTCAGAGAGGATTAAAAGCGACTCTGTCACATCCAAACATCAACTTGAATTTAAGTCTCAGGCTGACCTGGCAACAACCTGGTTTAGGAGCCAAGGATTTAAGCTGCTCCTCCCAGCACAGCCGAGAAATGCCCAAAGCATTCAAGCATTTCTGCCCTGAGCACGTCTGGCCTGGAAAAAAGAAAACAAAAGAGGCCCAGGCTCCCTCTGCTCTTTCTTTTATCATGCAAATCCCGAGCCCACCCAGAAGAGCTGCTCTGAATTTCCACCAAGCAATGGGTATTTGTCCCCTGCTGATACCAAATGGGTTCAAAGCACCGTGCCAGGGTGGCCACATCCTCACCGTGACCACCACGGTTCCTGGCCCCCTTTACCTCCACTCTGTGCACCTTTGCTGGTCGCAGAGGAGAAATGTGCTGCAAAATCCACGTGGGGGTCCCTGCCTGCCATGGAAGTGACACCACAGCAGCATCTCGGGCATGGTGAGGGGATGTGGGCCATGGGGACAGCAGGACAAGCCCCAGCTCAGGCTGGGCAGGGAGGAATGTGAAAGCATAGAATGGCTTGGGTTGGAAGGAAAGACTGCCTAGTTCCAGCCCTTGCTGTGGACAAGGAAACCTTCCACTAGACCAGGGTGCTCCAAGCCCTATCCAGCCTGGCCTTGAACAATTTCAGGGTTGGGACATTCACAGCTTCCCTGAACAAGCACCTCACAGGTAAAAATTTCCTCCTAATGTCTAATCTAAATCTCTCCTCTTTTATTTTAAAACCGTCCCTCTGTCCTATCACTATCTACTTATGTGAAAAGTCACTTATCTTCTTTTTTATAAGCCCTGTTTAAGCACTGAAAGGCCACAATCACAGAATCATAGAATTTAGGTTGGAAAAGCCCTCTAAGACCGAGTCCAACCGTTATCCCAGCACTGCCAAGCCCACCACTGAGCCACATCCCCAGGTGCCACATCCACGCTTCTGTTAAATCCTCCCGGGGCTGGTGGCAGGAGGGGTCCGGGGGGATCTGCAGCGGGAGGGGGCTGCAGCTGCCGGGACCGAGCCCCTCCTTGGAGAGGCGGCGCCTGCGCCCGGTGACATCAGCCCCGGGGACCGGGATGCTGAGCCCGGCCCGGGGAAGGCGGATCCCGCTCCGCTCTCAGCTCCGCATCCCGACAGGGCGGAGGGGGGAGCGGGGCGCATCCCTCCTTGTGTCCCCCCCGCCCGGCCGGCCGCGTCCCCGCAGGAGCGGGGGGTCCTTGCGGGGGATGCTGCGGTAGCAGCCGCCCATGCTCGCCCTGCTCCTCTCGCTGCACGCCCTGGGCCGGTCCCTGGCCATGGCGAGCGCGGAGCGGCTGGCGGTGCCCGAGTGTGTGAGCCGGGCGGGCGGCTGGGCGGGCGGGGGCAGCGCCCGGGAGCACGGCGGGGTCTCCCCCGGGGTGGGCACCGAGGTGCGGGAGGCGCTGGAGCGGGTGCTGCCCGTGCTCCGCCGGGCCATCGCCCACGCCACGCAGGCGGCCACCCCCGAGGGGCTGCGGGCGGCCATCTCCGAGGTGTTCCGGCTGGTGGAGGAGGCCTGGGGGATGCCCGCCGTGGGCAGGGACGTGGCCAAGGTGCTGTGCGATGTGATCCGCCTGGAGGGGGGCCTGGACCTGCTGCTCAACCTGCTCTACACCGCCGAGCTGGAGACCAAGTGCCAGGCAGGACAACTCCTGGAGCAGATCCTGGTGGCGGAAAACAGGTGAGTCTGAAAAGAGCCCCCCCTTCCCTGCCAGGCACAGCCGGCCCCATCTCCCCGGGCGCCGCCAGCTCTTTCACACAATCCCAGAGTGGTTTGGGTTGGAAAGGGCCTTAAGGACCATCTCGTTTCAACCTCATGCCGTGGGCAGGGACACCTTCCACTACACCAGGTTGCTCCGAGCTGCATCCAACCTGGCCTTGATCTCCACCCATCCCACCCACACCCCCCAAATTTCCCTGCCCTGGGTGTTCTCGGTGCATAATCCCCCTCGGCTCCCTACTGCATCCCCCCCACCCAGTGCTTGTGCAGAGGGTCCAGACTCAGGCAATGACATGACCTGCTCCCTTCCCCCACAGCTGGAGGGAGGACCAGCCCCAGCTCAGGGATGCTGGTGAGGACTGGGGTGTCCTCCTGAGCCCTCCTCAGCCTGGTTGAGCTGAGTCAGTTTGGCTGGCTCAGAGCATCTGACCCAAAGGACAAGACGTGACTCCCCTTTAGCCACAGCTGCAGCGGGAGGAGGAGGACAAAGCCATTTCCCAGAGCTTTCCTGCTGCTGACCAGGGCTGGAATGAAGCTATAAGGAGGGGTCAGCTGGTCAGCAGCCCTCAGTCCCTAGTTCAGATGTGTGTGCTGCTGCCCAGGACAGGTGAGAGGCGTTGGACTGGCTCTGCTGGACCATCGGCACAGTGGGATTGGGAGCATGTCCCTGCCTGTGTGTGTGTGTGTGTGTGTGTGTACAAGGTGCATGTGCACATGTGGCACCTGACACATCAGAATTCACACACATCTCACCCTTCCAACACCCCCAATGCACCCTGCCAGCTCTGCTCTCCCTCAGAGCACCCCAGCCCAGCTGACCCCAGCCATGGAAAGCAGAGGGAGCCTGGCCCAAGTGTTGCTCCGGCTTCCTGGGGGAAGTCTCTTGCAGGAGGGTTCTGGACTCCCAGCCTGGCAGGCAAAAATAAGCAGCAGCTAAATCAGGAAAGCCCATTAGGGTGGAATTTAATCCCAGGAAGCATCACTGGCATGGTCTGCATTCAGCACTCAGCTTCTTAGCAAGAGACAGCATTTGCTGGAGATGCTGTCTCTGCTCCAGGAGCAGTTCATGGGCTGGGGTTTTGGAGTAGCCATGGGCCTCCAGTCTCTTGTTTCCCACAACTTCTGAGCAATGGTAGGGAGGTGTGGGCTTCCCCCTTGGGTCCAAGCCTCTGGCTTACAGAATTCTCCCAGTCTGTGCACAGCAGCAGTGGTGTTTAGCTGGGAGCTGGACAGGTCCTGGCTCCATTTGCAGCTGCAGGGAGTAGGGAACCTGCTGGGGCCGTGTTTGTCATCCAGCTCCATGGCTGAGTCCGGGCTTGGAGCCAGACCCAAGCTGAGGGCTTTTTTTTTTTCCCCAGGGCTCTCCACAACATTTCCTGTCAAACCCACCCCAAGGTCAGTGTGAGGCCTGTGGGTCACAGGCTTCCCAGAAATGCTCTCCCTGCCTGCCAGCACAGAGGCTGGCGTGCCATCACCCCACCATCGCTGGGGACCGAGCGTGCCACTGCCCTCATGAGCAGCAGGACGTGGGGCAGCTGTGCCAGTGCTCCCTGACAAACAGAGCAGCTCCATCACAGCACCAAATGGCCATTGCTGAGGGCACAGACAGAGCTGCACTCGCCCCAGGAAAGCTCATGGGAGCGCAGCCAAGAGCTCATCTCAGAGGGTGGTGAGGCCCTGGCACAGGCTGCCCAGAGAAGCTGTGGCTGCCCCGTCTCTGGAAGTGTTCAAGGCCAGGTTGGATGGGGCTTGGAGCAGCCTGGTCTGCTAGAAGGTGCTTTTAGGTCCCTTCCAACCCAAATCATTCTATGACCCTGATTTCCCCCTTCCTCGCTGTGTTTTCAAGGCACAGCCCCATTCAGGTGTCATTTTAAGACCATTTTAAGCACAGGGCTCCCAAGGTCAGCCATGGCCAAGCAGCAGCTGGTGGCCCTTGCCCACCTGCCCCAGGCTCTTGCTGTCCTCTTCCAGGAAAGCACAGGACTGAGGAAACAAAAAGCTTTTCTCCAGCTGCTATCCCAGGACAGACAGATTCCCTTGTCCCACTTATCCCTGTGGACAGGGCTGTGTGGTTGAAAGGTGTGAAAGCTCTGTCCTGACAGCACTGACAGCAGTGCTTAGAGGACAAACAAGTTTCACCCCCAAACAAGAAGCAGCTCCCACACCACAGCAATGCTGGCCCAGCAGATCCTTTTCCAGCCTGGCATTAACCTACCCTGCCTGTTCACACACCAGTCAATCCTACCTCAAGCATGAGAGCATCCAGCAAGGGGTTCCTGGGCCGTGCACCCCATGTCCTGTCCCATCACAAGCTCTTCCATCAGACCCAGACAGGTTCTTCCAATGCCAGCCTGTTGCATACCTGGCAGTTGTGTCCCACAGGGAGTCTGTCCTGGGACAAATGTCACTGAAGCATGAAGCAGTTCACACACCAGTCACTCTTCTCGAGGAATGCACATCCATCTGCCCCTCACCTGCCTCTCGCTCCCACAGGGATCGGATCGCTCGGATCGGTCTGGGCGTGATCCTGAACTTAGCCAAGGAGCGGGACGTCCCCCAGCTGGCTCAGAGCGTCTCTGGGATCCTGGAGCACATGTTCAAGCACACGGAGGAGACCTGCTTCCAGCTCATCTCCGACGGAGGCCTGGACGCCATCCTCTACTGGTGCCGCTGGACGGACGCCGTGGTGCTGCGCCACTGCGCCATGGCCTTGGCCAACTGCGCCATGTACGGAGGCCAGGCCAACCAGCGCCTGATGATCGAGAAGAAGGCAGCAGAGTGGCTTTTCCCGCTGGTGTTCTCCAAGGATGACGAGCTGATACGGCTGCACGCCTGCCTGGCCATCACGGTGCTGGCCACCAACAAGGAGATCGAGAAGGAGGTGGAGCGCTCAGGCACGCTGGCTCTGGTGGAGCCCTTCATCGCCTCGCTGGACCCGGAGCGCTTCGCCCGCGAGATGCTGGGCAGCAGCGACAACGTCCAGGGGCGGACGGCGCAGGACCTGCAGCGCCTCGTGCCCCTGCTGGACAGCTCCCGGCTGGAAGCCCAGTGCATCGCCGCCTTCTACCTCTGCATCGAGGCTGCCATCAAAGCCAGGCAGAAGAAAACACAGGTAAAGGGTAGGTTGGCCTGAAGGAAGGCGATGAGAAAGGGAGGGGTTGCCACAGCTGCATCTTGGTGTCTGTTGTTCCCCTGTGAGCTCACCGCTGTGGTCCTCGCCTGGCCTGGCACAGCATGTGGTGGGGAGGAGGAGGGAAAGCAAAGTGATGCCTCCTCCCTTCGTGTCCCCAGATTTTCAGTGAGATCGGGGCTACACAGAGCCTGAAGAGGATTGTGTGCTACTCCACCAGCAGCACCACCTCCTCCCTGGCCAAGAAGGTGCTGCGCGTGATAGGGGAGGAGGTTCCTCGGCGCATCCTGCCCACGGTTCCCAACTGGAAATCCTGCGAGGTGCAGACGTGGCTGCAGCAGATCGGGTTCAACAAATACTGCCAGAGATTCCTGGTAGGGCTGTGTACTGGGGGAGGGACATCTGGATGGACACTTCTGCCCCATCTTGCAGCAGAGGTGTAAGCACCTCACCCAGCAGCTTTTCCTGGGACCTTTCCAGCCTGGATTTCTCTTGGCAGGACCACCAGGTGGATGGGGACATTCTCCTGAGGCTGACGGAGCAGGAGCTGCAGGAGGATTTGGGGATGGACTCCAGCATCACTCGGAAAAGGTAGGACCATCACCCGGGCACACAGGACTCTTTCATGGCCATCACCACAGTGACAGAGCCAGGGACAAAGCCTGTGCCTTCCCCTTCTTGCAAAAACAAGAACAGAGATCCTCCAAATGCAAAACCTGGACTGCCAGGGCTTTTCCACTGCAGTTTCCAGTCCCAGAGGAATTGCTGCGATGGAGCCAGTGCATGGCAGAGGTGTGGGATGGGGAAAGACTGTCTCTAGCAGGTGGGATCCTGCAAGTTACCCTGAAAAACGGGAACTTACACTCAGCTGAACTCCTCACACCTCTGCGTCCCAAGCACCAGCATCCCATGCAGCTGTTCTTCTGTTTCCTGTTCCTGTTCCAGCTCATCCTTCCCCATGGCACGGAGCTGCCCCTGAGCAGACAAAGGATGTGGCACCACACATCTCTAGGTCCTGCCTGGTCCCTCAGCCTTCCCTCCCTGCTCCCACGCTGCCATTTGTTTCTCCACCAGGTTTTTCCGGGAGCTGACGGAGCTCAAGACCTTCGCCAACTACTCCACCTGCGACCGCAGCAACCTGGCCGACTGGCTGGGGGGCATCGACCCCAAATTCCGGCAGTACACCTACAACCTGCTCACCTGCGGCATCGACCGCAACTTCCTGCACCGCGTGACGGAGCAGCAGCTGCAGGAGGACTGCCACATCCACACCGGCTTCCACCGCGTCCGCATCCTCACCGCGGCCAGGGGTGCGGCTCCCGGGGGAGGGATGGCTGTTAGGGGTGTTTGGGGTGAGCTGTTTAGGTGGTGTTTGACTTTTTGGTGGTTGTTTGTGCTGCCTAGAAACGCTTCACTCGCCCATCACGCTGCAAACCACGTCCGACGGGACCGATGTGTTCATCAGCTACCGGAGGAGCACCGGGTCGCAGCTGGCCAGGTGAGTCCTGCAGGTGATGGTGAAGCCCAGAGAGAAGGTGGGTGATCAGTTGTAGGAAAAGTGTGGAATGGAAAGGAGGGAGAGGCTGCCAAAAACCGCAGAGCAAATGGGGACAGCATCTGCACAGCACCCAGGTCAATCCCCAGTTCTGTCACTGCCACCCTGTCCCTCTTTGGCACTGACTGACCCTTTCCTCATGCTTGTAAGGCTGTAGGGGATCGCAGCAGAGAGTTATGTCAGCTCCCCGTGCTCTCTGCATGTGCCCAGACAGCTGTAAGCAAGCTGGGCTGGAGCTGGCATCTCATTCCCTGCTCCTCTGTCTCACCGTGTCTTGGCCAACGCGGTGGGAGAGCACATGAAACCTCTCCTCATGGTGCTGTCCCCTCTTGCCACCAGCCTGCTGAAGGTCCACCTGCAGCTCCATGGCTTCAGTGTGTTCATTGACGTGGAGAAGCTGGAGGCAGGGAAGTTTGAGGACAAGCTGATCCAGAGCGTCCTGAGCGCCCGGAATTTTGTGCTGGTGCTCTCCCCAAATGCACTGGATAAATGCATGGAGGACCCCGAGTGCAAGGACTGGGTACACAAGGTAAGAGATGCCACCAAGTGGGATGTTGGGATGGGAAGGAGTTGGTGATGGGCTGATACAAGCCATGAGCAACTGCATGTTCTGTTCCTGCAGGAGATTGTGACAGCCCTGAACTCTGCAAAGAACATTGTGCCTGTTACAGACCATTTTGAGTGGCCTGACCCAGAAACGCTTCCCAAGGACATGAGGGCTGTCCTGAAATTTAATGGCATCAAGTAAGCAAAACCCAACTGTGCCATGGGGTTCCTTGACACCTGGAGAGAACAACCTGTATAAGGAGTAGCAAAGAGCCAAAGGACATTTGGGACAAATACATGAGGGAGGCAGAACAGGTCAAAGGGGTGTTGAGTCACTCCAGGTGCTCCAGAGCATGCAGGGAGCAAAGGTTCCCACCACATCCCTGCTGCTGGTGTTGTGCTCAGGGCTCTTCTGGGTGACAGAGGAGTCACTGCTGGGAGGACACCCTTCCCCAGGCCCCCAGCCCACCAGGCAGACGTGATGCTGGCAGGTTTTAGCTCACCCATGTTCCTCTCCCCTCCTGCTTTCCCTTTGCACATCCCAGCGTGCTCGTAGCCCTCCAGCCTGGCAGGGCATCCCACAGTATCCACGGGGAAAAAGCAGCTCCTAGAGAGCTGGGGTGAAGGAAGGGGATCTCTGGCTCCTGGCCCAAATGAACTGAGCTGTTTTGTGGCATCTTACACACAAGAGTAAAAGTAAATATCGCATTTTCCCCCCCAAATACAGGTGGTCCCACGAGTACCAGGAGGCCACCATTGAAAAAATCATCCGCTTTCTCCAGGGCCGTTCCTCCCGGGACTCCTCGGCTGGCTCAGAGAATGGGCTGGACTGTTTGCACTCCCTGGGCCAGAGCTAGAACCTGCACAGCAGCCCCAGCCTCTCCAGAGACTCCCACCTGACCCCTTTTTGTGTGGGTCCAAATTTGTCCCTCCTGACTTTTTCCCATCTTTGTGCCCTGGCTTCAGAGAAGACCTGTGGCTTTACTCCCTCCTCACCCTCCAAATACAAGCCCCTGGCCCCCAAAGGCCAGTCCTCACTCCCGTGGTGCCTAGTGAGCCAAGCCAGGGTGGACTCTGGGGTGGATAATGTGTCTTCCACATCCTCCTGTGGGGTGGCAGGACATGCACAGGGTGTGAGGGAAACTGGCACCATCCAGACCCCCACAAGCAGCTGCAGCTTCCCCCAGAAACACATCCCAAGAGGAAGGATCTTCTGAGAACTGAAAATTGGGGAGCTGGTGAGAATCCATCCCAAGAGGACACATGGGAGAGAAGAGCAATTGAGAGGAATGTGTGGCTCTGCTGTGTGCCCTGGGAATATCCTTGTGGTCAGAAACTGAGAGCAGGAAAGGGCAAATAAAAACTAAGCCCCAACAAAATCCCTGTGTTTGGGAAAGATAACACAAGGAGGCCTTCTGAACTGCTTTATCCTTCCCAGCAATCTCCCTTTATCACAAGAGCTCATTCCCTCCCCGAGGGAAACTTCCACCTTCCAGTGCTGCAAAACCACTGTGTGCTCTTAACTCTGGAGACAGAAGTTTGGGGTTAGACCACGTGAAGTTTCTGCAGGATTTCTGCAAAAAGTGCTTTTAAAACAGCCCCCTTCCCTCCACCTGATGTCTCAGCTTCACCACGGTATCAGGTCACTGCTTCCAGGGCCCTGGAGGCTGGATGGTGACCCTGGATCCATGCAGAGAGGGAAGATGCTGATTGCTGTGCTGTGCTCATGGAATTATTATACACTGTGGCTGTTTTATCCTGTCACTGCTCCACAGCAGATCTCCTGTGGTCTGTCCCTGCAGCAGGAGCTGGGGTATCTCTCTGCTGACCACCACACACCCCCACAAGCCCTGGCTGAGCTCCTCGGGGTTGTCCCTACTCACTGCTGGATGCAATTCCAAGTAGCACTTGTTTCTTTCTACCAACCTCTTCTCAACACCCACCAGGTCTTTTAGCAGCTCCTCACCTTAAAAATATCAAGAAAAAGTAAAGTTGATGCAAAGGGCTGACAAAGGGTGCTCCAGCTGGGAGCAGCACCATCAGTGCCTGCTGCTAACAATGCTGGTGAGGAACCATGTGCATCCTGACACAAATTCCTGAATTCCACGTTCCAGGCTGCTGAATCACCCTGCAGAAGCAGCAAGCTCCTCTTCCTATCCCTGCTCAAGAAAACTCAAGCCTTTCAGGAGGTAACAAGGACTCTCAGCCACCTTCTCCTCCTCCTGGCTCTCCCTGAAGCCTTGCTGACTGCTTTAACTGGCAGGAACACAAACTCCTCTTCTTTTGGCTTAGATCCACAAACATCTCAGAAAAAAAAAAAAAAGAAGTTAATTCTGGTGCTTAATCACAGCTTTATGGATAGTTCTTATCAGCTCACAGTTAATGGCATATTTGCTCTCCAGTGAAAGGTTAATAGCCATATCTGCTCAGTGCTCATCAGAATTAGAATCCATCTAATCTCCAGGTTAAATAACAAGAAGCCAGCAGATGAGCCCAAAGGTGAATCTGCCAAAGGATAAAAGCCTCTGGTGAGCTGCTTCAGGGAAAAGTCTTCAGTAACTGAATGTCAAGGCCTCCATGGCCAGTGACAGAGTCCCACACAAACAGTCCTAAGGATTTTTCTCCCTGCAATAATTAAGATTATTGTGTCTTGTTTCCCAGGAGCTCTGTAGCAATTAACCTCCTCACCCACCATTCAATGTGGAGATTGACTTGTTCTCTACAGCTCAGGTGTCTCACCTGAAACAAGATCCCACCTCATGCTCCAACTGCCCAGACTGTGACTCCTCCTGTTTCCCCATCATTATCTTCACCTTAATGAACTTGCCCTGCTCCTGGCAAAACATCCCACACCCAGCCCCTTCCAGCTGGAGCAGTCCCAAGGAAATGAATTCTTCTGTCCTCACCCTGCCTCATTCCTTTGCTATGCCATGTCAAAAGTGTTTGGAGTTATTCTACCAGGCATTATGAATAAATCTGTTTTTTACTCTAAATCCCCACCTCCTTGTCTGTATCACATGCTTCTCTCCCTGCTGGCTTTCCACACTTGCTCTCCCTTGCCATCACACAGCAGAACTGATATTCCCAAGCACCATTCCCTGTGGGAACCCCCACTTCCCACCCACCTTTGCATGGAACTGATGCACTGCATCCCCAGGGACTCTGCCTGCTCTCACCAGTCATGGCTCCACTGTTGTAACTCTTGGAGGACAGCCCAGAAAAACTTTGGTTTCATTTTTTTTAATAAGGCATAATAGCTGCCATTGAATTTCTCCCCTCTGAGCGCCCTGGCACAGGCAGGGGAGCAGAGCCAGGTTTCACCTCACTGCACAACACTGAGCAGCTGCTTGAATTGCTGTCCATGCAGTCTGGGGTAGAGAAGGCTTTGCTTCACAATCAGTTCAGCCACAAACATCTACTGCAACATTCACAGCATGCCCTGTTCCTCAGGGAGGCTAATTCCAGGCTTAGCCCAGCAATCAGACCTGTAACTCCTATGTCCCCTGGCATAACTCCTTGGAGTAAGTGGCATAACACCAAGTTCTGAAAGCCTCCCTGCTTCTCCCCCTCCTGCTTCCCTACTCCTCAATTCTCTTGCTTTTATCACAAACTTCTAGTGGGCAGGAACAAAGCTGGGTACAAGCACTTCACATTTACTGCACACCAAAGGACAGGTTGCAGGGGAAGCACCCCCCCAAGCTTTACTCTGGTGGTCAGGAAAAGGAAGTTTTGGCTGCTTGCAAGTCCCAAACCTGCATTTTTCCTGACTTTTCACTCTCACACACTCATTCTGCACAAGGCAGATAAATTCCTGCTGCTCCTTCTTTACTGCAGAGTCTTCAATAAAGGACCAAGAACGAAAGTGATGGAGAGAAGCCCCAAATGAGTCAAGGACAAACGCTATCAACAGCTGCACAAGAAATCTAGAGTTTTATGAATCATAAAACAGCATTGAGGTTTTATTCATTCTGAAAGTAACATACAGACATTATTGCATGTACCTGGACAGCGTGTGCACGGCTGTGTACACAGAATTGCATTTATGGCATGTTGAACAAAAAAGGATTGCAGCAACACAGGTAATGCTTTGGAAAGAACAATTATGAGCACCATGAACATGGAGTTTGCTTGCTGGCATCAACAGATCCCAGACAGGCAGCAGAAGTGAGGTCACTGACACAAAATTATTCCACATACAACGAAAAAAAATTAATCTTAAAGACACTGGTCCGGTCCCCACACCAGCTTGCTGAGGAAGGACTGTGGATAAGCACAGCAGTGATTTCGCATGACTGGGGCACACCTATCAAACTGGGGCTCAGTTTTGCAGTGTAAAGGGCTTCAGTTAGGGGGGAACAATTCTGACAATTTTAGCCTTAAGTTCCTAATTTGGCAACTGTCAATTAAGGCACCTATTGGAGTTGCTTCAATGATCCTTGTGGGTCCCTCCCAACCCAGGATTTATTCTACTTGCAGTGCAGTATTCTCAGATGATCTGTTACTTCTCACAAACACCTCTGAGGTCCTGGGCTGAGCTGCAGACAGGCAGGACATGCCACTGGTATTCCTAAAAACACTTCCTTAATTAGATCCTCTCCCTAGGACACCTCTAACTTGCAAAACTAAAGCTGGTTCAGTCAGTAGGGACAGCAATAGCACTCCTGTGCTAAACTACCCCTCTCCATAAGGATTTTTGTGGTCTGGCATGTCACATTTGTAGGGTTTTTACTGGCAACATGGTGATCTGGAGCACAGATCTTCCCCCTCAGCAGGACACTCTTGGGTGCCTCTGCTTCAGTCTGGCCCTGCAGGCTTCAGTCTGTGCCTCACCCACACCAACAGCTCATCTGCTGCACACTGTAGTACTCAGAGGGGAAAATGTTTGGCAATTAAACCAGAACTCAGTCCTCTCTCCCCACTAAAAGCATGGCAGAGCCTTCTGGCCTCACCAAACCCCAAACCACGAACCAGCCTTGCAAAAGGCACACAACAGATTGATTGGCTTTTGGGTCTCTCAGGTTTTCTCTGACAGAAAACACAATGCTGAGGAGGCATCCACAGCTTCAAATCAAGTTCCTCCTGCAGTCAGAGCCATGATTTCCAACTATTTGGCATTTAAGAGTTAGTAAGGACAAGCAGGCTGTCCTTCCCACACTGAGCTGTCCTTTGAGGGAAGAATAAAGTGCAGGCTTCAGGTGGACACTGCTGTGCTGGCCCATTCCTTGTTGTTAAATTCAGTCTTTTGTAGGGGACAGGGAAGCATCTTGGAAGTTATTGTAGTTATGTTTTGAATCCCAGATTTGTATCCACCTAGGAAAGAATGAACAGTTAGAGCCTTTGAAGGCACACTGGAATGGTGCTAAATGGAGTGAATTTTAAAGTTTCAAAGGAACAAAATGAAACAACTCTGCCAGGAGCTGTTGCACTCGTGCAAATCCCAACACATTCTCTCTCCCAGATCCTGCCAGGGGATTTGTTTTCTATCACAACACAACTTTTGCTTTAATTGTTAAAGAAATTACAGGAAGAGACTGCTGAGAGAGCTCCATCTCTTCCACAAAAGACTTTCAAATTCAAATCCAGATTTTGGACTGGAGGGTGCAGTGAGGCTTTGAAGCACTTTGAATATTGGCAGCTGCATTACTCAGGGTGCAGGTTTAACCCTAGGGTTCAGATTCCAGAAGAAATTACCTGCACCTCTGCTTACTGGGGCACCAAACAGCCTCTCACAACCATAACTGAAAATATGCCTTAAAAACTGCCAGCTCTATCCTAAGAAGAGTAAATAGCATTTTCCATATGACATTTCATAGGTCCTATGGATTTAGAAACTTGAAGTAAATTACCCAAGGATAGCTGCTGGAATAAGGAGGAGTATAGCCCCAAAGAGAAATGGGAATCCCCTCATGAAGTGCAAGGTGGCAGGGTAGAGAGAGTTGAACACTGCTGCAGACACAAGTGAACACAGCCCTTGCACGCAGGCAACAGAAGCAAAGAGAGCACCTGGAAAAGAGAGATAAGAGGTTAATGGTGAGATAGGCAGGTGGTTAATGCCTGTAAAAAGCTGTAACACATCACCTTCAGTGGGATTCTGCCAATCTTTCTAAGGGGTTGCACTTCCCATTAGAAAACTGGTGTGTGAGTATTAAGTGTGGTAAGGTGGGGCACAGGGCTGGCCTGGCAGGTCCAACCCGTGGCCAGGACCAGCTCACCAACCTGCAGGATTTGTATCACCAGAATTGACCAGTGATATTATCTATCAGCTGCATTGTAAACGGGTCAGGCCAGGGCTATATAGATCTTTTTATTGCCAAGCAACTCTTATCACTTGTTAAACATTAAGTACAGCAGAAGATTTAGCACCATAAATTCGCTGTACGCGCCATCGCCGTTCCAAAATAAGAAACACCACCTGGACTCCCTCCTCCCTCTGCCTCAGAGACACTCCTATGCTGTGTTTCACACAGCAAGTGCCACCCCTCCAAACACATAACTGGACAAAAGGCAAATATGCTCCTCCTATGGGTTATCCATGATCTTTCACCATGGTCAATGATATAACCCTCCAACAACACCTGGTTCTTCCCACTGTTACTGATCTATAGAGGAAAGTTCAGGTCAGGAGTCTTTTCTCCTCATTATATAATCCATTTTAACTCTTGCTCCCTGTAAATGTTTTGGAAATGAATGAATGGATGGATGGATGGATGGATGAACTATTCCTGCAAATTCTTTTCATCCGGCTTTTCTTCTCTTGTTCCCATCTTGAAAACGCAGCAAGTCTAAATCAAAGAATGACAATTATTCTGAAAAGAACCAAAATATTATCCTGGGCCTGAAGGTGAATGCAGGAGCACAGGAGCCCAGAGGAGACAGGGTAATCCTAACCTCCTCAGAGTTTGGTTTCAATGTTCCAGGTGTTTCAGGACCTGGCTTAAACACACTGCCTAATTCCTTACCATGTTCCGTCTCACTGACCAGCTTGGAGAGCTTGGATCTGATGACTGGAGTGGCTGCCATGGAAAGGAACAGAATCCCATAACCTGTGAACAAGATACAACACATTAGGGAAAACTCAACTCAAAAACAGTGTCTCTGAAGTCGGTACCAAAAATGTGCAGCTGCAGGCAATGTCTCTCTGCTATATTTAGACTCAATTCACCCTCCCGGATCTCCTAATTCACTTTAGTCTATGTGTGTAGTGTAATACAGCTCTGGGAAGCCTAATATTCTAGGAACTAAAGGATGCACTCCCAACTTTAGTGTTTGGCCAACACTGCCCTTCGCAAGCCACAGTTTTGATGGCGCACAAGCAGAACTTCCTCACATGCCCAAACTCCACGTGAAGCCCACTACCAGCATCAACATGCTAAAAGCCTGAGACACAGGGATTTCACCCTTCAGCATCACCTGTAAACATCAGCGGTGTTGTGGTAGCAAGGGAAATCACCACCAGCCCAGCAATGTTGGAGATCAGTCCTAGCTCTGCCACCCAGGTGTCTTCAAGGCAGAGCTGCAGCAGCCTCAGCCCCACCAGGCTGCTCAGGTAAGCCAGGTAGCTGGCAGCAGAGCCGTACCCAATGAGGTCAGAAGTCCAGCAGAGAGGGAAGCCGAGCTCATACAAAACATAGAGGTCCTTGGCTCCAAAATGCACTGTGACAATCAGAAAGAAAGCCAGGGAGTAGAGAGCCAGCTTCCACCTGGAGCTCGGGTGTTCCGGGGCCGTGTAGAGCCTGTACACAGCCTTGTAGTGGCTGAGCGTGAACAGCTTGGCCGGCTTCTTCTGCTTCACCGACTCCTTGAGGAAGAAAGCGGCGTAGAGAGTGGCAGCAAGGCTGGTAGCAAAGGCCATCCAGAAGGGGTTGATGTAGCCCTGGGCCTTGCGCCACTGGCCACCGCCGATGCTGGCCAGCATGCCCGCGAAGCCCAGGCACGCCTCGAGGATGGCCACCCGGAACGTCCGCGCGCGCCTCTCGCTCGTGTCGGCCACGTAGGAGAAGCAGCTGGCCAGGATCAGGTTGTAGTCGCCTGTGATGCTGCTCAGAAGGCGCCCCAGGAGGAAGAAGGCGACGTGCAGCTCCAGGTACATGACCAGCAGGTAGACGGCCGTCTGCAGGGCCATGCCCGCGGTGGGCAGGATGAGCGCCGGGCGCCGGCCCACGCTGTCGCTCCATGGGCCGAACAGGGTCACGGAGAAGAGACTGACGAAGAAGCCTGCCAGGTTGATGTACAGGTTCCAGCGGGAGACCAGGGTTTCCACCTCCTGCAAGAGAAACAGGCAGCTGAGGAGCTCCAACGGCAGCCAGTGCCACCCTGGGCTCCCCACTCCTCCTGGGGCTCCCTGATCCCCCCAAGCTCCCCTTCTCCTCCGGGCTCCCTGCTCCCTTTGGGGCCCCGTGTTCACACTTTGCTTCCAGGGGCTCCCTGCTCCTCCCGAGCTCCCCGTTCCCCTCGGGACTTCACACTTCCCCACGACACCTCTCTCCCCCTGCTCCTCCCTGCTCCCCCAGAGCTCCCCTCTCCCCTCAGACCTGCTGTTCCCCGTGAGCTTCCCACTGCCTCTGGGGCTCTCCACTCCCCTGGACTCGCCTCTCCCCCGGAGTCCCCATCTATCCTCGCTCCCCATGACTCCCCTTTCTCCCCGCTCCCTCCGGGGCTCTCTGCTGCCCTGGACTCCCCTCTCCCCGAGTTCTACATCCACCCCCACAGCTCCCCTCTCCCCCGCTCCCCCCGTGCCCCCCACCTGCCGTAGGGGGTCGGCGGTAGCGTTGCCGTCCCCGCAGCCGGTGGACTCGGTTCTGTTGCGGTCGCTGTAGCCGTGGTCGGCGCCCAGCCGGTCCCACAGGTACTGGGTGGCCAGCGGGCCCTGCAGCCCCAGGGACACGGTGGTCAGGAACAGCACCGGCTCCACGGAGAGCAGCGCCGGGCGGCGCCGGCCGGGGGGCACCGGGGGCTCGGCGGGCGGCGGAGCGGCCATGGCGGCCATGGAGGGGCGGAGGCTCCGCCCGGAACGGGACTGGCTCGGCTCCGCCCGGGATGGGACTGACACGGCTCCGCCTGGAACGGGAATGAGTCCCCGCTGCCCGGGATGGGACTGACACGGCTCCGCCCGGAACGGGACGGGCTCCGCTCCACTCAGGATGGGATTGGCTCCGCTCTGCCTGGAACGGGACTGCCTCGGCTCCGCCCGGGATGGGACTGACCCGGCTCCGCCCGGAACGGGACTGCCTCGGCTCCGCCCGGGATGGGACTGACCCGGCTCCGCCCGGAACGGGACGAGCACCGCTCCGCCCGGGTTGGGACTGACCCGGCTCCGCCCGGAACGGGACTGGCTCTGCTCCGCCCGGGATGGGACTGACCCGGCTCCGCCCGGAACGGGACGAGCACCGCTCCGCCCGGGAGGGGACTGACCCGGCTCCGCCCGGAACGGGACTGGCTCTGCTCCGCCGGGGATGGAGCTGGCTCCGCTCCGCTCCGCCCGAGGGAACCGGGAGGGTTCCGAGACCCCGCGGCGCTGGTGCTGCAGCCCGGTGCTAAAGGTGCAGCTCTCAGGGGGTGTAGTTTCACGAAATCACGTCATTGTTGAGTTGGGAAAAGCCTTCTGAGGGCATCGAGTCCACCGGTAACGCAGCGTGGCCAAGACCACCGGTAACCCATTCCCCAAGTGCCACATCCACACGCTGTGAAATCCCTGCAGGGATGGGGACTCTACCACTGCAATGGGCAGCTGTGCCAGTGCCCAAACAGCCTCTGGGTGAAGAAGCTTTTCCCAACATCCAGCCTAAACCCCCCTGACGTGGTTTCATGCTGTTCCCTTGTGTCCTGTCACCGGTCACCAGAGAGGAGAGAACAGCCCCTGCCCCTGCAATGCCCCTCGTGGGGAAGCTGCAGAACGTGGTGAAGGCTCCCCTGGGTCTCCTCCAGGCTCAACAAACCAAGCAAAGCAAAAGTCAACCTTTGAACTGCACTGGGATCTGCAAAATGTAGTTAGCAATATGTGATCACTTCTATTAATTCACAGCGCATTAGAAAATACTTATTTTTATAAAGGACAAAATAACTTATAAACTCAGTTAATAAAAGAGGTTTTGGCTGTGCTGTCTGGTTTCCTGTGAAGTTTGGAGCAGATCAGTAATCAAAGACCAAGTTGTCCTTTAAATTCAAAGCACACAATTCAGAGTATTAGATTAACCCGTTTATATAAACTGGAGTAGTTCCAAACGAATATAAATTGGCATTGCTCCTTTGTCACCACCAAGGGAGTGTCCATGGGCCACAGGCAAAGCCTGGACAAGACATAAACCATTTGTTTCACAGTAACACACTGACATAGCTCATTTTTTGCATCTTTGAAAGTGTTGTGACTCACATGACAGGGCAAACCAAGGTTGTGGATGTGCTATTTCTAAAGAACAGACACAATTCTTCTTCTTCCACCCCATAAATGAGGCTGCAGCTGGAGGCCAACCTTCATGTTGCAGAGATGCAAAACCAATGTGTTCTTAGGGCATAAGAGTAAAAAGCAGAAAAATTAATTTGCTGTGGGTGATTTTGTCACTACACCTTGTCAGACAGAAATTAAACACTCAATGGATGCAAGATGTGGGGGAATACAGTTCATTTGAAAGCTCTTTCTCTTTCTTTTTGTAGCAAGGGTGAAATGCTGAAGCTCAGGGTTGGCACCAAGTAATGTGATGGTGTTTGTTGTGAGCAATATGCCCAAACTGAGTTTGCAGCTCTGGTGGCTGAAGCCCCACTGGTTTTTTCAGCACATTGTTGAGAGGAAACAAGCCCTGGCAGAAAAGGGATGAGAAGCAGAAACAGCACAATCTTTTTGTGGAGCTGACATCAGATGACCTAATGTCTGTGCTTCCCTTTCTCCCTCCCTTCTGGAGAAAGCTATAAACAGCACCAAGATGATTTATACCAATAAAATAGTAATATTATCATTAGCTGAGGGGTGGACTTGCATGATCTAACAGACAAAGCCACCAATGTGTCATTAACAAGGTATACCCTTTGGACTTAAAGTATTTAGTACTATTCCTGCATATTTATAGAATCAAGTGATTCACGACTTATATTTAGGAAGTACAATTTCTGCATATTTATAGAATCAAGTGATTCACAGCTTGTCTTTTCCTGCGAAGTTTCCTGCGAAAGGGTCAAGAATCGCTCATAATTGCCCTGTAGCACCTTTTCTTCTTCACCTTTTCCCCCCAATGCACCCTGCAAGTTCCCAAAGCTGTGCCCATAAACCTGCAAGATCAAAACTATGAACAAGAAATAGCCCAGTGTCTGCAAAGTGATGCCCTGTAGCCAAGTCTTTCCCAACCCACCCACATCTGTCAGTCCCTTTCTGTGTGGGGACTTGACGTGGCACCTCGTGACAGGAGCTCTGCCCAGTGGATTTTGCTACCCAAAGTGAATTTCTCAGTGAACACAATGATGTTTATAACATTTATTAACACAATGGTGTTCATATAACATTTTGCATCGGTGTTTCTAATCCCTGTATTTGAGCATTACAGATGTAGATGTGTAGATGGTTTTCAGTGTTCCTACATATTTTTAAAACAATTTTCAACCTCTTTTGGAGGGAGCAGTTTCTCCTTTTTTTATAGGAGGAATAACAGTACCCATTCAAAGAGGGCGTTATTAAAGACTAAATCGTTAATATTATTTTTAAAAATAAGTGTAGGTCATGTCAGGATGCTTTCAAAAACCTACTCAGTCCACAAGGAGTTAATTTTCTAATGGATTTATCACCTTTCTGAAAGATTGTCTTGAGAAAGTTCCTGGTCTGACACTCTTTTGCTGTCTCCTCCCTTCTTTGTTTTCTTCCTTCTTTCTCCGATTACAGTTCCAAAAACAACACCCAATCTCCTGAGGTCAATGGTTAATATTCCCGGGTGTTTATATAGCTCCAAGCAGCAGATTCCAGGCTGTTCAGCACAGGGCCAGCTCCAGCACCATGAGGTGGATCTCCTGGCAGGCTGTCCTGGCCTGCAGGAAATATCTCATCATAGTCTTCGTACCCCTCGTGTTTCTCGCTCTGCCTCTGGCCGTGCCTACCAAGGTAAGAACTTTTTAAACTCCATTTCAAAGCCAAACCTCCACATCTCAGAGCTGCCTCTTTGAAGTGACAGGGTGAAGAGAACATACAGATTCTTTCTTCGTCTACTGCTTGAAGATCTCTCCTTTTTTTTGAGCATATGGGGAAAATACAAAAGCAGTGGGGCATAGATGGGTGAACAGACACATCTGTGATTGCATCTTCTAGAAGAACACTCAGGAACATGAGATTTTGGGACTCTTGCTTTGCATCTGGCTGCTTTAGCAAAGGACTTTCCATGCTGAAGGTTCTAAGTGTGAACCTAAGGCTCCATTTTAATCCCCCTTCTGATTTTCTGACAGTATCCAGTCCACATATTTTATTTTTTTTCCTTTTCATTGCTGCCACTTAGAAGAGGCATTTTTAGATAGACAAGACATTCTGACACATAAAGAAAAATAACATGCATTTTAGTTGTGGTTTAGCCTATTTCTGTAAGAATCTTTGCAAACAAGGATTTTCAATTTAAAACATCAAGTTCTGGAAGACACCTTGCTTAGGAAAAGTTGACTACAGGGAGCTGTGGTAGTGGGGCAGATATTTCTGGGGCATTGATCATTTCAAGGGAGAGCTGTGAGCTGACAGCCTCCCAGTCTTCTGCTGCTTCTTCACTATTGCTCTCCCAACCTCTTCATGCAGAAAAATCTAATCTCTGGCCTTCTGATCTCTTCTTACAGCCCCAGCACCACGAAATAGCTCATCCCAAACTACCCCTCCTGTCACTTCTCTTCGGATGCCAAGTCCCAACTCTTTCCTCTGTTCTCTGCCTCCTGATCCCTGCTGATTCCCAGTTTCCTGCCTCTTTCTCCCAGCTCCATTCCCCACCTCACTCACTCTTCCCTGCCTGTCCCAAAGCTCTTTCTTCCTCACAGCTCTGAGTGCTATCAGAGTTTGGATTCTGAGCACCAGCCATAGAGTGGCACAGGCTGGAGCTGCAATGTGGCAACTGCTCAGGTGTGGTCTTCATTCCCTCACTATGTCAATAAAATAGCTTAAATTATTACTTAAAAGCTTGCTGGGAAGAAAAACAGAAAAAGCACTTTTTTTTTTTTTTTTTTTTTTTTTTTTTTTTTTTTTTTTTTTTTTTTTTTTTTGCTAGTTAATTTTCCATAGGCAAAAGAGTTACTGAAGTGAAAAGAGATCTGGATCAGGAAAGTTCTAAGGAGACAGAGAGAGATTATTTATTTTTTTGTCCTGAGGACACACTGGAGGCATTGTTACATACAGTAAGTCCTTGGAGTTACCTGTGGAATGATTTGGCAGTCTTGGTTCAGTTCCTCTTTGAAAATTACTCTCTCTGGTTTCTATGTAGTCAGCAACAAGACAAAAATTGAAAATGTCCTGGCCTTTTCCCTTTGAGATCTGTAAGAAGGTTTTGGGGGTTAAAACTGTGCACTGTGCCACTGCTGAGCAGGAAAAGCTGGTGCCTCTGCACACAGTGGTGGAGCCAGCAGCTACAGGATGGAATTTCACGTATTTTTCTATTCTGTTGATCTATTAACCTGCCCTATAATGACATAGCAGTGGACACTGAGCTATTATCATTGAGAGCAAACAATGCTAAAAATCTTGCCTAAAGACAGATGAATGTCCTTAAAGGACAACTGGCTTTGGGAAAAGCCTTTTTCCAGCTTTTACTGAGAGCCTGTTCACAACAGGATGGAAGACAATGGCACTGTGCCTATGAGATCCATCCCAAAGCCCTGCTAGGGTCTCTCAAAAGGCACCCATCTGTGTCTTTTAATGACAAAAATTGAGAAAAACAGTCATCAAAATGGCAAATTGCTTTCAGTGCTTGGTGGGATGCATAATTAAGGTTCTTACTGCTCTTGTTCAAAAATAAGGCTCAAAAAGGAATATTTTCATCTCTTTGGGAATCTCTTTCAGATTGACTTCTCCAGCCTGGCTGGTTTGGTAATTCACCACCTAGATTGTTGTCTTCTTCTTTCCTCCAGACTGCTCAGCTCCCTGCTCATCCCTTCCCTTCAGCAGCTCTGTAACCTCCACTCCATGTTCAGAAGTCCTGAGCATGTTCCAAAGCATCACAAATTCCATCCTGCCACCCATTATTTCAGCCTCTTAGTTTAATCCTCTCTAATCCAATCTAAGCATCACTGCAGTTTCATTCATACTGTCCACTACGTTTAAGTGGACATCCTTTATCCCAGACCACACAACCAACCAGGTTTTTCTTTGGATTTCCTATTGCCTATTATTGCTCAAGTTCCAAAATGAGGGAGACACCAAAACCTCCAATATTACTTCTTCCTGCTTTCTTCCCCAGCCCAACAAAATGTCAGTGCTGTGACAAGAAATTTTGAATCTTTTCAGTGCATAGGGACTGACTTCAACATTTTTATATAAAATTTGGAGTGGTTGTCCAAAGCAGAACTAAAGCAAAGTTTTCTCAGAAAAAGAGTGACATGAAATACAGGCTCTTTCTTCAAACAAAAAGGACAAAGGCAGTGAAAGCTGAAATGATTTGTGGCCAGTCTGCCAGTGAACCTTTCAAAGTCTCTACTAAGCTAAAAATCAAACATAAAGTTATAAAAGCATTTACAGTACAAGGAGTCCTGGCTGCTGAAATTACTTGGGGTTCACCTGGACCATGACCTGAAGCCTGTGCAGAAAAAGGTGGAGAAGCCTTGACTGGATCGGTAACTAATTCTACAGCTCAAGGACATTAATATAGAACATAACACCATCAGCACAATCAAGAAGCCTGTGCAGTGGTTGCCAATCCCTTATCATGAAAGGTCCAAAGTCACCCCTTTGTTTCTTTTCCTAAGGTACTATTTTTACCTCCAGTGAAGGCCCTGTCTTTTCCTGACTTCTGACAAGATTGTTGCACAGTTTGTCACTTGATTCATCTCTGCATAGGTCAGAGGATAGATGGGAGACAAGCACAGGAAATAACCTTTTCTCTAATCCCTTTATCAGGCAATGAATGTAATTATGGGCTGTTGGCTCCTGGAGATGCCTGGTTTGATGTTCAGCGTGTTCTGACTCTGTGTCCCCTTCCCCTGGCAGGAGGCAGAATGTGGCTATGTGATCATAGTGATGGCACTTTTCTGGTGCACAGAAGCCCTGCCTTTGGCTGTCACAGCTCTCCTGCCTGTCCTGCTGTTCCCACTCATGAATATCATGGACTCAACAACAGTAAGAGATCTTGCTCTATGTATTAATTGGTCAGCTTCTCTTATTCTGGGATTATCCCCCAGAATTATATTATTACTATCATAATCATAATTATATCTGTATTCTTAATAGATTATTATTTTATTTTATTTTTATTATTCTCTGTCTTCTCCATGGACTAGAACTTGCACGAGCCCCGAGTGAGCTCTGGGTGGAGCTGCTAATCTGAAATCAAAGCAAATTCCCTGTTCAGATGCAACCCACACTTACTCCCTGCTAATGCCTTTGGGACAACCTCCCTCAGCAAATGCCCTCTCCCTGGTTTCACCTTGCAGGTCTGTCAGGAATACCTGAAGGACACCAACATGCTCTTTATTGGGGGCCTGCTGATGGCCATTGCCATTGAGAAGTGGAACCTGCACAAGCGAGTGGCTCTGCGGGTCCTGCTCATCACTGGGGTCAGACCAGCCCTGTGAGTACCAGTGCTCAAAATATTGTGGGATAAAGGGTTTTATGGCATCAGTTCCCATCTCCTATGTGAATCTGCAAATCACACCCCACAAAGGCTTTCCTACAGCGCTGAGTGCCTGAGCAAACCCTGCAGATGGGGACCCTTTGATGTGTCACAGACCTGGTGTGTCTTTTTTGGAATTCCAAAGGGCTTTAGGTGGAGAAATAGCAACCAGAAAGTCCATGCTGCAAACACAAGGGTGCTGCCAGGCTGGGCCAGGAGCACAGCTTTGGACAGTCAGGAAAGACCACAGCTGGAACCCAGAAAACATGGACTCTATGCCTGTTACACTGGCTGCAAAGAGAAGAGAAAATGTGGGGGTGCTTGTTTGGAAAATAATAAATGTTTTCCAGGCTAGAACTTTCTACATCACCCTGTTTAATCTGTCTCAGCTCATAAGAAGAGGGAATACTGAAGCAAATTACAAAGCAATAGAATAAAAATGCATACAAGATAAACCCCTTTTCATCTGATATATAATCTGCATCTCATCTAAAGAATAATTTTGAGACAAATAACAGAGTAATACTGGAATGAGGATTAGAATTTTAGATGAGTAAGTAGAGAATCTTAAATGATAGAGGTGGGATAAAATAAACAAGAAAAAATAAAAAGAGATCATCTTCCTTATGGCTTAAACTGGTTGCCATTTGGGATCCAATTCAGCTTGCAATTCCTCTTCCAAATGTATTACAATGCACTAACATGTTATTGAGATGGTGTGTCTTCCTTGGAAGATCTGACTGGATAAAGCTACCTGCTTCCCCTTTCCTAGTCATAAGAATGTAAAAAATTGGTTGAAAAAGAAAAAAAAAAGTTAAATCTTAACTGTCTTGCTCACAAAGAAGACCAGGGGGGTGGAAGTCCTGGGTGGGAATTGCTGAGCATTTTCCAAACCCAGCATTTCTAACTAAGAGTGTGACAAAAAAAAATTTGTGACAAACTAAATTTGTGACCAAAAAACCCAAAAAAACACACATTGCAGGGCTGAGTTCTGATGCAGCTTTTCCAAACCCTCTGATTCCAGGCTCCTGATGGGATTCATGGTCGTGACCGCCTTCCTGTCCATGTGGATCAGCAACACGGCCACCACTGCCATGATGGTCCCCATAGCCCAGGCAGTGCTGGAGCAGTTGCACAAGTCAGAACTCGAGTCCAACTCCTCTGGCCAAGTGTCTGAACACACCAACAAAGCCTTTGAGCTGCAGGAAAAGACACCTGAAGACCTCAAAGAACCAGAGGAAAAAGGTGAGTGGGTTGCGGGCGGTTTTCTCTTCAGGGTGATAGAGGATGACCTGGTGCTTTCTTCTGTCATTAAAATTCCTAGTAAATTCTAAAAGAAGACTGTCCCTAAAGCATCCTGACTGCATCACACAGCACTGATGAGGCTCTTCCATGAACCAGACAAAACCACAATGATCTACGGACTTGGCTGAAGTTAAATCAAAAACACAAAGAGGTGATAACTAATCAATAAACCAACTGAAGGTATAAACTGTTAACTAGAGGAAGCCTTTACATTAGGCTTGGTATTCTTCTGCATGTTTATTTTAGTTCAATTATTATCTACTGTGTAACTTATCAGATAATAGGGAATTCCCAAGGGAACATTTCTGGCCTATTTCCAGGCAGGTTAGGGATTAAAATGATCTTTCTAATCCAAAAATACACAATCAAGCAACAATATCTCTTTACCAGCTGTCTTGCCCTCTCCCCATCTTTGAGATGATTCTGAACATAAATCTCAGTGCCAGCAGACAGGTGCTGGTGCAGAGTAAGTTCCCTTCATCCCAGTTCCTCCAACTCTCTTATAATTCCCTGAATTGTTGCCTCACTCCCCTCCACGTGCAGTTCAGACATCGCCCTAATTCACCAGGAAGTTCAAACTTCATCACACATTTCAAATCCCCCTCTGAAAAACTGCTCTTTGTCAAGACAACCAGTGAAAATGGGCAGAAGACCAAAGAATTAACAATGCCACCCTTAAAATGAGGAAATTTGGTTCCTTCAGCATTGAATCCATTGTGTCCTAGCCTTGAAATATTGAATTATGCAGGCACAAGACTTTTCCTGTCCAATCTAGCTCCTGCAACTTTTTTATTCCTTGGGATCTAGGTAGTTCTCATGTCCTGACAGTTGAGGAAGAGAGAAAGAGAAATGAAGCACTGATTGAGAAGAAACACCTGAAACTCTCCAAGGGAATGTCCCTCTGTATTTGTTACTCAGCCAGCATTGGAGGGATTGCCACTCTGACTGGGACAACACCAAACCTGGTACTGCAAGGACAAGTTGATCAGTAAGTCTGGTTGGATGTGGGATTACACACCCACAAACATTCTGCTACAGCTGACTCCCAGGCAACACAGAGAAGGAAAATGTCCATTTGGTCCCTTTCCTGGGAACTGAGCTCCTCTTCCTTGGTGGGCACTACAGAATCTCCCCTTTTCTGATTCATTAGTGAAGTCCAGGAATGTGGAATTTTGGATGCTAACAGCCACATGCACTTTCCAGGCTCTTTCCTAACAACGGTGGCATCATCAACTTTGCCTCCTGGTTCTCCTTTGCCTTCCCCACCATGGTTGTGCTGCTGATTTTGTCATGGATTTGGCTGCAGATCCTGTACTTGGGCTTCAAGTGAGTAGCCCTCACCCCCTGCAATCCAGCTGATGGGGCTGTGGGCAGGGACTCATTGAACACCAATGATCCTTTTACTGATGAGAAAATCACACAGCAAGTGACAAAGTCCTCACACACCACAGAGATTTGCAGAATGGCACACTCAGTGTCTGCTAAAATTTCTGCAACATTTTCTTCGAGGAATCTGAACAAATCCCAGCTAAATATATTCTGTAGATAGAAACAGGGAGCTCCAAGTGCACCTGACCTGTTCTGCAGCATTGCTATCTTGTCCTAAGAGATTGCTGTGCTTCAAAGCAGGAAATTGATTTCTGCAGAGAGCTGGTAAATGCCTTTGTGACCAGGGTTACTTCAGACCTAGAGGATTAGTTTTGTGCTAGTTCTGGTGCTAATCACCCCACACAACCAACCTGCATTGCCTAAATGTTTAATACTTAACCCTATTACATTAATATTATCCCTTTTTTTACATGAGAAGAGTGCTGTAATACCTGAAATGGTACTTTCTTCAAAATCCTCATTTTCTGTTATTTTAAAAAGCATGGCAACTCTTCACTTCCTAATCACCAAACAGCCTTGTCAATCACATCAACATTGTCCTGGTCTAGTGAAAGTTGTCCCTGCCTGTGGAGGGGGTTGGACTGAGATGGAATTTAAGGTCTCTTCCAACTCAACCCATTCTGTGTTTTTTTTCCCTCATGTGCCCAGATATCTCACTTCTTCATATTTAAATAATGAGCTTTTGGGGGCAGGGAGCTTCTTTCTGATCATCTTGGCATGATCTTGGTACAAGGCAGTTGTTACCCACCATGGTTGCTGATGCTGTGGTTATAATATATTTAATTTCAATATTCATATAAATACATATATCTAAAAGATATTGTGACTGAGTAGGACATTTGGATTCTTAACTCTGAGGATATCTGGCAAATTTCTCTGATATTTCTTGTCCATTTTCTTCTAGTTTTAAGAAAAATTTTGGTTGTGCTGCCAGTCCTGCCGCCAAGGCTAAGGAGAAACAGGCCTATGAGATTATTAAGGAAGAGACCAAGAAATTGGGCAAAATGAAATTTGCAGAAATAGCAATTTTGATCCTCTTCATACTCCTGGTACTGCTGTGGTTTACAAGAGAACCTGGGTTTTTCCCAGGCTGGGCAACAGTTCTTTTCAACACAGATGATACAAGGTACTGCCACTACTCTTCCTTTTGAATAAAAATGAAATAGTCTGGATTTTATCAAAATGAAAACATAGCTGACTAAATATCTGTCTGGTCTGTTGCAGCTATGTCACTGATGCTACAGTTGCCATCTTCATTTCACTTTTGCTGTTCATCATCCCTTCTGGCACTTCCAGCCAGTACAGAGATGAAGAGCAAACAGGTGAGTTCTGAAGCACCAAAAATCAACTGTCAGAACAGGTATGTGGGAAGTTTTACATTTTGGGTTTACAAAGGAAATTTCAAATATTAAATAAGACTTCAAACTGCTGTTCCAGCTGTGTGCTTTAGGTCAGGCAAGGCACATATCCCATGGAAGTTCTCTATTTCTCATCATTTAGCTACGTAGGAAACTCTTATCCCAGCAGTGTTCCTGCCCCTGGTATCCACATATGTGAAGGATTCCAAGCCTGGAATCTTCAGGAGGGAATGCATGACTTAACAGAATCACAGCAGAGTTGTTGCCACACCTTTAACTCACCCTTACCTACATCCTACTGTGCTTCTTGGAGCAGCCACAGATCATTCATTAGAGCTTTTGCAAGGCAAGTTTTAAAACCTTTGTTGATGATGCTCCCAGCCTTTGCTCCGAGAGATAATTCCAGAGTCTGCTGACAGCAGGGATTCCTGATGTTCAGACTAAACTCACCTCCCACCAAGATTTTCTCCTTCCTGTGGAGAGCGTAACGTGGCTTCACAGAATCTTTTTTGGGTTCCAGGGGGCCGGCCAAAGTTCCGGGCGCCTCCACCCCTCCTGGACTGGAAGATTGTTCAGGAGAAAATGCCGTGGAACATCGTCTTTCTGCTGGGAGGTGGCTTTGCCTTAGCCAAAGGCAGTGAGGTACCATTGCTCGGCTCCCCTGGCATCGGTGTCTTCCTGGGTGTTTCGCATCCTCCTCCTCGTGCTGTCCCAGGACACAAGAGGGCACACTGGGAGCATCAAATGCTCCTTTCCAGAGGGTCAGACCATCCTCAGAGTCCTGGGATCAGGAGAAATCCTTGTTGTTCCCTCTGTTGTTCCCTGTACTGCCCATCACAGCATCACAATTAACTGTGTTTCTAGAAAAAAATGGATGATTAAGAACTACCCTGACACGTGAAAGGTTCTTTTAAATAATTTTAATTGATGTGGACAGTATGAGGAGATAATGCACCCAGGAAATAGTAGTTTAGAATTCAAAGATCAAAATTAACTGTAAAAATGTTTCTAGAAAACAAGGACACAGCTTAGTTTGGGAAACAGGAAGAAATAACCAGGTATCAGAAATGCAAGATGTGGAAACAACAGGTTAAGCTTTAAAGCTGCTCATACACTTTTTTCTTGTCAGCATTTTCATATTGCTACTTAGAAATAAAGCAAACAACTGGAAACTTTAGGTAGGTTCATCTTTACATAAGACACATAAAATATAATCCTTCCACTCAGCACTGCTAAGTCCTCAGGTGCAGTAATTTAATTTTGGCTATCAGTCTTCAACAATATGAAAGAGACAAAAACAACATTTAGAGAAAGGCAGGAAGAACGGGAAATGTGTTTGGAAAAGGAAATATTTAAGAAATTAATTTATTCTAGAATAAGTAATCAAATACATAAAAGCTGCAGCAGAAAGCCCAGAATGACAGGGAAGATTCCAGGTGCTTTCCAGTGACTGACAAGGATGAAGGATGTGACAAGTTTCAGATAATTATCAAGATCTCAGACAATGTGATGAATTTACAGTAAATCACTAGAATATCAGATAAGATACACATAAAAATATTTTAGGAAATTAGTTCAAATATCTTTGCTTACATTTAAAAAAAAGCTCAAATATTGATCACATACAACTGTTGCTCTGAACAGAGAAATAATTATTTGCTATCAATGATGCACTATAAATGCAATATCTTCTTCTTTCCAATTCCTTGGAAGTGAAAGCATTTTATTTTTTTTAACCTGCCAAACAATCCTGTCTGTGAGCATTGGATCTGTTTTTCTACAGAAAGCAGTTTGTATAAGAACTGCTCTGAGAAGAATTAGCATGAGAACAGTAACTGGACAGCACTGTGGCTCTTTCCTCTCCAACCTGGCATCCCTCTTGGCTCTGTTGCAGGAATCTGGCCTGTCTGACTGGTTGGGTACCAAGCTGACCCCTCTGCAGAGCATCCCTCACCCAGCCATTGCCCTCCTGCTCTGTCTCCTCATTGCCACCTTCACCGAGTGCACCAGCAACGTGGCCACCACCACCCTCTTCCTCCCCATTCTGGCTTCAATGGTGAGTCCCAGCATTCCAAAATACTCCTACAAGGACAGTTTTCAGCTCCTCAGTTGTCAAAACTGTCTGTCTGACAAAGCCAAGCACTGGTTCCTGTATCCAATCAGGGGTACAAGACTTAAAACAAAAATGTAAGTATGTGTGTGCATATATAAACACACACTGTGCATAGTTCAAGCTTTCTAAAATCATTGCTGGTGAAAAGCAAAGGGATTAAATTCAGTGGCATATTAGACTTTGCCTTCTGGCCTAAACATGAGGTCACTGCCAGCTGTACTTGTTTTTTCCAATTTGTTCTGCATGGAGACAGCACCAGCAGCAGCACTTGCTTCCCTGCAACATTCCATTACTGTATTTCACCCCAACCACTGGCCTTCCAGAAGCCTCTGAAGGTGATAGCATGACCTAATTCAGACTTTTGCATTTCCACAGGAGATTTCTGTTGCTGGGGTAGGCAGAGTTCTGCAAACTGAAAAGCTGGTTTCAGATAGAAACTGGAATAAGCTCCTCCAAAATCTTTTTGCAAAGGCCACAGACTCCAGCCAACCCCTAAGCCAAACCACTCACCTTCAGAGCTTGGGCTACCCTAACTCACCTGATAATTTAATGTTTTTCTTAACCAGGGTTTAGAGTTGAATATAACCATTATTTATCCATTTATACAGTAGCACCAGGACGAGAAAGCCCTGACCACAAAATCAATTCTTGCATTTTCTGCATAAAGACATGGGCTGGGAGTGTCTGTAGCAGCACCAAATATCAGTGGCTGCAGTGTTTGGGGAAGAACAAGGTTTTTGACATGGAGAAATAGAATTCTATGCATTTTTGTGTGTCAAAGCCATAACCTCTGTTCTCTCTTCCTGCCCAGGCTGAAGCAATTTGCCTCAACCCACTGTATGTCATGCTGCCCTGCACACTCTCTGCATCCCTGGCATTCATGCTCCCCGTGGCCACTCCTCCCAATGCCATTGTCTTCTCTTATGGACAACTCAGGGTTATTGATATGGTGAGAAAAAACCCATGTTTTTTCCAGAATTTTCACCCTTAGGTTTGATTTTCCTTTTTCTAATGCTGGTTCTTCTTGGAAGAGCATTAGAAAAGTCATTATATCAAATGGAAAGAAGAAATGTGTGCATTAATAAAGGGTCACACTGTCTCTGATACACACTGAGAATTTTATAAAGCTGCTATTGAGCTTTTAAAAAACAGTCAAGGCCTCTTGAAGGTTTTATAATAAGAGCTGTCAGTATCTAACTGCTTGAAAAGCCCAAATGTAGAGCATGAGGGTGTCAAAGAGCCCTGTCATCTGCACAGTCCTTCTGCAGGGACAGGGAACAGCCTGGAACATCTCAGTGGGCTGCCCTGATGCCCCAAGGAATCACTAAAGAAAGAAGGACAGCAATGCCATGTCTCTTGATTATTTCCCTAACTTATAATTGATCCAAGAAGAAATCCAAAGTAACATTAGAGAGAAATATCAGGTCAGAAGAGAAGTGGATTAAAAGGATTTCAGGACTCCTAGTTTAAGAGTTTTATCCATTGGAAACTTTTCCCTTAATACAAATTATATTTGTGAAGAAAACCAACTTAAATATAGTTCGATGGAGTTGTGAAAAAAGGCCAAAGAGCAAATCCAACCATACAAACAATCCTGATCAGCAAGGAAGGAAAGAAGTGCTCAGGGCTACTAACAACGCCTCTTTTTCATCATTCCAGGCCAAAGCTGGGTTTGTACTCAACATTTTGGGAGTTCTGAACGTAACTCTCACCATCTACTAACAACGCTTCTTTTTCATAATTGCAGGCCAAAGCTGGGTTTGTACTCAACATTTTGGGAGTTCTGAACGTAACTCTCACCATCTACTAACAACGCTTCTTTTTCATAATTGCAGGCCAAAGCTGGGTTTGTACTCAACATTTTGGGAGTTCTGAACGTAACTCTCACCATCTACTAACAACGCTTCTTTTTCATAATTGCAGGCCAAAGCTGGGTTTGTACTCAACATTTTGGGAGTTCTGAACGTAACTCTCACCATCAACACCTGGGCTTCCTCCTTGTTCCAGCTGCAAACCTTCCCCTCGTGGGCAAACAGGACAGGAACGTGCGTGTGAGGCGGGGAGGAGGCAGACCCAGGCCTGTTCTGCCAGGGAGAGCAGGGCTGGCTCCGCAGGGGTTTGGCCGAGGTTGGCAGAGGGGCCTGGTCTCTGCACGAGGAGCACCAAAATCACCCCTTGGTATCAGCAGCGAAACCGCCCCGTTGCTGCTCAGTCAGCAGTGTGGCCACCCCAGCAGCAGGAATGGGTGACTTTTGGCTTTCCAGCCCTCCCACCTTTAGATTTCCTGCCTCTGCAGGGGTGTTTTCCCTCAGTGCTTTTCCACTGTACGTCTGGAATCTGCAGCGAGAAAAAGGAGAGGGGTGTAAATACGGGAAAGGAAGGAGAGAGACTCTGCGTTCCTGATTTCCTGCACAGATCTGCGGTGTCACAACTCTTCACCTGTATATGTGTATTTGTTCAAGGTGTACATGATTGTTATATACTCTGTGGGCACTGACAGCAAGGTGTGTGTTGTGTGATTACAGAAAAATCACTGTCAGCCCATCCTATTCGTCTGAAATGTATTTATTTGCAGTCCCCTTGTTATGAATGTAAAAGACTATTTTCTCCCAGAAACTTCTGCCCCATTGTTATTTATGTCAGATTACAGCCATAAGACCTTCTCTTGAGAAGGACAGAATCTCTGTGTCCTAAAACATAAATGATTAAAGATTTTTTTTAATGTACCCCTGTGTTCTGGAGATTTTTATTTTTATTATATATCACTGCTTCTTTCTTCCATGTATCAACTGCTTGTCAGTGTGCTCGCTTACAATGTCTTTAAATAATCAAAGAAACCAGCATAGTTGATTTTCTCTTATCTTTAAAGCAGTAATTATGTTGTTATAATTATTGAGTCCAATTTTCTTGGAATGTCCAACCCAATATTTTCTTTTTAAAAAGCCTGTTATGTAATCCTGTTACAACTCTAATCCTTATTCTGCTGGAGCTGACTTTCAGTAGCAGATAAATTCCTAATGACCAAACTGACAAAGGACTGTTCAAAGGCACTTTGCCAAAACAACCTCCCAGTGCCATATCTGAGGTTGGGTTCAGACAGAGCAGTTGCTCAATATGTGTCCCTGAGGTTTGCACTGAAACTTTTGTTCTGCCTAAATTTTGCACAAAGTGTGCTGCATTTCTGAAATCCAGCTCTGGTGGGGTCTCCGTACTGGTTCCATGGGAGTGAAAATGAGGGAATTTCACTCCAAAATAGGATGTGCTCTTCAAAACCTTTCTTCTTTCTTTCTCTATGCTAATTAATAGGAGACAAGGACAGTGTGCAGTGTTCATTTGACTTATCAAATGTCAGAATTCACTGACCTGCAGCAGTTTCTTTCCAGTTCCAACTGTTCAGACAATTCTGGTGCCTGCTGGTCACTGATCCCCCTGCACTGATGGTTTCACTGGCTCTGGGAAATCCCTGTCTTGGAAAGAGCAGCCTGGTATTGACCCTTCAGTGGCTGTGACAGAATTTCCATTTGATGTGAGATAGGGATCCAGCAGAATATCCACAACACAGGAAGGAAAGACATTTATTCTCTGTTGCTAATGAGCTCCTGGTTAATTGATTTCAATCACATAATGAGTTGCTCAGGTCACTGCTTAACCAATCTCATTTCCCTTTGCATTTACCTCTATCAAATAACACCCAAATCTCTCAAAATATTTTCATTACCTTGTCTCTGAGGACCTAAAAATGACAAACTCCAGCAGATGATTTGCTGTGAGCCTCTCCCTTCTCCCTCTCTTTGTCTCCAGCATCAGGGCAGTGTGCTCAGCTTTTGTTTGCTTTTTGTTTTCTTTGAAATACTCTCACAGACTTTACATGTCCTTCTAAATTACTGCTTAGCTAAGCAGGAAAGGTGGAATTCTTATAACATTTCCCATCTGCCTCTCCTTCCAGCCCTTTCAAACCTGTGTTATGGTTCTTTGAAGTCTTTTCTATTAGTCTACATTATTCAGAGGCTGTGGTGTGCATAAAGTACCTGCAGGAGCACAGGTGCAATCTTTATGCCAATCTCAAGAAGAAAGGAGAGAGACATCAAGTAGCCCAGAGTGTCATGGGGCCAGTGCTTTAATGCTGGGTTCATTACCATGGGTGAGTACAGAAAGGTGAGGGACTTTGCAGGGAGTATCTGCAGTGAAAGTTACTCAGAGGGTGCACAAATGCCCTAAATCCCAGAAAAAATAGGGGTGAAAAGCTGGAGGGAGAAGGAGAAGGAGAAGGAGAAGGAGAAGGAGAAGGAGAAGGAGAAGGAGAAGGAGAAGGAGAAGGAGAAGGAGAAGGAGAAGGAGAAGGAGAGGGAGAAGAAGGAGGGGAAGGAGAAGGAGAAGGAGAAGGAGAAGGAGAAGGAGAAGGAGAAGGAGAAGGAGAAGGAGAAGGAGAAGGGACCAGGACAAAGAGAACTGAAAATTTCGTTCCCAGTTTCCACCTTGCAGTGATGGTGGCACTGGGCAGTTTATTGCCTTGGGTGTGTCTGAGCTCAGGACCAGTCGAGGTACAGCTAAATATAGTGTGCTTGTGCAAAAACCAGTAACACTATTAAAAATTTTCATAATTTTCTAAGCAAAGCAGGTAGAAAGTGTTTCTAAGCCCCATTATTACCCGGATCACCTTTGAAGGGTGGTTCCCCATTATGTTTCCAGATATTGCCCTCAAGGAGTGGCTCTATTTCCCATTGTGCGATCAAATTTCACAATCTGCTGTGAAACTGCCAGCTCAGCACCTGCTGTGTGCTTAGGTGTGATTTCCAATGCAGCTCCTCATCTCGGAGCTGACACTGAGTTTGCTTTCCACAGGAGCTGTAAGTGATAAATTTGGTCGCGAGGAGGGGACCTCTGTCTTTTTGCCTGCCTTGGCCTAAAGAGTGCTCTCCAAAACCACAAAATACAGGTTTCCCACAGTGTGTGCCAGTGAGTAAGTGGGTGACTGGGAGTCACCTCCTCCATTCTCCCTGCAGTTATGGAGCTGTCTTGCCTTGCCTTGCCTTGCCCAGGCACACGAGCACACACACAAGTTCTGCAGGCACATACAAGCACTCCAGAGGGAATAGGAAGGCCTTGCTCTGGTAAACACACACATTTCTGTGACCACACCATAAAAGCTGATGATTTCTGGGTAGGCTCCTGAGAATTGCTTACATTTGAGAAAGGCACTTCGGCAGAAACACCTCGGCAGCGATTTGTGAAGTGGCATGGGAGTGATGCAAGGGTCACTGAAATCATAAACAGACTGAACAGGACACATGGCAATTTGAAAGCCAAACCAGGATAAAGCCAGCATGTCTTTCTAATCCTCAAATTGGTTTGGAGAAACCAAAAAGTTGCTCCCAGTCACCTAAGAGGTTTTAAAATGAACTTTGTTGTACGGCACTGACATCTTGACATGTGTTCAGGCCTTACAATGTAATACCTAAACTTTCATTAAAAATAAAAATAAACAAGTAAAATCTATTTTGAAGGACACCTTAGCATGAAATTGACACAAAATAATTATCAAAAAGTTGAAAATTATTTACAGAAAACCAAACACAAATGAAAATAAACATAAGGTTCCATGTTTTATAATAATTAGCAGTATGTAGGTAACTATGGACCTTTCTCCAGGAGTTATAAGAGCAGTTCCACTCATGTCCTTGGAGGAAATTCCTCCCTTGGATAACTATGACATGATGGCAGCAGTGTGTTCATCAGTGCAAAACTCCAACCCTTTCTCTATTTGGCTTATTTTATTCTAGGAATACAACTCTTGGTTCTCAATTAGCACATTGAATTTAGTGTTTGCAGAGAAACAGAGCTTAAACTCTCAGCAATGATGAATAACTAAAGAACAGAAAGCAGAAACACAAGGACTTAAGAAATACATGACTTGAACTCATCCAGGAATTTCACAACCCTCAATCTTTTTTTCCAGCATGGGACCAATAAAACTATTTACAACTTGATTCACTGAACTTTATGGCTTGAGTTAGTAATGACCAAGGTGCCAAAGTCTGGAAATGAAGTGGTTTGAATGTACTAATCACCTGGTGTCCAAACTAACAACTGTTTAATAGAATTTAATCACTACTGTCAGTGCTGTGTATTTTCTCCTATTAAGGAAACATTTAGTGTTATTTATCCTTTAATCATATTAACAGACCGAAACCATCCAGGTGCCGTCCAGGAGGTGCAGGTTCCCTCCCCACGTGTCACCTACTGGGTGCAGACACTGCCCAGCGCCCCCAAATCCAGGCCAAGCACCTGCTCTGGTGTGGATTTTCCTTGGAAAACTCCCTTAAACAGCTCAGGAATTGAACAAGGGAACACTTTGCAAAAGCAGTGCAGGACAGAAAAGTTGCAAAATTAATAACATTTATTGAAATTGTCAAAAAGAAAAAAAAAGTACAAATTAACTTGAAAATAGAGAAGGAGCAGCATGATTAATTCAAGGGTTCAACATTTATATTGTTATGAATCAGACCAGATGCAACTGCTTCAAGACTCAGATGTTGGGTGCCTGTGCGAGGTCTCTGTGATAGAGCAATTAATCACACCAACTTTTAGTTGCCACTGCACTTGAAATATTAACTATAATCAATTAAGGCATCAAAAATTTACCCTGCCTCAGCTTTATGCCATTCAGATGACTTCAGGTCATGCCAACTTAGCAGCACCCCAAGAATTTCCTCACTTCCCTTGGTCCCTGCTCAGTCCATGCAAAGCAGAGCAATTTCAAGTTTTCCCCAGACCTGCCACTGGGACCTAGGGCTTTCCATTCCTTGGAGGGGAGTGGAAAGCTCTAGGACACCCAATTTCAATAATTCTGCTGAGTACAGAGCTTCTCATTCCTTTCCATAAAGGAAAAGGAGAAATGACCAGAGTTGTCCATGAAAATAATTTCCACACTAATATGGAATTGAGTGATGTGAGACAAGCAAGGTGTGTGCAGAGGGGGGTGGATTGTTGTTCCAAAGGGCTGGAATGGCACCAGTTGTCCCAGTTGCCTCTTGAGGGGACCTCAGTGAGTACTGGTTATTCTGGGGCAGTTCAGTGACTGCAAAGGGAAGCCACATTTCCCTTTTTTTGCTCTAGGACTCTCCTGATGGGACTTGCCAGAAAACTGAAAGAGGATCCTCTTTATTTTTGACTCGTCTGTCACCTGAAGGGAGTCTGAATTTTCCTCCTTGTTCTTACCTCTGGCAATATCATTCCTGCTACATGAAACATGCAATCATAAATCACTTGTCTGCATTACAGATAACACAGTTGTACAATGGGAGCTTCCTCACACCTGTGCTTGTGCTTTTCTCCTCAGACCTCAGCAAGTGGTGCTGTGGCACTGAGAGCTACAACTGGCACTGGAGAAACAGCTCTTTCAGAAAATGCCACGTAAATAATGTCAAATAATCTTTGTTAGTGCTATGTCTTTATCACCCAGGCTGCATGGCAGGTAGCAACATCATCAGAATTAGCTCTGATGACTTTTAGAATGAAGACAGGGCAGTTTCCCCCTCTAATTATTGGCAAAAGCCAATGAACACAACCAGAGCTACCTGCATAGTCACAACAGATCAGTGAATGGCACAGAAAAAAACAAGCCCCAATTTCATGCTCATACATCATCTGTTAATTTAAGATGCTCTGTCTGTTGGTAGAATGCAGGATGTATGGATCAGACAAAAACAAATATCTGAAATTTATTCAGAAAAGGCTGAGGAAAAGATGCCAGAGGGGCAGGTTCTGACTGGCTGCAGCAACCAAAATCTTTCTCCCCAGTGAGCACAGGGGGTGTAGAAGTGCAGGAGTTCATACTGTAAGCTTCTGTATTTTGGCAGAGATACTCTGAGGAAAAAAAATAAACCCAAAACATGCAGCTTATTAGCCTAGAAGAAAAATCTTTGTTCTGTTTACACAGTAACCACACACCTGTATCTCAGAAACATGAGACAAGTGATGGGGAAAGGGGAGGGGACTGACATCTTTATTTTCCTCTGCACCAGGTGCACTCAGGTCTGTAATATCTTTCCAGCCACTATTTTGACTCAGTGCCACTGTTGGCCTACTGTACCTGCTGAACAGCCCCTGCAGGGAAGGACTCCAAACCCTGCCCAAGCTCCCTGCTCCAGCAGGATCCGCTCTCACCTGGAGCCCTGGCGGGTGCAGACACAAGGCAGCCAAATCCTGAACCCATCCCAGCACAGCTGCAGCTCCTGCACCTCACAGAAAGACAGAAACACTAAATCTTGTGCTCAATGATTGTATCAATTCATTTTGCTTGCAGGACATAGCGCCTACTTTGCTGGTGCTGCCAGTTTATGTCACATTTTTATGGGATATAATATGGCTTTAAGGACACTTGTCCTGTCACAATGGAGCTGTACCTTAAAACATCAAGGTAGGGGACAGAGCTGAAGAGTGTCCCATCTCTTTAGCTCCTCAAACTAAAGTATAATACAATAAAGTCCTTTTGCATTAATCATAACAAATTAGTGTGTCTGGTTCTCCTGTATATGACTGTTTGATATTCCTGGGCAAATGAAGAAGAAGAAAAGAGGGGTGTGCATCAAAGGAATATATTAAAGGAATAAATTATTATTTTTTTAAAATAAGAATAAATTTCTTTGTATCATGAGAATGACAGAAAAAGATGTTTCATGTTGGCTAAGATGTAAGAACAAGGTGGCTCCTACTGCAGTGCTGATCACATGGGACCAAGCCTGAAATCATGGCCTTGTTTAGGTTGGCAAAGACCTTTAAGGTCACCAAGTGCAACCGTTACCCCAGCACTGCCAAAGCCACCTCTAACCCGCGTCCCCAAGTGCCACATCCACAGGTCTGGCGAGTCCCCCCAGGGATGGGGACTCCACCACTGATGAGCCTTTCAGGGAAGATGTTTTTCCTGAGATCCAATCTTCCTGAGGCTGCACCCAACCCCCTCTGATGAAGATAAACAGGACTGGCCCCAGTGCTGAGCCTGGGGAGCACCGGAGGTGACCAGTCCCTGCTGGGTGTGACTCCATCCTCCACCAGTTTGTTACAAACACTGCACCCATCCGAGCCAGGAGCAGACAGTTTCCCCAGGAGAATCCTGTGGGAAATGGTGGCAAAGCCTTTCCTGAAGTCCAGGTAGGCACATGCCAGCATTTCCCCCATCACTGAGCAGACCAGGCTGGTCAGGCAGGACCTGCCTCTCGTGGAGCTGGGCCAACTGTGCACGGTCACCCGGCTGGTGGCACCCAGAGGGGCACCCAGAGGGGCTGTCCCACAGCCTGTCCTGGCACTGGGGTCAGCCTGGCAGGTTCCCTGGACCCCCCTGCAGATCCTGCTTGTAGATGGGTGGCACATCTGCTGACTCCAGCGAGGTGGGACCTCTCCAGTTTGCCAGAGCTGCTGGTAAATGATGGGAATTGGATCAGGGAGGACTTCCAACAGCTCCTTCAGGATCCCTGGGTGGATCCAGCCTCTTCTTCATCTGTTGTCATTATGCTTCCCTCCACATCCATCCATCCCTCCATCCAATAAAGGATGGAGATTTTCCTTTGCTCTTCCTTTGCTACTGATGTATTTATAGGAACAGTTTTCTTGTCTTTTACAGCAGTGGTCAGATTAAGTTCTAGCTGGACTTTGGCCCTTCTAATTTTCTTCAGCTGGGCTATTGAAACCACCACTTTTGGTCATGAATAAATCAAGTTTATTTCTGAGCTCTATTCCTTTTGCATTCACTTCTTGTCCTTAGTGACAGTGTGACGTGAAATCATCCAGTATTTACTGGATGATCAATGTGAAACTGTTTTAAGAAATAATATTCTGCCACACAATACAGAACAGTGCACAAGGCATGAATGACATGATTTATCATGGAATCCTGGAATGGTTTGGGTTAAGACTACTAAAAACCATCTCGTTCCCACCCCCTGCCATGGGTGGGGACCTTTCACTAGACCAGGTTGCTCAAAGTTTTAATGACCTGCTCTGTACAGGCAGTGATGGGTGGAACTGGGCTGCTCAAGAGGGATAATGTGGCATTGCACTGGCACATAGTATTTATATAATTTTTATTTCTGTAATCTGACTGCATGTAACCCCACGGAGCAGAGAAAGTAAAGTCTCTATGTTTAGGAACCCAGATCTTCATTGGGAAAGGGGTATTTAGTATTCTTAGGCAGTGATTAACGTGAACTCTGAGTTAGAGTTTATAAATATGATGAGTCTTTAATTTGCACAACAAGAAGAGTAATAAAGATTAGAGGAAAGAACTTGAGAGGGAGGGAGAGAAACCTCCATATCTAACTTAGGCTGCTAACACACTTTAATTACCTTTGGTCTCACAACAAAATCTTCCAGGAGTCAGGATGTTTCAACTTTAGATTTAAAAATAACCAGGTGCCCTGTGCACATTAGTGGAAAGAATTATCCAACACACACTGGCAGAGCACCTGGTTTTCCTTTAAATCTTACTCAGGTTATTTTTTTGTCATGAAAGAAGTACCTGCATCCTTGGCAGTTGTAAAAATATCATGCACGGCACCACCTGCCAGACTAATAACAATAATTAGAAATGTAATAAACTGTTCATTGGCAAGGGAACAAATTGTCTTATCCTTTGAAAGTCACACTGGCCCGAGGCAATTCCTCACAGACATTTGCCACTGATGTCACAAGAGCCGGAGTGAAAAGCACACAGAGCAGAAAAACAAGAGAGGAGGGCAATGAGAAAGGAAAAAAAAATCACTGACAAAGACATTTGAGCAATGTGGAGTAGCTGCAGAGTGTTCCCATTTTGCTGAAGAAATAATTAAAACTCAGGATTTAGAGTTGACAGTGAGGGAGAACCGATCCTGTTGCTTCCTATAGAACTTTATGGACTGGAGCCTTTGGAGAAACACATGAGCTCAAAACACTTGTTTAAGATGAAACATTTTTAACTGAACTTAGAATGAAAACCTCAGGGCTGCAATTACTTCCTTTTTATCCTCCTTAATTCTTTTCATCTTTTGTACCATGATTTTTCATAAAATAATTAGGATCTTTCATAACATTGCACTGAATACCTTCTATAGTGGGTTACTCTGACTCTTGTATCTCACACATTTAATTTTAAATCTAGCTATCTGAGATCAATATTTCATTCCCACTGAAGCTGCTCTAAGTGCTAAAGCAATCTTGGTTTGTCTGCCAGCTAGCAATTAATGGCCTGTTCAGGATTTTTGCCTCCCATTATAACAGACCACAACATTTCACACTGCTTGTTTTCTAAGAGCGTGTTTAAAATCATCCTCAGCAATAAAAATGTGGTTTCATATTTTCACGACCTAATAATGCAATATGTTTTAGCTCTAAAAATCCAATGTCAGCTTCTAAAATATAAAAGCCACCCAGAAATCTGTGAACATTTAATATTTGCCTTCCTCATCCACCTTCTAGACCATAAGCAAGAGAACACAGCGACCGGGTCCACGCTCACAGGGGACTGAGGAGAAGAAAATCAAGTCATAAACGCTGCCTAAGCACTTCTTTCTGAGGCTTCTGATGATTTCACAGTCCCAGTAAGTCATCTAGGAGGGGCCCATGCCAGGCAGCAGCCTGCTTTTGTTCTTTGCTTTGTACTCAGAAGGGAGGGACATTGCTGAGGTACAACACTCTGGGTATTTACGTGATTCACTCCTTCTTTCATTGAATCATTTTCTCGTTTCTAAGATAATACCTCTGGGATGAATGCAGAGGCTGTTTGCGGAAGCACAAGGTTTTGTGTTTTCCACTATTGGGTGTGAAGGTGAAGAAGAAGGGAGGATGGTCCAAGAAAGATGGGAAAATGGTTTGGACAGGATGGGGAGAGCCTCTCACACATAATTCTGGTTATTGACCTGATGGTTCCAAAGTCCTGCAAACACAAGATGGGAGGTCAGCTCAGAACCTGACTACTCCAAAACCTTCCTGCTGAATATGCTGCTTATTTCCCCAAATGCAGGCCCTGCTCTAGTCTGTGTCAAATAATTCATCCCAGGCTGCATCTGCATTATAACTGGTTAGGAAAACCCAAGTGTGTCAGTCCTTTTCACTGTTCCAGGCCAGCTCTTCCCAATTTCCCCTTCAGTTTCCAAATCAATACAATAATAGCTGGTAGAATTGAAGACAACACCTTGGAGGGGTGATATCCCACACCTGTCAGCTCTACCTGTAAATCCTGCAGATGTAACTGTGTTCTCTTTGTGTTCTCTTCATGAACTCACAGGAAATTCACATTTCAACCTGGTTGATCTTTAACGTCCCTTCCAACCCAAACCATCCTGCAGTTCTGTGATCCAAGAATTAAATTTCAATTGTATTCCTAAACCAGTTTTTCTGCAACACAAATCCTGCTGATGCATAGGTATTTCTTGCATCAATACTTTGGAAAGCTTGAGCAAAACATTCCCCCAAATTCCATGGAAGTGGAGAAACACTAACAGGGTGTGCATGTATTGGCACTGGAGCACTGCAGTCAGGAACATCCAAGCACACTCCAAGAAGGAAAGAAGACAGACCAGTTGTTCTGGTTCTTAGACATGGTTAAGGGGCTAAAAAAAAATAAAAAAATACACCAAACCAACACACACACACACGTTTCTGCCAAGCCAGTTATAAGAAGATAATCATGTGCTAGCCTAAGCCTCTGGCAGGAGTAAAACACTGTTAGCTGTCTTCTAGTTAGCTAAATATTAATCATCCTGTTTAGAACCAATCATGTCACTAACTGGTCAGAAACTTGGTTAAAGGTTGTGGTACTGAGAGGGTTTTGTGTTTTATCTTTAGCTGCAGGATCCCCTGGCTTCTACAGAAAAATATATTGAACAAGGCAAATTCCAAAGCAATATTCCAGATCTTAGCAAATTAATACATTTTTTGAAAGGGATCTAGGAGGTTCTGCAAGCTGAGAATGTGAAGAGACGCTCCAGCAATTCAAACCAGGTTCTCTTCAGCTGCTGTAAAGGAACAGTGCAAGAGCACCATGTGTTTCACCCTGGGTTGTGGTGTGCAGTGAATTGCAAACATTTTCATCTGAACCACAAAGCACCATCCTATTCACAAACTAATTCTGCTTCTGAGCTCTGTCACAGCTCCAGAAATGATGCTGCATGTTCATGATGGAACACCAGCAAGGAGGAACAGACAAAAAACCCCAAGAGCTAAAAGCTGCATATTACTGGGGGAAGGTGTTGGTTTTTTAACACCTCAGAAATCACCACACAGCTTAAAATAAATGGAAAATAAAAAGAGCAGGCAGCAAGCCTGAGAAGCAGCAGAATGAAGTCATGGATGAGTGATCATTTCCCTGCTCATGCCTGAGCACTAAGTGGCCAAACCTGCATAACTTATTCAGAGTCATGAGTGTGACAGGATTGGGTTGGGAAGACTCATGCGGTTCAAAGGTCTCCCTTGGAGATCCACATGTTCTTGAAACTCCCACAGTCCCTCAGGGCCTTAAAACCAGAATGCAGAGATTCTCCTTTCAATCTCCTGTGGTCTGACCTTTAGCAAGTCCTGTTCTGATAGAGGAGTTGGAGGTGACTAGACAGAGGATCAACCTCTCTCTCCAATATCAGCACCACTGCTGGGCTTCCCTCATTTGTCTTGTGACAATGGCCACATTCTTCTACATCCCTGACTTTGTCACTGATCCAATTCCCATGCTCTGGAAGTTGGTGTAAGGCAGGTTTTCTCCTTTTCTTGTCATGTCACCAAAACTCCTCCGACGGCCTCGCTCTGCACAACTCTGTGATGTTGGAAACAGCCTGGCAGCCAAAAATGCAGAAGCCATAAGACCAAACAAACAAAGACAGCCTGCCAAGCTACCACTTAGCCAGCAGCTGCAGGCTAGGAAAGCCTGCTCCCTTTCTGTTAACCTTGTAACAAAAAAAAAAAAAAAAAAAAAAAAAAAAAAAAAAATAAAAAGGGGAGAAAATCACAACAGGCTTTTTCTGAAGTGCAATGTCAACAAAAAAAGGGGAAAGTTGACCGAATGCTGCCAACTCTTCACTAATTACATTCTGTGAGGAGAGCAGAAAGTTTATGATATATTACAGGGCATTCCAACCTGATTCTGAGGTCTGAAACTTTACATTTCTGCAGTGATCAGCTCCAGGGAGGAATGGGAATCCCTCCTTGAGGACAGGAGAAGGATCCAGCTCCAGCCACTCTGGAACGACGTGGGGTCCTGACACTGAATAGTTGTAAGGACCAAATAACTCAGCACAAGGCAAAATAAACCTGTGAGGACAATCAGAGATGATTACTCCCAATTATTAGCCCAATCTCTCTCTCTTAAATTAATTATCTCCCTCCTGCTTTGAAAGCTGCACATTAGCAGCAGTCTTGTCGAAAAGGCAAACCAAACCCCATGGCTGGATGGCACCAGGACCACAACACGTGTCCAGATCACCTTCCTGAATTTCACCTCGAGGAGAAAGGCACAGAGTCAAGTCTAACACCACGACTTGAGCTCACCCTCATTTCTAAAATGCAAAATAATAGCTTCTAGTGGCTGCCACATTGCTCCCCATGCTGTGCTTTATGGGCAACACTAAATCACTGGTCAGGAAATGATATTTCATCTGTAATGATGGTTCTTTGTATTTTAATTTGAGATTAAACAATTAGCAAACTGAAAGTTCTGCAAATGCCAACGAAAGAGCATCTTATGGGTGTGCCAGACTTGGAGGCTGTAATTCAGATCTCCCTGGTGAATTTTATGCTTCAGTCTTCCAAGACTGCAGCTCACACCTCCTCTACAACATTAACAGGGAAAATACAGATATTTCTTGCCAAAAGAAGAGGGAATGAGCATTGAACTCTTTTAAATCCTGGGAATTGTTCAAGTCCAGGTCTTGGAACAACCTGGTCTAGTGGAAAGTGTCCCTGCCCATGGCAGGAAGTGGAACAAGATGGGCTTTCAGGGCCCCTTCCAGCCCAAAGCATCCTGTGATTTGATGAAATATTTGGAATGCTGACAGTGCTAAGTTCAGTTTACCAATGTGTTTTTCTAGACACATTAAAGCAGCAGATAAATGCACTTGTGATTACTTCTGAGGGACAGAAATGGACTGAAGTGTATGTAGGTTAAACCAAGGTGTGTATTCCCTAGGGATATCTCAGAAGATAAAAAGCAAGCCCTGACTACTATTTAAAGGCAGCACAGCAGACGGTTAAAGTTACACCCAGGTGTGTCTTCCCTCAGGTGATCCCAAGGGAGAGATGCTGGGCCACTTTTCCTATTTAATGGTGGCAGAATAGCTGGTTAGATTACGTCTTAACTCATTTTGTAAGCTTATCATCCAAATGTTAGGATATAAAAATTGTAAGCCTACAAAGCTATTTATGATAACAAATCCTGCTGCCATCACTGCATAATAAAATATAAACAATGTATTAAAAATAAGCAATTATCCCACTGCTAAATTAAGTAAGACTATTTTATCAAACGAATTAATTTATGCTTCAGCTGGGCAAAAAGTGAAGTTCATAGGGAGAACTCCTTGCTGACAAATTTCCAGATCAACAAGACTGTTCTTGCCAATTATAAATAGCAGGAGGGGTTTATAATGAGGTCAGCAGTGCTTTGCCATGTTAAGGAATCGAAGAACATTTACAGTTAAATGGATCAAACGTTCTGAATTGGACACAAAATGTTCTACACGTTTTTGAGTTTATCCACTTCTGGTGCTTTGCTTTGGGAAGCACCAGTCCAGTAAAAACTTTGGAGACAAGGATCAAACTGTGGAAAACAAGGATAAAAATATTTTTCTAAATTCTAGCACAGAATAACTCCGTATGCCCAAAATGCCAACACACAGCACTCCAGGAAGCAGATCCTGCAGGGTGACTCCCCCTAAATGAGGGAAACAAACAGGGAAACAGGATCTCATTCTGGACATACCACAGGCACCTCATGCCAGGTCAGTTAGGCAGGCTGTCATTCCTCTTCCCTCTCCAGTGCTTCCCATATGGAAGTACCAAACAACCCTCCCACGTTGGTCACCTTCACTGGGCAGCTGAGCCCTCATGGAAGCAGAGAGGAACCACTTCCACCTGCTGATGTTATCACTGCAGTCTGTAACACAGTCAGACACCACTGAATTGGTTTTTGCCACCACTGACTTGCTTGTTGAATATTTACTTTCCAACTTTGATGGCTGCAATTTTAATTTTTTTCCACCCCAAAATTAAACATCAGATTAAGGAATAGAATGTAAGAGTTTAGCATAACTGCCAGTACAGCAAATCATCAGCTCAGTCTTCCCATAAAAGCCCAGACCAAGGAGAGATATAAAGTTATCACACTACAATAGTCTAGTCTGCATCTGACAAAACCAAGGTTGTTCTGATGCAAACATCTTAATCTCTCCTGTTCTTTGGCTTCATCTCCTGAAGAATAAATTGTTTTTAAAAAAACTCTGTCAGGAAAAAAAAACTACTGACTTTAAATTCTACAAAACTCCTTTGCCACTCAAAAAGAGGGACCCCACGAGGCAGTGCTGATAGGTGGGCTGTGCTCCTTGTATCCACAAAAAGTGGCTGTTAATCCAAGGCTGTGACACACGTTGGTAAGAGACAGGAAAATCTGCAGCAAATTCTGACACCCTGCTTCCTTCTAGGTGTTTCCTCCTGATAGTTATCCCAGGGAAGAAGAGATAATGCTCTCCTGTCAGTGGTTCACTTTCATTCAGGCTCTTATCTCTGCTCTGCAACCGACCTGGGACTCCAGCTCGAGTGAACACACCCACCAAGTTAATGTGAAAACAGCCAATTTAGGGGCCAGGAACTCCCTGCCTGCAGCAGCTGCATCCCCAGAGCCTTGGGGGACAGCCAGACTTTGGTTCTGGACTGTCACTGACATAAAAACCATCACAGATTTGTCTGTCCCAGCCATCACAGTTAGAACTGTAAATTAAGGGGAGTGCAGAATTTGGGAATGATTAAGAAGTCAAGTGTAGTCCCAGCCATCTCAGAACCTTCCCTGTCAGCTTCAGACAAGTAACTCTGAGGAACATCAAACGTGAAAGTCCAAGTCATTACCCAGCTCTATCTTTGGGATCTTCCAGACAGGACAGAGTGTATCCACCAACACTCCATGCTCACTTCTCTACAAGATCCAGCAGATAATTTGACAAAGGCTTCATTTCTAGTATCAAAAGTCCCTGAGAGCTCTAATAAAATCAATCTGGCAAACTCTGGATAGGAAATAATTTATCACAGGTGAAAACATGGATTTTCCTCCACCAGCCCTATTAATGTGACAGGTGGGTGCCCTGGCAGAGCTTTTTAATCACAAATCAGTGTCAAATATCCTCCAACAGGTATCACAAAACACTTCATGAATAGCATGAACTTAACATGAATACAAATACGTCCTCCAGAGCAGAGAGGGAATTTTTATCAAAGTTTCAATACCTTGTTCAGTATCTGACCATAATCATGGGAGATAAACATGGGTGTACCTATACAATAACCTGGGGGCCACAGAGATGTTTCTACTGTTTTGTGGAATGACGATAATTATATTTAGCACTCATTCAGGGCTTTTCATCTTCAAAGTACTTTACAAACATTAATTAATCCTCACAACACCCTATGAGGTAGGTGAGTGTTATTACAGTAGGTGTGATCAGGGGACTGGAGAGTGTGCACAAAGCCGGGTAAGGGCAGCAGGAATACAAGCTCCTGCAACTGCACATTTCAATTCCTGTTCCTTTCCATGGATCTGCACACAAAAAAACCTCTCTCCATAAATATATGTGTACACACATGGCCACACAAACCCATTCTTCTGATTTAGTCCTGGTTTTATGACTGTGCTAAGGCACTCTGGTTTTGGGAAGGAATAAAATCTTGAGTGTACTGGTCTTGTAGCGTTCCTCTGATGCTTAAACAGTGCAAGATGTTTTGACATTCCAACGTGGAGCCACGGCTCCTTTCCATGCTGAGTTCAGACTGAACAAATGCAAGGAAGACACCTATTCCCGGTAGCTGAAGGCTTTGGGATCCTCTGGCAAACTCCATGCCAGGAAAGAGTGTTTTTAATAACCACAGGTGGATAATAGGTTTGCAAAACACGGTACCAGATGGGTATTTTAAATCAAAAGGAAAACAGAGAGGTGGAGAGGGAGCGCTCTCTTTCCAGACAGTTAGAGTTCAATACCTGCCCAACTTCTCTGAAGAATTACCAAGAGAACAAGGAAAAAAAAATGCAGCTTAGTCATATTTGTATTCTTATTAAATGCAGGACTGCCTGAGGCGAACAAGAGCTGATATCATAATTATTGGCTTGCCCAGCCAGCTGCCTTCTCTCACCTGATGTAAGATCAGATCTTTCCAGCCTTTGGAGCCTCTGTACCGCTGAGCCTCCACTCTCTCTGCAGGGCTGTTTGAATGACCTAATCCTGTCCTGGAGCAGCACCACGCCGTTGTGCTTCAGTAGAAAGGTAAGAGGAAACCTCTGACAACTTCGTGCAGCTTTTTAGAACTCAGCCGTGAAAGCCAAACGGAAGGGGGAGCAGAGCTCTCCTGCCTTGGCTCCTCTATTTAATGTGAAGTCCCTGGGGCTGACTTTGAAGAAGTCCAGGCTGAGGGAAGGGGAAGGTCAGCACCTCCATCCCGTTCCTGGGCAGCTCCTGGAGGTGTTTATCAGCCACCAGTGTGGAGGAGCAGCAGAAGGAGCCAAGGAAACTCCAGGTAAGTGAATGGCTCCATTGGTACTGGGAGAAAGGAAGGTTGGAGGTGACTTCCCAAAGGAAAACAAAAAGTTTTTCTTGTCTTGGGTGCAGCTTAATCCAAGCTACTTTCTACTCCCTTATTAAGAAAGCTGGAAGTGTTTACCATTACCTGAAAGAAAAAACAAACAGGGGAATTAGATTACAGAAAGACAAACCAAGGAAAGTGTTTCTAAAAAAAATATGGGAAGTCTCATGTCTCATGGATTCTTAAGAGATTTATATTGAACTTTTCAATGGTGAATCAAAAACGTGGGAAGTTTTGTGTTTTGAAACCAAGCTTGCTTTTACTACTGTTTCAAATCTGGTACTTGTGCCTTGTGTGTTTTGTAGCAGTGGATGAAAACTTTGTGTAGAATTATTCCTGTATTGAAAGGGGACTGAAGTGACAGCCAGAAAGGAGCCAGGATGTGTTAAGGGCAGGAATGACTGAATTTGAGTGTTGCAAATAGAAACTTACTTATTTCTTTATGTGCATGGGAAATATTTCATTTTCTTTTCACTCCTTAGTTTCAGACTGTTAGATTTCCAGCAAGAAAGGAGCTGTTTGTGTTACAAACACAATAATTATCAAACCTATAAATAACAGCCATCTGTCATTCAACTCTTGACCCTCCTGCCTTACCGGACAGCAGATTAAATCTTGGGGAATCAGATTTTATTCTATAAATGTTTCAGTTGGGTTTATCAGGATCATATGTTTCTGATTTGGATACTATGCAAGCTGAACTGGATGGGTTTTAGGCTGAAAATGTATTTATTTTGTAAATAATTAATTATGGGCATAAAAGAACAAAAATATATTGGATATCTAGATTTCTGAAGGAGAAAAGGATTGTGAAGTTTTCTGTCAGCCAGATATGATATATGAAGCCAAGAAAATACATAATTAAAGCAGATTGTTTATCATGGTGAGGGAAAATGGGCACTGGCAGAAGTAGAATTAATGTAAATAAAAAAATCTGAGCATCTGCACTCGCCTCAAATGTTAAAGTTTAGTGTGAGAAAGTCGTGGTTTGTCCAGGAACACAGATACTGGTGAAATATTGCTGAGTTCCTGGATATTGCTGGAGCCACGTGCCAGTTACTGAGACAGGAGCCAGTCCAGTGCTCTGGGGAGTAAATTGAAATACCTCTGATATGTCACTGGGGTAGGTGCAGCACAGGAACCTGGAACACATAAAACACTTGCTGTTACTGCAAAACACTGACTCCCACATGGAGTCAAGTCCTCTGGTCCATCCCTTGCAACAACGGGAGTTTCTTTTTTAGGGCAATTGTTTGCAGCTCAGGTACAGGAGATAATGAGAAAAAATACATTAAAAAAAAAATCAGAAAACGTCCTTTCAGAGAACCTATGTTGTAAAACCAGAAATCAAAAGAAAACTTAATTGTTTAGGATTTCTGGAAACTAAACATTAACCACAACAACAATATTCTAATATTTTTTGCCCACAAAACTCCAGATATTTCACACAAGAGGTGGTGTCATGCAGAACCACTTTCAATCATGAAATCACTTCCATAATCTGGTTTCATATGCTGGTAAATGCCCAAGGATGGGGAGGCACTGATATGGCCTCCAAAAAAATCTGAAACAGAAATCTCCAGGTATTTGATAATTGAAAGTATTGATAATTGGTTCATGTCAGAAACAAAATGATCTTTTGGTTACAGCCTAAAGTGGCCACAGATAGGTTGGAAGGTAGAAGTTCTGCATTAGTCCACGCAATAAATTTTAAAAGGCGTAAAATTGCAAAAAAACCTAAACAAAATTAAAAAATTTTAAAAACCCCACATGTATTTACCCTTTAAAAAGCAGGGACTCAAAGCACTGAAGTGTATAATGAAGGATTTTTACATGTGCTGCTCTGTCCTGCTTACAAACCAAACAATTACACATGCAAAGCATTCCAGCCTCGCTCCTGCAGAAGTTTTGGAGCAGGTTCCTTCTGCCTGTGCCCATTGGAGAGTGAGGAAAAATTGTCCTGGATGTGACAGAGGCGAAAAAACAACTGGGGGTCAGTGTCCATGAGCCCCAGGAAATGGTGGTGGCTCCCAGCAGACAGGATTTGCTGCTGGTGGCCTTGCCCTTTATTGTTCCTCAGACAGCCCCAGCCCTGAGATTTGGGTCAAACACACCTCTCTGCTCTCCTGCACCTCCAAAATCATTAGCTGCAAAGACAAAGAGATGAATTATGGAGATAATGCAGATTAGGTGAGAGCTACAAATCATCTCCTCCTCGCCTGCATCCGTGAGCAGGGCCAGGCTACCTCTTCCCAAGGAATTCTTCCTGCTGGTGATATTTGAAGGCAGAGTGGGAGCTGCCAGAGCTCTGAGAGGCTGAGAGAGGCTGAGGTACCCTGAGAAAATCACCAGAACCTGCTCTAGTGGAGGATTTAAGCTTTAAGTGCCTTCTCAACCCAAAGCATTCCATGGATCCGTGGGTCAGGATCAGAGCTGGGAGCTGCTGCTCTCCCTCCTCAGTCACTCTGGGATCAATCCCCAGTGTGCTGCCAAGGACAGGATGCTGCTTTTATTGGAAACTCACAGCAAAGTCCGGGCCAGTTCCATTTATCAAAGACACTTTGCCACTTCTAATAAGATTAGGGCAATAATTAACTCTTTTACCACATTTCAAACATCAATCCAAGTCATGCCCTCGTTATCACATCCTCTGCTACTTCCCCTGCTGTCTCCTCACCCTATAGACAAACATCCTGGAGTTTTTGTTGTTTTATTTAAAATCAATTAAGTTCTGCCCATTTTTGGTTTGTTGTTTTCACCCATCTTGTGTACTCAAGTCTCGTGGTCACACAGAGATGCTACCAGGGGTTGTTTCCACCATGCCAAGAGAGCTGAGCCCCTGGCTATGACCCAGAGCTTTGAATTCACTGGTTTTTGAAAAAAAAAAAAAAAAAAAAAACAAAAAAAACGCCTTTTTGCAGAATCCCCCTTCCCTATGGGACTATATGCCACTATTCTTCCTTCAAATAGCACTTAAAAGAGATTACATAGAACCATAAAATCACAAAATGGTTTGGACTGGAAGGGACCTTAAAGCTCATCTTGTTCCATGGGCAGGGCCACCTTTCCTTAGACAATGTTGCTCCAAGCACCATCCATATTCCAAACAACTGTGATGGAATATATTATTCTTTATTTTATTCAGAATGCAAGAGCTTGGAGCTATCTGGATTTCTTTTTTTCTTGCATTCTATAAACAAAATAATAATACATAATGTCTTTTACCTAAATTCCCAACATTTTCAAAAGAAACCTGCATTCTTTGGGCCCTGTTAAATGTTGCTGAGTACTGGAGGGAGCTGCTAACCATGTGGTTAGCAAAGTGATTCCTGTGTAGCCTTTAGAAATCTCAACAGTGCCTTTTGAGGCTTAGTAAATATATGTAAAATCATTTTAAGATGTTTGGATGAGACAGGGCTACTGCAATCCAGTGCATTATTATCTTTCTGTTGGTGAAGTGCTCAGAAATGAATGAAGCATAGAGGGTGAGGTTCCATCAGAGTCATGTAATGAAGCTAAACATGCTGTCATTTTAACCCAATTTGTTTCCCTCTGTACTGCTGCCTCACCAGTTTGTTAGAGCCTCTCAAAGGAGCTCATCCAGTGTCAGCTTACAACTTCCACACCTATCCCATACTTCACTCCTGGAATGGGCAGGTATCCCTGCCCTGCAAACTCTTAACTGCTGGTTCAACAGACCTGCCAGGACAGGTCCCTGCAACATTCCCCTCTGTGGGCAAATGGTAGGATGCCAGAAATATTAGACAGGAACCTGTTCTCCCAGGAATGCAAGTAATTCATAGAAGGAAATAATTTACTATTTTCCCAGCTGGAATAATTAAACAACGAGGCACTGTCCTGAGCTGCAGCAACGAAGAGCAAGGAAGGGGGAGAGAAAAAGAGCTGGAATGTCCAGCAATATAAATTCTCTTCCACACTAAAGAACCTTAATTCTGTAAATCTTTCCTCATAAGCCAAAATTTCCAGTGCTCTGACCATTGTTCCTCATCTCCTATGGACTCCAACCCGGGGTGCAGCACTTCAAAATGCACTGACCAAAACCCCAAACCTTCAGCTGCCACTTGACCAAGAGGCTTTACCTTCCCAAATCTCACAGAAATCTCACATTTCTGCCAGCACCTCCTCCCTGCCAGCCTGTCTGCCTGTTTCATTATGCCACGATGTGGCTGATTTAGGCTCAGCCTGGAACCCTTTAAAACCCCAAGATCCTCCCATGCAGAATTTCTGCCTCATCTCTCCTCACTCACTCTCTGCAGGGTTTGTTGTTTCTGCCTGGATGCTGAGCTCAGTTATTATGGAACTGCATTTTACTTTCTCCAGATGGTTTTTCCTGCTGCCTTTTGAATATTAAACCTGCCCTCCACACACCCAGGCAAACCTCCCATCTCCAGTTGTCTCCAAATTTGATCAGAGCTCCTCTCCAGTCTATCACTCAAGCCATTAGTGAAAATATCAAGTAGTGTCAGGCTCTTGAAAAAATTCCCTCCTAATACCCTTTAATTCTGACAGCAGCCAGTCACTAATTACCCTAGTGCTCTGTTCCAGCCAGCTTTACCTCCTCTCTGCTGGAGTTTTATCTCAAATACATTTTCTTAGCTTGTTTATGAGAACAGCACAGGCAACAGTGTAGAAGCCTCAATAATATCCTATATTATCTGTATTGTTCCCCCCTTGCAAGGCCAATATCCAGGGAAACTACACTGGCAGGATAATTCCTCCTTAGCAAATTCGTAGTGGCTTCTACTTTTGCTCTTCTTTTTTCCCTCTTAGTTTAGTGGCTTTAAAATGTTATCCTTTTTGGGAGCTAAAGTTAAATCTACCACCTGTAATTCCCTCACTCTTTCTAGTCTGAAGACAGGGAGTTATTTACCTCCTTTCAGACTTGTAAATGCACTTGTACCCAGCAAATTCTCAGACCAAGACCTGCAGCTCTGCAGCAATTTCAGCTGATTCTCTAAAATTCACCAGAATGAAATTAATTGGGGCCACTGAACCTGGAGACCTCAAAAAGCCTCAGCCCTGTCCTCTGGGAGGTGAGAACACAGGTATTCTTCCACGGATGAGATCACAGGCAAACATCATTAATATTCCAGAATTTCTCATCCTCTGACTTGGCAATGCCCCGTTAGTTTTCCACTGTGCTTTAAGGTCAGTAATTAATGTTTGCCCTACTTTTCCAACCAGGAATAGATTTGGGATGGGTTCTTTTTTCTTTGAAATGCAGAGTGTCTAGAGAGCACCTGTTCTACCCTGTGGATTTGGGGTCAGCTTTGTGACACCTGGATTCTGTTTTGGGAACATGCAACCAATGCTATTGTCCAACATCTTTTACAAGAATCTTTCAAAGCACTGAAAAAATTACAAACCAGGACCAACATTTTCAGGATTAGCCACTAATGCAAAGTAATTTTGGGAGGGATGGTCTGCACACAGTCTTCTGAGGTGTTGAGCAATAATACCACTTATTTAAATCTATGGAAATTTACTGTCCATGTGTATATATCAGTTCAGTACACAGCATAAAATACCTGTGCTCTTATGGAAAAGCTCTTTGCCTCACAAAACTTTTATTCACTAGAAATCTTTCTAAAAAAATATAAAAGCTTCCTAGATTTCTGCCCATCCTCACAGAGGTGAGAGTGGCCTGCAGCTCAGTGTTCAGAAGACAAACTTAGCAGTTAAAACTCAGCAGAATTCAGTCCCTGCTCTTTTTTCCTCTCTGACTCTACAAAAATACAGCAGAAGGCTGTTTCCAACAGGGAAAATAAGTCAGATTTATCCATGCACCAGTGTGCAGAAAGGCTCAACAGGACTGCAAAGGAAGCTGCAAAATTTGGCCTAACCTGATGATGTTCCTTGTTGTTGAAAGCCTTCACAGAAAAAGACATTAAAAAAAAAAAAGATATTCAACAATAATAGTACTGAGTATACAGGAATAGAATATTTTCCCAGATATAAAGACACAGTAAAGCTAAAAATAAATGAGAAAGAATGGCAAAACGGAATTTCAGAGAGAATGAAAATGGGGAATCTGTAAATACTGAGAGTGAAGGTATGAAGTATCAGCTGTAAACTCCATGAATTTTACGTATGGATAATCAAATTACATCACAGGGTTCTGAAAAATAAGCATATGATGCATCTATGAGACTTACCCATGGTTTTATAAGAAAAGAGTCAAGTTTCTTTATTTCATAACTGCCGATGCAAACATCTGCATTCTTGATAAAATAGAAATTGCAATTCTTGCACACTCCCCATTCCAGCAGCACTGATTTTCCCAAAAAACCTGAGCTACACCAAGGATCACAATAAGAAAGTGATAACTGGCAATATTTAATTTGCAGACAGAGAAGGAAAGGAAGACTGTAAGAAAACCAAATGAGAGAAGCCATAAGAATTCCTTCACCCTGGTAGAGCAAGTTTGATGTTGGGTTCATTAGTGATGTTAATGTCCAAACAAACATGCAGAGGGTTTGGAACAGACACAGGGCCTGGATTTCCCTGACAGAAGAATCCAGGCACGTGCTTTCTGGTTTTGAACACTTTTCCTGCTCTTGTCTCCACTGTAACCCAGCTGAGCTGGCACTGAGCAGGGCAGGATCAGCTCAGAGATCCCTCCCAGCCTCAGCTTTCCTGGGGTTCTGAATCTTTCCAAGGATATTTCTGCTCTGTAAATCTTGGTGTGAACTGGAAGCAAAGGCTGTGAAATCCAGGCACCTTTGAGCTCTGCTCTGCACATCCCCAACCACAGAGGAAATTGGGCTTTGACTGCAGAGTGGGATCTGCTGCAGGAAAAATCTGTCACAAGAAAAAGAGTTGATAAAGGAGGCAGAGTTTATTTCCAGTAGCAATTTGTGCCTCTTCACCAGCATAGAGCAGCTAAAGCTGACAAAAACTCCTCATATAGAAATACCTGTAACACAAACTCAGATAAAACTCACCCCAAGCACGAACCTCCCTGGCTGTAAAACACATTTCACACTTCATAACTGATGAGCTGCCCCAGTATAAAATTCTGGCTATAACAGGGAAAAAATATTAAATCGTTCACATTAAATATGTGAATGCAAAAAGTCTAAAACAAAAACATTCTTTAATTTCAAGGCATTAATTCATGAATAAACATCTACAAAGTCTCTCTGTTCAGGATTCTGCTTTCCTTTGCTGACATCTTTTTTCTCCTACTGAATCCATCACTCTTTGTTCTGGTTTTTCATCACACTCCACAGTGCCCAAAATACTATAATATTATAAATGTAGTCCTATAATTGTTCAGAAAATCTGAGAAAACTAAAACACTGGAACAAGTGAAAAATTTTATTACCCATAGAATTCGGTAAGAGGAGGCAAAATGTTGAGCTGTTGCCATTATCAAACTTGATACTGATTTGTGAGGGTTTATAAAATCTAAATATATATTAAAATATCAATTCTCTTTTTTTTCTCCTAAAATTGCTTGTCAGAGGACCTCGTCAGCAATAATCTAAAACTGTATTTCTAGTCCCTTAATGAATATTCTTTATCAGCTGTGCTTTATGTGTTGAAAACAAACACATATAAAAAGTTTAATTTGCATTATTTTTTATGTATAAGAAAACAGAATAGCTTTTGTAATAGGTTTAGTTTTATGTCTCAGTCTTTAATGTGGTAATCCCCTTAGATCAGTTAATTACGTTTTATGTATCACTGAAATTTAATATTTTAAGAGAAGAAATGAGCATAGCTTCAAACCCTTTAGTGGCAGCTGCTCCCAAAAATATAAGATTCCATTACAATAAAGGAGTTGATTTTTCACACTAAGGAGAGAATGGACAAAATCCCTGCTAGAGGGGGAATGAGTCTCCCAGAAGGAATCTCCTGGGCTTCATAAACTGCACAATGATATAGGAAAATGCAGGACTTTCATGGTTCCTAATTAATTTTAGCCTTTTTCTTGCTTCTAATTTTCATCTCTATTAAGAATTTTGTAACAGCTTCAAGGTCGTGTACACAGTTCAATGTTCCTGCTGAAATGATGTTTCCTCAACGAAACAGGGACTGTTTATTCAGACTGTTTATTGCAAAACTGTTTTTGCACACACAGTTTTGGGATGTTTGCTGTTTCTGTGAAATTCCCGTCCTTTATTTCAAGGGTGTTGTTACCTCAGGTTTTGTGGAGAAAGAAATCTCTTTTTCTTTTGCTTTCCTATAAATGAGAGGTGTTCATAAAATCATAGAACTATATTCCTCTTTATAAAGTGTGAACTTTGCATTTTCTAGTTTTTGTGGTTTATCTAGTCTAGTTTTAATTTTTTTTATTCATACTTTGCCGTAAGATTTTTTTAATTACCCATAATTTGGGGCAGAAAAAATTAAAAGCATATTTGTTGTTTCAATTATCAATGTAGTGGACGTGCTCAGCCTGAAGGGATTCACTCAGTACATTGAATTTGGAATTTGGTAAGAAACAGAAAAGCAGAGATGCTGTTTTGAATGCACACAGAGCTCTTGAAGGAGATTATTGCTTCAGATATTCATACAAATTTGAGATATTTAAGGATGGAAAAGACTTCTATCATGGTCTCAGTTTCTTAGCTACTCTGTTGATAAAATACTTTTGAGATTGAAACCCTGAAGAGGTTCATGTATCCCCTGAAGAGGGGTTTGCACATCACGAATTTGGGTGTTTTTTCCTCAGTGGTTTTGCTGTGAAAAAATTAAAATTAATATAAAAGCCCCTCATGCTTCACAAGGCTGAAAAATCCATCCCAGATAAACAAATCCCACTATTTTGCAAAAGTTTTGTATTAAACATTTAAATCACACTGGCTTGAACAATGTCTTTTCAAACACTGAGGAATGAAGAGAACTGGGGAAGGAATCTCAGCTTTGTTTTGCTTTTCCTTTTGGAGAAACAGTGTTCACAAAGCTCGAGGAATTGTCCCAAAAGATTTAAAGCAGGTGAAGAATAAAATGAAATTAAATTAAACCCCAAACAGCTGTATTTGATACTTTTGCTGTTACCTGTGATGATGCAGTGTTTATGAGACAGAAACAGGCTCAGGGAATAAATCAGGCATTGGGAAAACGGGTGGTTGTAGCAGAGGTGTGGGTGCTTGGGAAGTGGGCAGGGAAAAGGGAAAAACCAGCCCTGGACATCTGGCAGTGAAGGGAGAGGAGGGTAACTGGGTGGTGGAATCAGATGGCCACAACCGACAGGATTTAGGGTCTGTGCTGGCCTTGCATCCCATAACTGTGAACACAGAAGGGTTTAGCTGTGCCTGTTTCCTATTTTCCCTCATTTTCACATCTTGTCCCCTGCCCTGGGAATGTTCTTTGTACTTATATTAACAGCACACATTAAGTGTTCCACAGCTTACACTGCACTTAATCCTTCCTGGAGAGTTTAATGCCTTCATGCACAACCTTAGTTTTGTCCACAATGTAAGATTTGCTTTTCTTTCCCCTTCCCCCATTCTTTTATTCAGCCTGATTTCAAGTCACTTGTATCTCCTCTTCTTCCCAGCAGTTATTCCTCCCTAAAGGATTAACATATTTGTATGTTACTCATTTTGCAAAACAATGTCAGGCTGTATTTTCCCATAAGGTCCTTTAATTTCCAAACTGTCCCTCATTTATTCCTCAGTCTGTCTGTCTCGTGTTTTTCCTAGAATTCCAAAGACAATGCTTTAAATTACAAAACCAAGTTCTCAGCTTGATGCTGGGGTGGGAATGGCTTTGTAATTTTGGGGGGAAGGGAGACAAGAGTCTTGGGATAATCACGCATTTGCCTTTTTATTTTTTCACCTACAATTTTATTCTGTTTCTCCATTTTCCCTATCTAGTGTTTGCTCCTGCAGGCAGGTAGCTGTAACTTCTGGAATTATGTCACCTTTTACACTGCAAAGAATTCATGGCACTGAAATGTGAAATATTCTGCGAGTTTATGTGTTTAAAACTGTGCAGTACACATGGGAGGGAAAAATGTCCTTTCCTGAGTGAAATCAAAGTCCTACCTAGCCCAGTCCTATTTCCAGCAGAGAACAAGACTAAATTCCTGAGGAAAAGCGTAGGAAGAGCAACCATAATTTGCAACTCACAGACATCTTAGAGCTTGTGTCCATCTATTTATTAATCCCAATGACTTTCCTTTCCATGAGCTTGTCCAGCCATGCCTTGAATCCACATCACTTTTTACCTCTATAGAACCTTGTGGTTGGAGCTTGAACAGTTTGGGATCTCCTTCCTGCCAGAGCTGTTGGCTCAGGAGGAGTTGGCCTTTGGTGCCTCTCACCCTCTCCCTGCCACCTGTGCTTTAAGACATCTCCTCCATTCTTTCACCATCACCACTCATCCTTTTTCCAGGCCAAAGCCACTTACTCATTCCCCACATGGAAGCTGCTCCAGACCTTGGATCAGGATTGCAGCCCTGTTTTGGTGAAAAATGGTTTTGCACTTCTCTTTTACCTGCAAGGTTGGTGCCCCATCACTGACCCTCCTTGTGTCCTTTTGCTGTTCCTCCCACCTCATCCTCATCATAACTGTTCAGAACAACACCTCACCTGCACATTCTGTCATGGTGCTTCTCACCTCTTTTTCCAGGTTTTTTGTGAATACTTCAAGCCCCACAAAGTCTCAGCAGACTCCCAAAGATCACCTTAGTGTCCTCCTTCCTCATGAAAACTGCTCACTCACCTCTACCTTTCATTTTCTCTTTCAAGCAAATGTTCACCCATGCAATGACCTTCTCTGTGTATGTTCAGGATTTCAGTGGATATTTAGTTCCTTTAAAACCCTGTGAGGAAGCATCTTGGCAAAAGCTCTTCCTAAACAAACTAGCAGCCCAGCTTTCCCAGTAAACCTTAACATGAGAACCAGTATGGACCAACTGGGATAACACAGCACTGTGGCTTTGTGGACAGAAAGGCTCTTGCTAGGCCTGGAAGGTCAGGAATAAATATAATTCTCCATGACCTCTTCCTCCATCTTTCCTGCTTTATATGCACCATTTCTCATGCATACCTAGGAAGAGGTGTCAGCAGAACACATCACTCCACATCAGCTGTGTTCCTGTCAGTAGCTGGATTAGCTACTGCTTGTTAGGTGGATGCTGAAAGGCCTTTGATCTTGCGAAGTCAGAGCAGGAGCTTTAGTCTTGGGGTTTGGGTGGATTTTGTCTTTTCCCTTTTCAAAGGTTTCCCCAGAAAATGAATGCTTGAACCCGTGCTGCATTACTGGCTGTATACAATGTTTTTTCTTCATAGCCCAAAGTAAACATGTAAAACAGGTACAAACTGTAGTTTGCACTGATTCCGTTTAATTCCATGTAAAACCAACAGAATCTGTTCCAATCAAAACTGTAACTCAGGGCAGCTCTGCCTGCTAACATTAAGAATTCAAAACAGGTGAAATTCTATGTGTAGACACATATTGTAGTCTGACATTTGCAACAACAACAACAAAAAAAAAATTAAAAAAAACACTTTAGTTAAACAGCCCCTGAACTTGGTTTTTGGTGTCTCTGATGTTCCTGCACTTAACACATCCCTGCTTGGTGAATCAGCCATTCAAAGGGGTTTTTTTTGTTTTTTTAACATACTCAGCTTACGACTGTGCAAATAAGATTCCCAAATCCATTCCTCAGATCAAATAAAGGTAATTACAGAGCTTACTGTGGGCGATTCCCAGTGGGAGGGTGGGAGTGGCCACGGGTGGGGCTGTACATGCACAACAGAGAAAATGGGAATGTACCACACCCGTCATAAAACATGCTGCCACAGCCAGCAACAGAAACCATTAGGGTGGATCATCATCCACACCTTCTCATAAAGACAGAAAGATGGCATGAGATCCCAAGATGAACTCTCAAGTCACAGGGAGATGAGCATGACTCACCCAGGGAGAAAAGGAACATAAAATAAATTAGGAGGCTCCCCAAAGTCCTACACCGTGTGTCCCCCACATCCCCCCTCCATGGTGTTCCCCAGAGAGGATTAATAGGGTGCAACGTGGCACACACAGCCCTTGAGCTATCAATAGGTAATTCATGGGAACAGCTTGTTATTAATCATCTATTATTGCACACAAGCAGCAAGGAGCAGGGCCACAACATGTTATATTTTGGGTCTGGAGTAGCTGGCAATCCCTGACCCACATTATTTGTTATATTATTCAGTGCTCCTCGCATTTTTTGAGAAATTGACCAGCCTCCACTATTAGCATCTGGCTTTAAAACCAACAGATATTTGCCTTTCCATTCAAATGGAATAGTGGACACTAAAAAAATAACCTTATACAAAATATTGTGTATATAGAAAATATTGTGGATAGCCTATAAACTGCTTTGGAAACTAGGAACCAGAATAGCCACAGAAAGGAAAGGGGTACATTGGAATATATCAAAAGACTGGTGGAGGAAGAAAGTGAAGTGACATGGACTGGCATTGCAGGGAGAGGAAAGGAAGGAGGATGGATAAAGGGATACGTGGGAGACAGGACACGTAATTATAGGAGAAAGGGCCACTGAAGCTCACAAATGATGATGTGAAACAGGGCTATAAAAAAGGTAAGAGTGAAGCACAGGTGCAGGACTGTGAGGGATACCTGGGGGAGGACAAAGTGATCATTCCCTGGCACATTCCCCCAGCATTCAGCAATCTGCAGGTCATGAATTTCTGAGCCAAAAGAGGCATTATCTGCTTATCAACCACTCAATTTATAGGTGTTTTCACCTTTACTTCTTCCTAGGAATTGTTTCCATAAGTGGTTTTAGAATGTTGCATGGATAGCTCTGCTATATTTGTTACATCTACTCCTTGCCACTCCCCAGACCCAGAGAAAAGCCCTACTCTAAATCCAGCCCAGAGAAAAACCCTGCTCTAAATCCAGCCCAGAGAAAAGCCCTGCTCTGAATCCAGCCCAGAGAAAAACCCTGCTCTGAATCCAGCCCAGAGAAAAACCCTGCTCTGAATCCAGCCCAGAGAAAAACCCTGTTCTGAATCCAGCCCAGAGAATTCAGTTACAGATTTGCTGCCATCAGCCCTTGAACGCCGTTATCTCCTGTGCTGGTTTTTCCTGCCAACCCAGCTGGTTATTCATGACAGAATCACACAGTTTCTGTATCATATGAGCTGCTCCAACCCTTGGAACCGTGTCTGACTTTATGCTTAGATGTCTACAATAAAGCAATGAAATTTCATACCCCTCCTTCAGGAAGCAGCACAACCATTCATCCAGAAAAGAGGACAGGCTATGCAAAGGATTGGGTTTGAAAACACTGGCAGGGTTGCAGGGCTGGTAGGGAGAGCTGACATCTCTTTTATGGGTTAACTGGTTCAGTTGGAAAGATGTTTTAGTGTTTATAATGAGGAGGGAAAAGGTGAGGGGAAAACCAAATCCACCTGACAAACTCATTCACCTCCTCAGCTAAATTTTTCCATGCTTGGTTTCTGCTCAGGGCTGAGTTCCCTCTTTGCTGAGCTAATTATGCAAGTTCAGCACCTGTGAGGGACTTTTCTTTATTAAGAACCTCCCAGATGATGAGTCTGCCCAGTCTAGAAGAAATATGGAAGTTCTTACAGTGTTGTGCCTGCCACAGTGCACAATTTTTTGTCAGGCTTTCTATTTCTGCATAAATCAATACTTTAGAATTAGAGATAAATTCCATTCCCACAACAAATAGGTCCTGCAGTGCAGCTGAGGAGAAACCCTGTGGTCTGCTTCCCTCTGTTCTAAGGGAATTGCTCTGTACTTGGAGAGCAACCACCAGAGTGTGCCTACATCTTACACATTACAGGTAATTTTGGCCTTTCTATCCCAGAAAAGTGTTGGCAGAACTTCAAAGAAGGGCTGTAGTTATAACCAAAGGTGTGGAATGGCTTCAGAATGAGAAATGACTGTGTTTCATCCCCAAAAGAGTGGGAAAAAAAAGAAAAATGTAATAAATCACAAAGCTCTCTGCAGGGACAGACATCCCCTCCATCCTCACAGTTAGTAAAAGATGCAGGATAAAATATAAATAAAGAAGAAAAGCTAAAATAAGAAAAAAAGCTGATATGAGAATGGGAACCTGGGCCAAACACCACAGTGGGAGGAACATCACTTGTATATTTTACTATGTGCAGCCACGCAAAAAAATCCTGATTCTGCCTCTAAAAATGTTTATTTTCCATACAACAGATTTAGGACAAATGCCTTTTGGGGTTGATTTTTTTTTTTTTTCATTTGTTTATACAGATAGCTGTAGTTTTTTATAAATGTGTTCCTATAGCAGATTAAAAACCTGGACATGGTGGCAATTACCCTCAGTCCACAGTGGTCACCTGGTATTCAGCTTTGCCTACAGGTAGCCCTTAATGAACAAACCCTGATAATTCAGGAATGATCTCATTAAAAATGGCATCCTTCTCTTACAGGAATTCAGTACCTTGATGTAGATGACCTGAGGTTTTGTTAGACTTAATGGCCTATGATACTGCAGATCACCACACTCAAATTCCTCAGAGAATTGTTAGATCCAGGCTCCTTCTTCACCATTTTTCCATTTATCCTTACAACTTCTGCCATTTCCCAGTGCTAACATGTTTCCAGCTCCTTCTACAATACCTGTCTTAACACAAAATCTAAATTTACTACTACATGTGGTCATCATCAATCTATTTACTTTCTCTAAATCTCTAATGAAAATAATAAATGACATTAATCCTTAACCCTGAAGTGCTCCACTAGACAACTTGCCCTGGTTAAATTTATCAAAGTAAATTAATTATTATTTTAGTCAAGTGCCAGACCACACAACAAGTCTCAAACCCAAACTCAAGTGGAATATTCCCCTCCCAGATCTACAGTTGCCTCTACACTTCTGTGGAGTCCTGAATTCCAATTACACACATGTAAACTCATTTAATGTTGTAACAATGAGGGTATTTATGCCCTTCTCAGAATAATTATTCCATAGGAATTGATTTACATGGAGATGTAACACCAGGCAAGCTGTGATCCAGCTGGATCCAAACCCTCTTTCCTCCCCAACAGCTGGCAGCAAACACATCCCATGTCACTGGATGGAAAAAGGGTCTCATAGTTGCAAATTTTCTTCACTCATCCTTGAGATTGTCACATTAACCTTATTTTCCACTCAATATGCAAAAGTTATTTCCAGAGGTAGCGAAACATGGGCAGTAACCACCAGGTAACCATGAGAGAATTGAGCTCAGAACCCTTGAATAAGAAAGCAAAAATAACATAGTTCAATTAAACAAACTCAGTGGCAGATTTAAATTCAGAAGAAAAGAAATTACAGTCCTTAGAAGCTCTGTAAAGTTATTCAAGTATCCTGTAATCAAGGTTCAGTACATCCTGTAAAGAGAAGCAGGGAAGCAGCGAGGAATTCATGTGGCTAAACCAGAGTTTAGTGCTGGGCTGTGCAGATTCAAATCCTGCTCCTGAAAATGTCTCCTAAAAACAGGGCAAGCCTTAGTGAGAAGAATATCAGAGATCAACAAGGCTTTGATGAGCCAGCACAACCTCCAGTGTCAGCCTGGCAGGAATAGCCTTAGAGAGGTCTTGAATTCATTAAAAGCCTTATAAAAAATTCTGATTCTTATTAATAAATTCTTTCTCTTCTGAACATTTTCCATAATTAATTATGTGTAGAAATATTCCTGTATCCATGACAAGTGTTAGTCACAACACTCTGGGCACTGCTACAATATTTGGCACGTGACATTATTGACTGACACATGATGGATTTTTAACCACAAACTGAAAAATTGAATTTTGAAGCCTCATGGCTCCTTTCTCATAAAGACTTGAGGGGAAAAAGAAACGATCCCAAGATTTCTTTCTTGCATTGGGAAACATCAGTGTGATGTGGAGAGGAAAGCAATGATTTAGGGTTTTGGGGAGGGGGCAGAGATGTGAGCAGCTCACACAAGCTGCTGGCAAACCAAGCTCAGGGGGCTGCCTAAGGCAGGTGGGGAGGATGGATTGGGAATTGGGGAACATCCAAACACCCCTTTCCTCTTGTGAAAACTGATCTCAGCCCCAAGGGCTGCAGGGGGCACTTCCAGCAACATCCAGAGAGTTCAGGAGGCAGAGACACAAACCCAAGGATTGTTCAAGCCGTGGATTTGTGCCACAGGGCTCAGTCATGCAGAGCTAATAGATCAGCTGCTGCTGCCGTGCTCAGCCAAACACCCAGCTGAGGTTACACTTTCTCACTCTTTTCTTAGTTCAGAGGTAGTTATCTTATCACAGGAGCCTCGGATGGTCACGCAACATTTACAGCAGTCAAAATGACATGAAATGGTTCCAGCTACATCTGGGATAATCAGATACCTCTTTCCAAATCAAAGCATCATTGTTTTCCTTAACACATCCTACATCCAGGCAACCCACAACTTCCTTAAGCTCTGTCTCCCAGGAACAGTTTATTGTAAATGATTTATTGTAATCCTGATTATTGGCAACCTCCCCTGACTGTAATTTCTTCTCTTAAAAAGGATTTGTCAGTGAGTGATCTGATTTCTCTTTGCTAAAATCTGTATTAACAATGCAAAGTGGTTTGGAGCTGGTTGTTGTTTCATTTTAGTTTTTGGTTGTGGTGGTTTTGGGGGGTTTTTTTGGTTTTTGGGAGGGTTTTTTTTTTTGGTTTTTGGTTTGGTTTGGGTTTTTTGCTTGTGTATTCTTCTACAAAATAAAGCTAAGTGTCTCTAAGGGACATTAAAAAAAAAAAGATTTAATGAGCAGTGACAGCAAAAATTTTTCAGGATATTGATTTGGCAATTCCTACTGATCTGTATTTGTAACCTGCTGTGAGACATATTTGGAGTGAGGAGTTTGGACTCCAAGAAAAAGATGGAAGTCAGAAGTCCATGGCCAGAGGTTTTTCTCTCAGAGCAAGACATATCCACAGCTTGCCATTCCCAGGATAAGGATAACCTGGAGCTGCTGGTGCCAGTGTGGAAACTGAAAACTGCTCTGTGATTGTAGCCTTGGGATTTTTCTCCATATGGGAGATCCTCCCAAATGGATTCTTGACAAAGGCATTAAATAACCACCACTGAATACAGATTATCAGCCCAATATTGTTTAAGTATAAGGCTGCTTCTCATTTAATAGCAAAAAAAAAGAAAAATGTTTTCCCTGTGGCTGCTTCTCATTTAACAATAAGAAAAGAAAACACTGCCTAAGCAGAGGGAAATTTTTATACTATTAAATATCACTAAGACTCCTTCTTTCCTGCCAGCCTCCCAGAGGCACCAAAATGCAATTCATCAACAGAAGCTGGCAAAGGTCTTGGAGGGCAAGGACAAGAATAATTTGGTTTTCCTGGGCCTTTTGTATTGACTGTCCAAACAACCAGGATAAATCCACTTTGCTTTCAGAAAGAATTTGTCAAAATTCTCTCACAGTGCAGAAGCCACCAGGCAAGAACTGTACCTGTGCAAAAGCTTTTAATAAAACTGTAATGCTCAAGACCACAAACGAGGCAGCTGGGCTGAAAATTGCAGTATGAAAGGGAGGGCAGAGACAGCTTTGTGTGACCTGGAGAAAAGTGGGAAAGCAGCACTGGGAGGGCAGACAGTGTGGAACACTTAAATCACAAAGAGACACTCACATCTCTTTCCCAGCTGTCAGTTTTGCCACCTGCTCCTTTCAAGAAGAGAAATCTCTCTGCCCATCAGCCTCCAGTTCAGCCACTGGGAGAAGAGCCTAAGACATTTCTGACCTTTCTCTCACATCATTTTTTTTCCTGATATACTGCTGTGGGTCTCCTGCTTGATTTCCAAGCCCCATTGTGCTCTATCCCCCCAGGCAGGGCAGTCTTGCTCATCATAAATACAGATTCCTCTTTGAACTATAAAGGCAAAAAAGAGTTTCCACGTTTTTAGGTGCTCTGTCTTTGTTAACCCAACCTAATAAACCCCTGAGTTATTTACCTAACAGCTATTTCCACACGTGGCAAAGACCTGGCAGATGAACTCATGAATTAAAGTGGATTTTCCCCCCTGATTTGTTCAGCTAAAGTCTAAATTATGAGCACAAACACCTTTACATAACTACACACTTGGTGCATGACATAAAAAGATGAAAGTTCTACTTTTGTTTTACTGTAAGGTTACAGTGGAGTAGGAAAAAAAGTCATGGGAGAAAACAAAACACTGGAAGATTAAATTCATTCCTTTTAATCCAAAGAACACCTTCAGATATGTCTCCTATATCCAAAGATCAAAGATTGGGAACTTGAGAGGAGAGCCAACTAATCAAAATAGGTATGGAATGATGAAGTCATTTACATATCTCAGATACATTTAGTCATGCAAAACAACAAAAAGGCCGAAGGAACTGGGAGTAATAAAACAGTGAAAATATAAATGTGTTGTAACCATCAGTCTGAGTAATGACAGAAAATGATTCTTTTTTTTTTTTAATATAGTCCCTCTGAAAGCAACTGGGGTACATTTGTATCACAATCTCCAAATTTGCATAACCCCAAGAATACCTTTTCATTAACTTATGATCCTGCAGAAAACAAAGAAATTACTTAATTGTATAAAAATTATATGGTGAATCCATAGAAACCTCATATCACATCTTCATTGGAATTGTATCTGTAGAACATTTCTTTAAGACCTTAAAAAAAAAATTCCACTGTACCAGGAATTCCTCAGGATTGTCCAGCCTGTCCAGGCACCTGCACCCAACAAGGTGGGATTTTTTCACACTTTAAGCTTTAAAAAATGTTTATTGTAATTTGATTTTGCCATCACAGGATTTCTGACGTGGATTTGGTGATGGTTTCGCTACTCCAGGATCAATCCAATATTAAATTTGCCTCTTCAGACACTCTGGAAAGGGACCAGCAAGACCTGATGAAGGCACAGGGGGATTCAATATCCCCAGTTCAGCAAAGTGTGAGTAAACTGGCCCAGGCCTGTTTTTTTCTTCAAAGTTCAGATACAATATTCAGCTGTTGCCGTACTAAATCTCACTAAAACTACTGGTGACACAGCAAACTTTGCAAGTTTTATTCTTGAAGGGTAGAAATCTCAGTTATCTTGCTCAGCTCTTCTTAAACTCCAGCTAAACTTCCTATTTCACTGCTTAAAATCCCTATTACTTTAAAAACAAATTAAATGTTAGAAGTTGGATGGATGGAATTTTTCTAAGTTAATTCTCATCCTGTTTCTAAAATAAATAGATAAAATTAAGATGGACTGAGAGACAACAGAGCCCTTTTGTCTCCTCCCTGCCAGTAAAGGATGACCTCAAGCACTTCACAATTCCTTGGGACTTTTTTTTAAATAAAATTGTCTCTCTCCTGTTGCCTGTATATTCATATTTCATAACAAAAGTACAGCTGAGAGTGGTGTTTTTCATCAGACAACAGCAAAATAGCCATTGTCATCCTTTTATCAAGAAAATTCCAGTTTGGGAATTGACAGCCATTCATACAACTTTGTGGAACTCAGTATGAGGAGGGTTTTTTTTAATTCCTATAAAGGAAAATATATCATAAACACGGGTATTAGAACTCTAGAGAACAATGAGGATGTAAGAAGAAGTTATAACTAAACAGATTTGTGTTCATGTGAGAAGCCACAAGTGCCACGAGGAGAGATTTGCTCTCTGCAGGGATCCATGACAGAACAAACATCAGTGGCTGTGACAGAAACCCACATGCAAATGGCTGGAAAAGCTGATCCCTGTTCCCTGCAGGAAGCACTGGATTTATCCTGACTTCCCTGTGGGACTTCTCAAAATCTAATTCTTCCATGAAGGCTTATATATTTCTTTCCCTGTTCTCCTAAAATAGTGTAAACCCAACTTGGATTGGAGAGGGGAGGAGGACAGGGACCACTCAGTGATGTGGTCTGACTCTTTGTGGAACACATTCCATTCCCCCCTCCCTGGACACAACAACCTGCTCCTGACTGATGTGTGTCTTCTCAAAGGCATCCAAGTAGTTACTCATCCCTGATGTCAGGGAAAATATGCATATTTTCAGTGCCAGGATCCAGACACCTGTCCTGGTTCAGCTTTTCTCCTCTAGATTAAAGAGCACTTTAGTAGCTGGTATTTTGTCTTTGCTAAAGTGCAAAAGGGAGGGGAGGAGATGAGACAGGAAGGTTGAAATGTCTGCCCAGAGCCTGCCTTGTCTCTCCAAATGAGTGTGGCCACCTTAATGAGGGGAAGTGATGTAACCACCAACAAATCTGGGAGCCTGTAACACCATCAGGGAATGAGATCAAGCTTATTTGACTAAACTTGCATAGGACAAGACTTGCACTTATCACATTCCTGTCATTTAATCTTTCATCACTTGATCATACTGCAGCTTTTCCCTGCAATGGTCAGACCAACAAGTCAAGGTGCCCTGTTTGTCAAGGTGCCCTGTTTGTCAAGGTTTTTTCATAGAAACACGCAATGGTTTGGGTTGGAAGGGATCTTAAAGATCACCCAGTTCCAACACCCTACCACTAGACCAGGCTGCTCAAAGCCCTATCCAACCTGGCCTTGCTTTTATTAATTAATTGTTGATCAGTTTTGGATACCAAGCAATCAGAAAACCCTTTAGATCTTTTAGGGCTTCTCTGCATGAAGGTGGTTAGAACAGGTAATTCCATCCTTATCATCAATAGTGTATTTTTAATGTCATTGAAATAGAAATATGTTATGTAAATAAAATATGTAGAGAATCAAAATTATAAAATATTTGCTTACAGTAATTTTAAATAAATAAATGCCAATATTCCATCGCAGGATAATCCCAGTTACAGCTGCCAGCCCTATGAATCAGACAGCAGGACAGAAAGGAAGAGCTCAGAGTCCTCTCACAGCCCCAGCCCTGCTTCCCCATCCCAGGACCAAATCCATGGGAGATACCCCACGAGCCAAGGAATTCACTGTGGCAAGAACAAATTCAAGGCGTCCTTCAGCACGGAGAAATTCCGGCGCTTCAGCTACGAGGAAAACAGCGCCGGCAGCTACGACCGCTTCCTCAAGAGCAGCAGGAACCCCTTCCACCCTTACAAGAGGCAGATCAGCGAGGATGTTTTCCAAGAAGCACATCAAGGCCTCCCTCCAGAAGCTTCTCCCTTCAAAAATCACCGCAGCATCGACGGCTTCGAGGGGCTGCCGGGCTCGGCGGGGCCCGAGGAGCCGGAGCCGTTCCCCACGCACATCCCCAGCATCCCCGAGCAGCCCTGGTGCCACGGCCTCCAGTACGGCTCCCCGGGCCAGGAGCACGGCTCACAAGTCATGGTCAGTGGTTTTCATCCCCTTCTCCCTCTTTTCAATGGGAAAAGATGCTCTTGGAATGGTTCTTTTAGCTCTTCGCGTGGCTGCGTGGAGGTGTAGCCGTTTTTCAAGTTGTGGGCTAAAATTCAGGAAAAACATGTTTAGACAGATCCATATTTATCAGTCCAAATTCTCTGTTTTGTGGTCTCTGCCTCCAACAATCCTCAGAAAGATGCACAAGGACAAAGGATTTTCCATTACATGTGGTACACGAATCCTAAACATCCAGATCCTCCCTAACAACAAAATTTGTCATCAGCTGGTATTGTCAAGAGACCAAAGGTCACAAAACAGTGTTTTCAAGCAGGAGGATGTGGAGCAGATTTGTTACAACACCTCAGCTCACCTGCACTCTTCTCAATGCAAACAGGAGAAAAAATCTAAGACATCAGTACCACCAAAAAATAAATACCAGATCTGTTTATATGTGCAGTGTAAAGTTATCTGGGCTAATTCAATACCAGATAGAGGCAACTGCCTACTCAGGGCAGCCAAGATGCCTGAAAAGCAAATTAATTTACCCTCCAGTATCTGCACAATATCTCTGTTGTGATCCAAGGTGTAAAGTGTATCTTCATCATCTAATTCAGCCAAAAACAACGACTCCACCTGCCAAGGGAGAGCCCTGAGCTGGTTCTGGATGGCTGGGAGAGGAAGAATTCGTGGGCTACCAAATGAAAGAGGTGTTAAAAAAAAAATCTTAATTGGATTAGGACCAGAGAATGGAGAGATGTTGTCAGGGAACATACCTGGGGATTGAAGCCATTCAGGTTAAGGAGGAAATTGATCTAAATCTCTTATTTCCTGGATAAACACTCATCTGGGTCAGAGGAGTTCAGTGCAAAACCTTTGAGCAGGTGATGAAAAAAAAATTCCCATTGTCTTCCCAAATCCCTGGGATGTGCAGGATGGAAAGGCAGCACTGCAGGAGCCCTTTACACGTGGGTGTCACTGCTCAGGAGCAGTGGCTGCTTGTTGGTGTCTCCCCTGGTTCTGCCAGCACCCCACTTCCAACTCTTAAATCCCTTCCATGCTGGGAAGTTGGGATTTCTGAAAATCTTCATCTGATGGTCACCAAAATAACATAGGCATTTATTAATACTGGATGTCAAATCAAGTCTAACATGTGCTTCTAATAAAATATCATTAAAATGCTAAATATAAAAAATATTTAGTAGACATACATACAGTATATATATATATATATAAATATGATATATAAGTATGTATTATATATTTTAATATATATTTATTTATTAATATTTATTAGGCAGGCCAAAATTCCATAAAAGCTGCTCCTTATGACCGTGCTTTAAAGCAGAAGGATAATTGCTATCAGGTTATTGAAATAATAAGATTCTTACTGAATTCTTCCACTTTTACACATTCCCTGCATCTTGGTTGGATCCAGTAGTCAGCCCAGTCTGATTCTTCTCTGCCACCACTTTTCTGTACATTATAGACCTCACCCTGCAGGTAATGCCAAAATTCCAGAGTCACCTGGAGGGACTGACAGTCTTCAAGATAAAATCAGGGAGAATGAAAAAAGAGGGGGACATGTGCACACTCAGGAGTGAAAGCTGGAGTGTGTGGTTTGTGTGTGCAGGGAGAAAATAAACAGAGTTGTGTTTTCTGAATTGCTCTTTGCATGGAGTGGGGCCTGGGTTTTTTTTTTTTTTAAAGTTGCAATTATGGAAGTGAAGGAATTGGTTCAAGTCTTCATAGAACCATGGAGTGGTTTGGGGTTGGAAGGACCTTAAAGACCAAAAAGTGCCAGCCCTGCCATGGGCAGGGACACCTTGCACTGTCCCAGGTGGTTCCAAGCCCCATCCAACCTGGCCTTGGACATTTCCAGGGATGGAGCATCCCCTAATTTGTACCAACAGAACATCAACCAACTTCTATAAACACTGAAACAGAATTAAACCCCAAAAGGTCAATATAATGAAGGCAAATCAGAACAGTGACACAATTATCCTATTTGGAATTCAGCTGTTTTCTCTAATAACTCATTCCTTAAATATTTTCCAGCAGGATTCAGAGATGAAGCTTAGGACATCCCCCCTGGAAGGGCAGCCTGGTTTGTACTGCTACCAGCCCCAAGTGCAGCAGATGTATTGCCCCTCACACCCTTTCCATCAGGTCAGTACAAATTGTGCACCAAAATCCCTGTATTTTTAGCACTCTAGTGGTAATTGTAGTATTAGTATTTTTTTTAAAAATTAAAAATACCTTTAAATTTGTGGGTTTGCAGGGCCCTGTTTATATACATACATTTTGTTTATGACAATAAGATCTTAAAAGAACCACAGTTAAATGCATTTTTAAATGGTCATTCAGAAAAAGAAGGAAAAAAAAACACACAAAACTTGTAGAAATGGAATCTTGATACTGTGTGTTTATATTTTCAGCATTACATTCAAGAAAATTTGCTTTGAAGACAGATGAATTATTAACATAACTCTTGGTGTTTCAGAATCCCAGGGAATTAACTGTGCTTTAACTTCAGAAAAAAATCTAAATATGTGTGACCATATACTTAAAATTCAGATCAAACATTAAAAAACACTTTAAAGTAAAATTGGAACAGCAAATGATGTTCACTTTCCTTGTGCTTGATGACACACACGTCTCTTTTGCAACTTTTTGCCTCTTACATCATCCCCAGTGAAAGATTATTCAGCTGAAGCATAATTGACAATAATACTGATGATGCAGGAGAACGTGCAATATTAAGGTTGTTCTTCTGTAATGTAACTTTATTACTGACACATAAAAGAATTTCCTTTAGATATAAGTGGTGGTGCTGTTCAATGCTTTGAAATTTTCCTCTTTTATGCTCAATTATCTGCAAGGTATAAAATTTTCAGTGGGGTGTTCAAGATAAAGATATGCTTGAAGCACACAATTTAAAACAAACAAAGGAAAAAACTCAAGGTGAAATTAAGGGAATGAAGATTTTTCATATTTATAGGTAGAAATCTATATAGAAATACAGCACAACTCCAAAACACCCAAGCATTAGAACTGAGTTAAATGAAACTTAAAGGAAACTCAAAAATATTTGAAGATAAAAGCTCACACTTGAGTTCCATCTCCTTTGATCCCAGGGACTGATGACAGATTTTGTGGCATCACCTGCACCAGCTCATTCAGCTTGCTCATGGAGTATAAAAAATGTGACTGACAGAGCAGGGATTTAAAACTGGGCAAAGAAAACCAAACCCAGGTTCCTATGTGACATTTCACTGGGGTTATTAACTCTGTGGTGTTACAGCTCTGAGTCATTGGAACACTCAGCACTCCTGGCTTTTTGTTTTTCCTATAACACTGACATTCCATCAGCCAGAATTTACTGAACCTTATTTTTCCTTATCATGTGGCAAAAAGACAACAATCTTTAAATTCTTATCAACATCCTCGTAATCAATTTGCTTGGGTTTTTTTTTTTCTTGTTACCCTAAAACTCTATGGAAATTATAAAAGGTAATATTAAAATTAAAATAGAATAAAAAGAAAGGTGATGTTGTACTACTATCCTAACATATAAGTCCATTGGTTTGATTATCATTATTTTAGAATAAAAGTGGTCCCAGATAAAGGATTAACTTGCCAAAAAAAGCTCTGCTGCAAATATAAACTATTGTGGATATAGCACAGCACTGTACATCTCACCCTAAAAATGCCATTTAACAGAAACCCCACTTAGCTTGTTAATTCATGGAATATTTTTAATTTCTGTATCCATTCTGCAGCAGGCACCCTTCCTCTGTTTCTGCTGATTTGATACCAGTGCTAGCTCTGTACTTTGGCACTAACCACATTCCAAAAACCTCCAGAATTAAAGCTCCTGGGAGCTGCCAGGCAAGATCCAACAGGCACTAAGAGGAAAATCCTCCATCCACCTGCAGGCTGGCACTGGGACAAATCTCTGAAGTGCAGCAGGTTTCTGTGGGGCTTTTCAATACTTGTGCTGAGTGTTACTATAGGAAAAGTCTGGCAATGTGTTCTACTACCCAGGAATAAAAAAAAAAAAAGAATAATTGGTAAAAGCAGTTGAAGTCCTCAGAGGTAGAATTGCTGTCCCTGTGCCATAATCAGACACTGGAAAATTAAAATAACATGGGATACAACTGAGAAGAAGTGGAATAACATCCCCTGCATGGAGCAGCCCCATTGTTAATGCTTCACGTTGCAAACTGGAGCAGGGCAGTGCAAGTTAAATCACTGGGAGGAAGATCCACTCTGGAGAACGGGCCCTGGAGTGAAGGATGTTCAAACTGAGCCTCAGTTTTCATTAGAGGGATGAAAAAGATCAGCCCCTTCATTAATTTGGTGCAGATGATACAAGGGCCTCACCTTCCCCTTTGCTGGACACGACAGAAATGGTGACTCACAAGAAAAATGAGTTATTATTGACCCGAATGAAGCAGCAGACACTGGCTGGAGTCACTCACCCACCCACCATAAAACACCTTTCATGCCATGTGAGACTGTAAAACCAGCTCCAGCCTGTCATTCCAGACCATTCCCCAGCCTCCCTTCCCTCAAAAAGGACTAATGAAACCAATAAAACAGAAATAATCCCTAAAACGCCCAGGTCTGGCCTTTCATGATGACATCAAAACCAGCCCCATCTTAGTGTTGTCTCCTTTCAAAGAGCCACCAAAACCAATAAAAATCAGAATTGTTGTAGGAATTGCCCAGTTTTCTACTCTGGGGAAAAATGTGCACCCAATGCACAAGGCAGGGAGCACCACACTGCACACAGAAATTAGTTCATAGCTGCTCTGGAGACTCTAATTGTGCCCAATATTTAGTTTAACAAGGCAGGACATGATTAATTATGTATATTTCATTTCTTTCTCCATGCAAACAACTGAGTCTATTCAGTCTGGTTTTCCAGATTCCATTTCAGGCAGTTCAGTGTTAGAAAGATAAAAGCAAACGGGCAAGAAAAATTATTCAGAATAAACTGAATATTTTGCAAGCACATGGTGACTCTTTACCAGCGTTTTAAGGGGACAAAGACCAAGAGCAACTGAAGCTATTGATCCCCAAAAAAAGGGATTACAATTAGATACTAAGAAGATACATAAACTAATTACCAAGGGGTTTTTCCCAATGAGTCTCAAGAGCTACATTATAATTTTTCAGAGGAACCACACGAACCTCATGACACAGAACTGCTGGAGCTGAGCAGTAAAACACCAGAACAGGGCTCAGCAACCTTTGAGCAGCAGGGAAGGCATCCAGGCAGATTTTTTAATGTGACACAGCTCCTAATTTTGGCCATGGCCTCACCCCTGGCATCTGGAAAGATTCATCTGGAAGAGGCAGAAATTCCTCTTACAGGGAGCTCCTGGAGAGCCAGCTGATGTTATCTGACCTGGGCAGTGTTCCTTTGCTCTTGGAAGTCTCTTTCCAGCAGTTTTAAATTGCAATTTGGGGAAGAAAAGCATGGAATATTCAGAAAAAACAGAAAGACCAACTGCTGTGTTAAAAAATGGAGAGCAAATCTGCAGGAACTCCGGTGCAATCCAGGCTGTCTGTGTGGATTATCTCCACTTTCTCACCCGTTTTTTGGTATTGGTGTATTTTTATCCCAGTAATTCCATCTCTTTAGGGTGTTTTGGGAGCTGGACAGAGCTAAAGATCTCCTGAAGGGATAGGTCAGCATTTCTCAGGGAGCTTCTGCTGCTGGTCCCAGAGGAAGGGCAGGGATTGCATAAATATTGTCTGATTTTAGGGGTCCTGGCTATTCTTTTTAGATTTCTGATATAGAAAATGGGTGGAAAAAATCACTTGAGGTGGTGGTTGACAGCACATAAACTTCTGGCCTCTTGGAGAAGCCTTTGCTTTGCATTGGCTACAAGGGAACAGACAGGGAGTAGCCCAACAGCTTCAGCAATGTGAAACCACCTCAAAAATGTCTCATATGCTGCTCTCCTGACCCCTGGAATGACATTATTAACTTATTCCATAAATAATACATTCATTTTAAATATATTCTGATGCGTCCACTTAAGTTTTTGTGGTTGGTTGTTGGGCTTTTTCTTGCCATGCATGGTAAAAGCAATTTTAACAGAGATTTTGGGATGTTGTTCCCTTAGAAGCAGATATTATATGCTTTAACTTTTTGCCTTTCTGTACCCTCTCAACCTAAAGAAAAAAGCAACAGGAAAATAGCACAGAAACAAGGCTGGGGCAAAACATCCCTGTTTCTTCCCACATTTTTAGGAGCTTTATTTTCTCAGCTGATTTTTCTAAGGTGCACATTGTTTGAAATATTTTATTCTGGTGGTTTTAGGGGTTATTTAATGTGTATAAAATTACACCATGAATTATTCATGTGCATGTCCAGGGGAGGCTGAGCAGGCTGAGATACTTCAAGAGAGATGGCTGAAGGGAGATATGATTTAGGTCTTTAAATTTAAAGAATTGCCTGGAGATCATTAATAGGATTCAGTTCCTCACATTTTTCGCACCGCAGGCAATAAAGAAGAAAGCACTTTTTTTTCCATACAATATCCTCAGAAATAGTGCTGTTATTAGGAAATATTTGTTAGGGAGCTTGTTGCTAACCCAAATAACACCTCTCCTGTCCCCCAGTACCCGTCAGGAGGCAGCTACCCCGTGACTTACATCGCTTCTTCACACTACCCCTACCAAAGGATCGCTCCTCAAAGCAGCCAAGAATCCCAGCAGCCTCTGTTTCCCAAACCCATCTACTCCTACAGGTAATTCAATCTTTTTCCAAGCCCTCACGTTACAGGAAATACCCTGTTAGCCCTGGCCTGTTTCCAGCATCGTTTGCAATGACACGTTCGCTCTTATTTGTCTTGTTCCCGGTGTGTTCTGTCCTGTCCCTATGGAACACAAAGTGTTCCACACTCTGGGGCCAAGGCAGAGAAGAATTAAGTGTTGTAAAGCAGGGGAACAGTCTGGATCACTCACCAAAAAAAAACCAAAACAAAACAAAAAAACCACACACACAAAAAAAAAACCACAAAAAAAAAAAACCAAAGACAAAAACCAGAACAAAAAAACAAAAACAATCAAAAAAAAAAAAAACCCCCACACAAAAAAAAAACCACAAAAAAAAAAAACCAAAGACAAAAACCAGAACAAAAAAACAAAAACAATCAAAAAAAAAGAAAAAACCACACCAAAAAACCAAGCGAGACATTTCTCTAATGCAGAATTTTAGGTGTTGCAAATTCATCAGTACAAGACTGATCCCACTTAGTTGTTTTTTCCAGCACCTGTATTAAAACCGATTTTTCCCCCAGTTACTGGAGCAAGGAAGTGCCTAGAAGATATATCAGCTATGGCAGTCACCACACAGGTTTGGCCTCCAAATGATCTAACAAAGTAGATCAGACAATTAAATTTTAATTATCCTTCTGTCACTGTCAGTTTGATTCTCTTTGTGGTGTTTAAGCATTCAAACAAAACCTTCAGTAACTGCACACCAGCAGGATTTGAAGGTCTTGAGTCTACTTTCTATATTATTTTATGTTGGAGCTTGTAGATGAGCTTTGATTATTACCTCTGGGAGTTAAGCAATGTAAGGAGATTGCTGCAAACAACTGAGTGGAAACTTAAAAGCATCATCATATTTGTGCTATGACAGTGAAAGTCAGAGTAATTACACACACTGTGAAAAATAATCTATTTTTGGTTGTGAAGAGTCAGGCAGAAGGGGCTAAAAATGCTTTTCTTTCTCTCCCTAAAGCATCCTGATCTTCATGGCTCTCAAAAACAGCAAGACAGGGAGTTTGCCAGTCAGTGAGATTTACAATTTCATGACGGAACACTTTCCTTACTTTAAGGTGAGTTCCTCAGGGATGGAGGGGGAATCTCCCTCTAATCTGAGCTGTCAGCAGAGGGAATAAGGGATGGGATTCCAGCTATGAAAAGGGATCATTTCTTAGTAGATTAATACCAAATCAATTACACACTATATATATTCCTGATCACAAACTACTCAGCATTTATTTATTTATTTATTTATTACAAATGTGGTAATATTTAACTCAAAAAGATATTAAGAACTGTTCCAGCTCTGAGTTTGGGTGTTTAACAGTGACCATTCCTCAGCAGCAGCTCATAAAAAGGGTAAATAATTTCAAAAACACATTCACTGCTTCCTCTCAGTTCTCAAATACAGGCAGAACTGGTCTTGTAGCTTCCTCTGCCATCAGCAGCACTTCCAGACTGGTGTGGAAGCAGAGGATTCCAGATTATCACACTCCGTCCTGGAGCTGGGATATTCATCTTGGGCAACAGCATCCCTTGCATGCCCTGTACAAAGAAAAGTATAATATATGATAATGGTCCTAAGCTCATAATTACACAGTGAGTTGGGGAGGGAAAGGGTGGATGGTTTGCAGCAGCACTGCTGAAATTTGGATCCCTGCTATGAGGGAATGGCTCCTTGCACTTGGGATGAGAGTGGAAAGTGCTCAGTCAGCACAGGATCCAAGAGCTGGAGGATTAGTTAAGGTTTTTCAAAGTGCTGTGATGGAATCATCAAGTGCTGCTCCACTCAGAGCTTTATTTCTGCTGATTCTTCAAAACCGCCTCACTGAAGTCCACAGTGAGTGACCTCAACGGTGAGCAAGGCCCAAAAATGAAAATAAAGCAAGTGAGTCTGTCCTGTTTCCTATTGCAAATAGCCCTGCAGCAATTAACCCAAATTTAAAACAGCCACAGCAAGGCAATTCCAACATTTATAATAAGAAAAGAACACTGAGAATAACGAAAAAGAAATGTTTCGATACAATTTTGCAGTGGTTTTGGACACTGAGGATAAATAGAGCACACACACAAAAATAATAAGATTAAATATGTCAGTAATAAAAGAAAAATACACATTATCACAGAGGAAGAACTGTCAGGACCCATCACACTTCTGTGCTCCCAGACTTCTTCCCGAAGGGATCAGAAATTACTCCATCATTTGTTACAAGCAAGAGAAGGGAGAAAAAATAAAGTATTCCATCCCAGTGGGATCCACAGAAAAACAGCAAGAGTTTCAAGCAGACAGCTGGGAATATTACTAACAATTTTTACAGGCATGTTTATTCCTCAGACCAAACTGAAATTAATTCTCTGGTGTCTTACAACACAATTGATTATAAAATTAATCAGCAGCTTTAAACCAAGTCTTGCTGCTGCCAACATGGACAGAATCCCTCAGACTCAGGATTGTGGCTCTGCCAGGTGTCACCATCCTGGTCCTCCCTGGTTCTTCAGGGCCTCTTTATTTTTTTTAATTCATTTAAAAACTGATGAGAATGAGGTTAGTGCTGTAGGAATAGTGCAGGGGTACTACCCAAACATTCACTATTTTGTGAGTGCTTTATTTTTGCATTTTACCTGCAAATGTAGTCAAATGTAACTGTAACATCCTTAAAATAACCAGGGGAGAGTGAGCAATCAAATATTACACTTACAGGCATTAAGACCTGACTACTTCTGGTCTTTACAGCACTCCAGAGAATTATCAATACACAGCAAAAATTAATATCCTCCCTCATCCCTGGTTTTGAAGAGTCTTCAGCAAAATAAAATACCATAAAAACCAAGATTTTGTTGTTGCTACCAGCACTCACTAAATAGCAGGATACAAGAGGGAGAGGGGAAGCAATTTAAGCTGGAGAGAAAGGGAGTGCAAATGTGCACAGAGCCTTGCTGGGAGACAGGGGATGATACAAGCAGAGTCAAATTAACTGGGATTCGCTGCCACAGCAAATTGAGTTTCTATGATGCAACAATCTCATTTCTAGTTGAAACAGAGCAATCCAACTCCTACGTCCTAAAAAAAAAAAAAAAATCTACGCAGCTAAAGTTGAATTAGTCTTTGATGTACCTCTCCCTTCTCTTGAGACCTAGATTTAAAGAGAAAGGGTTTTGCAAGATCACTGAACTCTATAAACTACAAGAGCTGGTCAGGAGCAGTGGACAATTATATTTTTTGCTTGTCACCCTTTTCCTTTTTTTTTTAGTTTTTTGTAGTGATTAGTGAGGCTAACAGAAAGTTTTAATCTTGTTAATTTTAGTTCTTTTCAGTGGTGTGAGAGGGCAGGAAGGGCTGGTGGAAGTGTTCAGGTGTTGTAGATGTGGCACTTGGGGACAGGGATGGGTGGTGGCCTCAGCAGGGTTGGGTTCATGGTTGGACTGGGTGATTTTAGAGGGCTTTTCCCACCTGAAGGATTCTGTGATTCCCCAGTTGATTTTATGGTCCTGCACGTTCTTCCTCGCTGTGCTGAACGCAGCAATGGCCAAACTGAGCCACAGCAAGGAGGTTCCAACCACACAAGGGCCCCTCCAGCAACCCAAATTTGTTCATAACAACCAAATTTGCTTTAAAAAACTGGTGATTTTTGCTTAACACACTGAGTGTTCCTTCAAGCCCTACCTGGGTAAACGAATTCTCTCAGCTCAGCAATCCTAAGTTTAATGCAAGAACCTGCTCCACTCCTGGTAGCAGCCTCTAAAATCAATCCATGTACTTTTTCCTCTTACAGTTTCTAAAACCATCTCCTCATTTACACCCCCACACGTTCTGAAAAGCTCTGAGAAGCCCGTGCCGCTCCCATCTGGGCAGAAACATCAATTATCCTGTCTAGGTACACACAGAGGTGTAGCCTTTGTGCAGGGCAAGAAACAGGAATATTCTTCCAGGTCAGCTTGTTCAGTAGCTAAACACACAACTTACCTGGGAGGAACAGTTGTATTCACTTTTGGAACTGCCAGAAAGGAACCTGAATATTATTTGTAAGGGAGAAAAACTGATTTGTCATGTTTGACCCTGTGGCAGAAAGGGGTTTAAAGGTTTTGAGTTTGTTTATTTTCTTTTTTCTCTTTTCTGTTCTTTTCTTTTCTCCCCTTTTCTCTTCTTTTTTCTCTTTTTTTTTTCCTTTTTCTTCTCTTTTTCCTCTTTTCCCTTCTTCACTTTTCTTTTTTTTTCTTCTCTTTTCTTTTCTAATCACATTTATGTTGTCTCACCCATGAGACAGAACAGTGAAATGCTGACATCAGGTGGGCCAAAATGGTAGAAACTCTGCTGCTATGAGAGGAAAATAGTTTCTCTTTTAGTAAATAACATGTATTTAATTCCACACCTATTTTTTTTTAGTGAAGAAATCAAGTATTAAATTTGACCCTCAGCTCTTCAATAAGGTTTTTTTAACCCACACAATAGTTCTATACAAGCTACAAAAGAACAGGTTTTACTTTCATTATAAATGCATGTAAAAAAATTAAATCCTTATAAAAAATGTCAAAATATGATCCAAAATTCACAGTGTGCCATGTGAAAGCCAAAATGGACTCAGATCCATTTGTAGAAGATGGTCTTAGAGGAAGCCACATGCACTAGATGACAATTAAAGAAATTATCAAACTATCAAAAATCTGGTTTTCTACAAGAGAAGGATACTAATTAATAAAGAGTAAGAATGGAAAGAAAACCTATGCACATAGAAGATAAATTACATTTTTTAACATTTTTAAAAATACTATGGAAACCCATATTTATCTCTTGTGCTCTCTGTTCAATAATTCTCTGATATAAACAATTAAATCAATAATTCTTTGATACAAACAGTTATGATGAGAAATATTTTGCATCTGTGAATGTGAATCAATAGCCATGGACAACTTCACCCACATTTCAGAGATTATTTAATTTCTTTCAATTCTGATTACCCCCAGATGAGGATTTTTTGCAAGCAAGAAAAGAATCAATTTAATGGTTCAGTTCAAAGAACCTTCCAGCTGCTACTGCTGAGTTAAAAATAAATGCAAAGCCCAGAGATGAGTGATCAGCTGTGGAAACCTGTATCTCATCTGTAGGGCTTGTGATTAAACCATTTGGTTATGTAATTGGCCAGCACACAAAGTAACACCTACAGTAGCACAATAAATTCTTTTGAAGTCTGCCTGGACACTGGATTTGAGCCCAGTGCTTTAATGGAGTGTTTGAAATATTTCTAGGTGTTCCAAAATAGATTTTGATGGATTTCCTGTCAGCTCGTGGTTCTAGAAGATAAATTTTTACACACTTAATTTTTCTGATGTGCAAATTCACTCTTAAAAATCCAGCAGGTCTCTGACAACCTTTTTTTGCTTAGAAGATCAGTTACTATTTTATCTGATCCCTCTCTTCCCACACAACACGACTGCAACATTTTTGTGGCTTCCCTCTAACGTACAAGTTTCTCATTGCAGAAGGTATAAACCTAAACAGCATTTCTTGTAACCTCACCAGTCAAACAGAGTTATATATATACATTTTCATTTTGGTTTTTTAGCTTGAAGTTCTGTTCTTACATTGGATTTGTTTCTCCAGACAGCTCCAGATGGTTGGAAGAATTCCGTGCGCCACAACTTATCCCTGAACAAGTGCTTTGAGAAAGTGGAGAACAAGTCAGGGAATTCTTCTAGAAAAGGCTGTTTGTGGGCTCTGAATCCAGCCAAGATTGACAAGATGCAGGAGGAGCTTCAGAAATGGAAGAGGAAAGACCCAGTGGCTGTAAGGAAGAGTATGGCAAAGCCAGGTCAGTAATTTGTTGGTGTTTTAATTCTCAAACAGCTCTCCCCAGAAGTGTTCTTTGCAACAGGCAACAAGATCTATAAGAGAGTATATGCATGGTTTAGGAAAGCATTTAAGGATTTTTCCTGGTCATAAAATGGTTGGTAAAGCAAGGGGAAAAATTTAAAAAGCAGAATTAAACAAGACCTGGGTTTGTAGGTGTTTCCAAATGAGCACAAAGAAGCTTAATAGAGAATATTTTCTCTTGACACCTCACTAAACTCTAAGAGGCCAGGTTGGATGAAGCTTGGAGCAACCTGGCCTAGTGAAGGTGTCCCTGTCCATGGCAGGGAGTGGAATGAGATGATCTTTAAGCTCCTTTCCAACCCAAACTATTCCATGATTTAAAAAATGTGGAAATCAGTAAAAATTTTGCATTAACTGATAAGTACCCAAAAATTGACTTTATTATAGACTCACTTGGTTATGATAATTTAGAAAAACAATTCAGCCTTTGAAGTTCTTTAGAGATAGAGATATAGAGATATAGAGATATAGAGATATAGAGATAGATATAGATATAGATATATAGATATAGATATAGATATAGAGATAGAGATAGAGATAGAGATAGAGATAGAGATAGAGATAGAGATAGAGATAGAGATAGAGATAGAGAT